>QAPG01000834.1:0-471409 GCA_004366825.1 Colletotrichum spinosum
TATATTTTTATTAATAGATTTTTTACTAATAATAAAAACATAATATTTTAATTAGGATTTATTATTATTCTAAAGATAGAAGGAAATAATAAAGATAATAATATTTCTAAACTTAAAAGTAATACTATCTATTTTTCTTTTATTAAGTTAAAAAAGTTATATAAAGTATATTAACTTCTAAGGTCTATAGTATAACTATAAGAGTTAATATAAAATATATAATCTCTACTACCCTTAGGTAGATAACTAAATACTTAAAGATACTAATAATACTAATAGTAGTTTATACTAACTTATATTCTTTTTATAAATATTTTATCAAACTAGATACTATAAAAGAAAAGTATTTTATAATTAATATTATAGTATTAAGGTAATTATATAAGTAAAAAG
The DNA here is from genome assembly GCA_004366825.1 of Colletotrichum spinosum. NCBI lineage: Eukaryota > Fungi > Ascomycota > Sordariomycetes > Glomerellales > Glomerellaceae > Colletotrichum > Colletotrichum spinosum. The sequence continues at coordinate 394 of QAPG01000834.1, forward strand.
AGATCCTTAAGATCTAGTAGATTAATAGTAAAGATAACTTTATAGATAGTATAACTAAAAGATCTAATAATTAAACCCTTAAGGGCTTTATAATAATAAATAAGGTAATAATATAGATAGAGGGATAGGTTATAAGAACTACTAATAATAATAAGAAGAAGAGATAAGAATAAGGAAAAAGTATATAAAATAAAAAGGGGGGTAAGGAATAAAAAGAGAAGTATATTATAATAGGAGTTTAAAATACTTAATATAGTATTGAATAAGAAGTATATTTTTATATTAAAATACTATTTATAGTATTTTTGTGGTTTTTAGTATAATTAAAAGAATTTGTATAACTAGAAACGATTTTATACTATTTAGCATTTTATACTATTTTTATATTTAATACTACTTTTACGTTTTTTATGTTATTTTTGCGTTTTATACTATTTTTAATATTTAACACGCTTTAGCTATAAAAAAAGTATTACTAGTATTGGGTTAAATATAATACTAAGGTAGCTAAAGCTGTAGTGGTAGGTGACTAAGCAGTCGACTTACTTATTTAGGCTAATTAGAATAGAAGGATTATTGTATGGATTTTATCTTTATGTTGCGTGGCGTACGCACGCGCGCCGTAACATAGATATAGACATCACGAATAGAGACAACCAGTTACGCACTATTTACACAATCGATTAATTACAACATTTACCAATTATAAACCAACAATACTATTTAAGTTTAAAACCTCTATAGCTAGTTAAGAAATATATTTAAAATATTTATACTAGGTATTTTAATTATATTCTTAGCTAGACTTAGTTTTATAATTAGAAAAAACTTAGTGATTAAAAAAACCTTTAAATATAAAACTAGAAAGAAAGCAGACTTATAAGATAGTAATATAAATCAATCCAACCTAAAACTAATAACTACTAATATCTAGTATAATTTTATTAAAAGTTATATTTTATAACTTATAAATAGTAATAATATAAGTAATAGTAAGAAGGAACTAAGTATAAGAATATATCTAGTTACTTCTATAGAACTTATAAGTTACTTAGAAGATAGGAATAGTTCTATAGTTTAGGAATACTTCTATTATAATATAAGTATTACTAATATAATTATTAAAGTTAATAAGGATAGTTAAAAACTTATTAGCTTTTTATATAGTATCTATTTACTAAATAATATTATAAATTATTTCTAATACTTTATTATAGAAGCTTATTTCTATTTAAATATTTTTAGTTAGTATTACTTAAATTCTAATAATAAAAAAAAGCTTCTTATAGAAATTACTAGTATTTTGAAAAATAGTTTTATCTATTTTAAAGTTTAAATAAGTTATATTAATAATCTATATTAAGTTAAAGAGAGATACTATATAGATAGAATTATACTTATTAATTTTAGTATTAGTAAAGAAGATATATAGGATACTATTAAAAATAGATACTTTATAAAATAATAGTAATATATATAATTAAGTAGATAGTAACTACTAAGATTTAATAGAAACTTATAAGTTATAGACTTATTTTAATATATATTAAAACTAAGTCTATTTATTACTTTATTAATAAATAATAATATTGAGTTTAACTATTTTATTAAATAGAAAGTAGGTATTCTAAGTAGAGATTTTATATAGTAATATATAAATAAACTATCTATAGGTAAAAAAAACCTTCTTATAAATAGGGGGGAGTTAATAAAAGTTTCTTATAAAAAAGATATTTATACTACTAAAAAGTAGATTAATTTTAAGAAACAACTAATAAAAATAACTATTAATAAATATAAATATATTTAAACTAACTATAAACTTCTTATTAATAATAAAGTACTTCTTATAATACTACTTAAACTAGAAGTTAGATAGATTAATAGTAGTTAATAGCTAGAAGCTTAAAATTTAAATTAGTAGCTAAAAGATATTATAAAAAGTTAAGCTTTAAATACTATTTATAGTAATACTAGTAGGTGTGGTAATTATAATAAAATCTAGTCTATTATCTCCTTAAGTAAAATCTAAGAGAGTAGTATAAAATAGTTAAATAATATAAAACTTACTTATACTATTCTAACTATCAATATATATAAAAATTTAAACTAGATTACTACTTTAGATAAAAGAATAGAAATATAAAAAAATAATATTATAAATCTAATACTACTTAATATTAAAAGTATTAATAGCTTTATTTATAAGTAGTTAGGTATTATTATTAGTTATTTCTTTAAGCTAGTAATTAGTTTTCTTAATAAGTTAAAAGTTAGATATTACTTTATTAGTATACTAATTAATATAAAACTACTAGAAGTATTCTAAATTAATAAGGTAGTTACTAATAATATTAAGTTCTTCTAAATTAAGAAAGTAAAAAAGAACCTTATAAACTAGTTTTTCCTAATCCTCCTTTATAATAATATTATTAATAATAGTATTATTAAACTTATTAAAAAGTTTAAAAGATTTAGGATTAATAAGTATATTATAAAAGTTATTATTATAGTTGTAAACTTGTTAATAGATATAATAAACTTTTTTAAAACTATTTCTTCTTTTATTTTTAATAGTTAGAAGGTTAGTATAGTTTTAAAATAAATAATAAAGTATTATCTTAATATAATAATAATTCTTATATTAATCTTTTTAATTATATTTATATTAGGGAAAGTAGTTGAGGATATATAGCTAGGTATAAAGGAAGGGATATATATTACTAATACGTAAACTATTAATATTAGATAGGAAGTATAAATATATTATATTAGTAAATACTATATTATTAGGACGTAGTATATACTTCTAGAGAAGTATTTTCGTCTATTAGATCTTACTTTTAGTAATATAAGATATAAGAGCAACTTAATCTAAGTAATAGTAATTAACTAAAATATTAATATAACTATTTTTATATAGAAAAAAATTAAGGAGGATATAATAGATCTCTTATACTAACTAGTTCTACTTAAAGAGAAGTTTATTTATTAACTTAATAGTAAAAGAGATAATAGGCTAGTAGGATTAAATCCTCAGTAGAATAACTTTAGCTAATTCTTTATATAATTATATCTTAGTCTTAGTTTTATTAATATATTTAGTAATATAGTAAATTATTCTAGTAATACTAGTATAAGGAGAAAAATCTATATTAGTAAGTTATATAAGAATAATAATAAGACTATACTAGTAGAAATTAGTTTTATTGTACTAAGCCTTAAAAGTTTAATACTTTAAGTTAAGGTTTTTAATAATAATAGGGATATTATAGTAGGTATAAGGGAAGTAGAATTAATATAATTCTACTTTAGTACCTATCTTCTTATATATATAATAGCTATTATATATATAATACTAGATATAGCTAATAATATTAAATAGGAATTTAAATATATTATTAGGCTAATAAATTATAAGAAAGTTAGTTTCTTATTAAATATTATAGATATAGTTTAGCTTAGGGTAAATAGTATTAATATAGTTTCTCTAAAAAGTAGTAAATAGCTTATAAGTATATTTACTATTTATATTAAGTTTAATAATACTATTAAACTAATAGATACTATAGTTATATATATTATTACGATTTTACTACTTATAGTAAGCTCAGTACTTAATAATATTAAATATCTTCTTTAAGATTTTTTTATAAAAAAAAGTATATTACTAATAAAAGTAATAAGTAGTAATATAAAGGTTCTTATAGATACTTATTCTTAATATCTATATATAGTAAGTCTTAGTAGTATTCTCTTATTTTATAAAATTAGATATATATTTATAGAAAGAATACTAATAGTAGTTAGCTATACTAAAAGTAATAAAAGTACTTAAATATTTAAAAATATAGATAATAGCCTTAAGCTAGTATTACTTAGATCCCTAGTATAAATAGGTACTTCTAATAATATTTATATTATAGATAATAGTAATAAGAAGATATATAACTTTAAGGGTATTAGACTTAAATATAGCTTTTAAGTTATTAATAGTAATATTATCTTAGCTTATTTATTTAATATAAAAACTACATTATTTATTAATTTTAATTTATATTAATATATTAAAGATAATAAAATAAAATTAGAGATATTTAATAAAGTGATTATTATACTACTTAAGTATATACTAAATATAGTAAGAGAAGTTAATAAACTACTAATGTAGTTAAATAAACTTACTTCTACTATAAAAGTATAATATTAAGAAGGTAAGTAATAGGAAGGGTTTAGAGTAATTAAAGTTAGAAAGGGGTATTCTCTAGTAGGGAGGTATATTAATATAGTAATAATTAATAGGAGGTTACTTATTATTAGGTTATTATTATTATTATAATTTAATATAAAGAATTTAAAGGATATTATATCCTACTATAAAATTAGGTATAATAGTAATATTAATATTATTAAAGTATTCTTCTTTAAGATTTAGCTAAAAGTTATTAATATTATTAGTAATTTCAATTAGTATTTAGTAAATAATAGAACTATTATCTAATAGCTAGTTAATATTATTTTAATTAATAAGTATATCTATATAGTTTAGATAATTATCTTTTAGAAAATATAACTAGTAGTTAATATAACTCTTCTAAATATAAAACTCTTTTATAAATTAGTAATTAAGATAGGAATTCTAATTTATATTAACAAGTTATAGTAAAACTATTTTAATATTATAAGGGAGAAGAAATAACTAATTATAGATCTTATTAATATTTTTAAGGAAGCTGATAATATAATTCTTATAGTTATACTATATATTATAAATTTAATAGAAATTAATAGCTATATAAACCCTAGTAATAAGTATTTCTTTAATATATATAAGTTTAAATAGAAAGTTAGAAATATTACTAAAGTTAAGTTTATTCTTATTAGAATAATAGTAAACTAAATAATATTATCTATATATATTATTTCGATTTTAATAATTCTAGTAAATACTTTTATTATTTAACTATATATTAAACTATTTTTCTCTATATTAAAAATAAGTATTTATAGTATTCCTATTAAAAATATTATAAAATAACTAGATAAGCTTAATATTTATATTATAAAAAACCTATATATTAACGTTACTTATAAAGAAAGGGCTAGCTATATAGAGATTATAATAAAAAAGATATATAAGTAAACTAAGAGTAGGGGATCCCTAAGTAGTAAGTTTAAAATAAATAGGCCTAGGTGAAGATTTAAGAGATATAAATAAAGTAGGGGATATAGGTAAAGATAGGAAAATAAGATTAGAAAGACTATCTAGTTCTAATTATTTTCTACTTTAGTTCTTATAATATATATAAGTAAAATATATTATATAAATAGTAAACTTATAGTATTTATCATTATTATCCTTAGCAAAATAATTACTTTAAAGTATATTATAATTGTTATTTAAATATTATTTATATTAATAGTTAGGTTATATCTAGTAATACTATTTCTATAGTAGTAATATTAATTAATATTAAATTAGATCTAATAGTAATTTATATAATTAAAATTACAAATCTTATAAAAGAACTATTAAAATATATAAAAATTACTATAACTACTAAGATTTAGGTTCTAGCTAATAAGTTATTATAAATTACTAATAAGTTAATAAGATATAATATTTTAAATAGTTAGAATTAGAAAATAATTAGTCTTATTCTAACAAGTTTTAATATAATAATAATATAAAATAGTAGTAACTTTATATTTTATTATAACTTCTTTAGGAATATCTTTAGAATTCTAATTATATTAAAAATATATTAATATAAAAGAAGATAATATAATTAATATAATATAATAAAATAATAATAATAGAAGTTAAAATAGTTATTAAGAAATACTTAAAATAGGATAAATAAGTAAAAATAAGTAAGAATAGATAAATAGATAATTTCAACAAGAAGCTAGAATTAGTAATATCTAAAACTAGTTAGAACGACTTATAAGAAGTAGTAATAAGAAAAAGTTTAACTATAAGGGAATATATCACTAGGGGTTTAATACTACATACTACTATAAAGTATAAGACTAAAAAGGTTAAGGAGGTTAAATAGGGTTCTTACAACTACTTTAAAATAAACTAGCTATCTTAATAGATTACTTTTCTATAGGGGTAAATAATAAGATTAATACTTCTAATAAATATTATATTAAATTAAATAGTAATATACTAAAAATAATATAAATAAAAACTTAAATAATTTAACTTAAGGAAAATTACTATTTAGTAGATAATTATTAGTATATAGTTAATAAGGGTAAAAATAAAGAAATAGTAAACCTAGTTAGTATACTATTTATAATACTTAGAGTAATAAGCTATATACTTAGAAAGATTACAAATTCTAATAAAATAAGAATCTAATAAAGATCTCTTATATCTAGTATAAATATAAATAGGTATATTAATAATAAGGTAATTAGGAGGGAGGAGAGGTTTAAATAGAAGTAAAAAAAGGTCTCTAGGAAAACTAATAATTAATAATATTATTATTATAAAAGTAATTAATAATTAGTAATAGGATTACGGTTATTATTAATAATATTTAAGAAGAAGAATTTTTAAAAAAAAGAGTTTTTTACTTCTATATATATAAGAAAGAAAAAAAGCTAATATATATAAATAGCTTTTAGGTAAGAAAAAGTAAGAGAAAGCAAATAGTTAGATAATAATTCTAAAATTTTAGGTATATTTTATAATTTTTATAATAATAAAAAAAAGAGATATTTTATTATAAATAATTACTATTATAATAATATTAGAGATAGGATATATTATATTATTATTTAGTTTTTAAAAGAATTTAGAAATAGTAGATAATATACTCCTTCTAGAGGTTTTCTAAAAACTTTCTAAAGGTTTTCTAGGAGTTCTATAAGGCTTTTCTATTATACTTAGCTTTTTATTATACTTAGCTTCTTAGAAGGGTTCCCCCCCTTAGACCCCCTTAACTTCTAGTAGTTACTATATAATACTACTACTACTAGAATAATAGTATAATAATATAATAATACTACTAATTAAAATACTCTTTATATAGTAATTACTACTAGAGAATTATTAGGTGAAATATAGTGAATATTACTACTATTAAACTAAAGTTAGACTATTAACTAATTATAATTAGTCTTAATATCAACTAACTAATTGTAGTTTAATATGGATTAGCTAATCAGAAGGCTGGAAGCTGGATTCGTTTCCTGTAAAGAAGCTACACGCCTATTGATTGATTCTGATAGACGGCGCTCCGCTTAATAAAATCTTTTGGTATTTGACAAGGTTGAAACGCTCCAGACGACCCCGGCCTCCCTCACAGTCGCGCTTCGCTCTGCGAGGGCCGCCTACCACTACTGCCGCCGAACATGCTGATGATCTCGTCCCCAGTGTACTCGTCCAGCTGGAGCTTGTCGAGCGTCCGCCCCGTGGCCGCGTAGTCGACGCCCGTCGCCATCTTGGCCAGCACGATAACCGCCGCAATCGGCGACGCGTCGACGCCCAGCTTGACGGCCAGCCCGTGCCACGCCACGAGCAGGTCGCCGACGTCCTCGGAGATGTTGCGGTTGTCGAACCCGCCCGGCGCGCGCAGCCTGTTGTGCGGCGGCGAGCCGCGCGCGAGGTCGACGAGGTCCGCAAACGCCTGGCCGTAGCACTCGTTTGAGATGTCGACGGCCGTCGCCGTGCGCAAGCCCAGCCTCGCGGCGACGGCGACGCGCGCGGCGTCGAGGGCCTCCATGGCGCTGGCCACGGCGCGCGTGAGGCCGTCGCGGTACAGCAAAAAGTCGCCGCCGGTGCTCTCGATGCGGCCGGCGTTCATGAGCATCATGAGCGGGTGGAAGACGCCGTTGACGTTGGACAGGCACGCCTCGACGACGTTGGTGCACCAGCGCAGCTCCATGGGGAAGACGGCCTGCACGTCGCGGCGGAGGGACGGGGCGGGGCCGGCGCCGGCGGTGGCGGTGGCGGTGGCGGTGGCGGTGGCGGTGCGCAGCGCGGCGATGGAGACGACGCGCTTGCGGCCAAAGACGACGAGGCGGCCGCCCTCGTCCATGCGGCACGAGTAGGGCGAGAGGTTCGTCTCGAGGACGTTGGCGCACCCGAGGTCGGCGACCCCGCCGAGCAGCGAGAAGAGGTTGCCGGGCACGGCGATGACGGTGTGGCGCCGCACGTCGTGGCGCCGCAGCTCGTCGAGGAGCGTCGGCTGGCCCGTCGACGGCACGGTGAGGATGAGCGTCTGGGAGAAGGCGACGGCCTCGGCCATGTCCGTCGTGAGGCGCACGTGGGCGAAGCCGTCCATGGCGCAGCTCAGCTCGAGACGGCCCGTCTCCATGACGGACCTTGCGTGCCGCGCGTGCGTCGGGTGCGAGTAGAGCAGCGTGTCCGTCCCGTGGTTCTGCAAGTCTGCGGCCAGGGCGAAGCCGGCTGGGCCAGCGCCCAGGACCGAGACTCTGGTCATCATCCTTTTTCGTCTTTGGGTGGTGGTCTGCTGGGTCCGAGGTTCGCCGAGGGTCCCGGCGAGCGTCTTTGACGACCGTGAAGGCGACCACGACGATGGTAAAGGGGGTGGGGACGGAAAGGGAAAACAGGCGGAAGAACAGCGTGTGGCGGTACGTATGGCTTCTCTTTTGTTAAGAGGATAGGCAACGGATGGACCGAGAGTATTCCTGGCTGATCTAGAACGAGCTGGTCGTGCGTGTGATGAGGCGGTCTGATCATGTCGACTCTCGAGGCACGGGCATATGTTCGTCTTATGAAGCTGGAAACCCAACACCACGATGCAATATAGCAAAAGTCGACGTGAATGCGACCTGGCCCCATCGTGCTCGACGGAACATCTTACCGCCACGTCTGCGTCTAGTCAAGCTTCAACTGACGGGAACCACGACCTGGGCGGGCTCCTCTCCTCCTACACGCGGTACACGATGCTCCAAGCCGTGTGTCCGTACGTACAGCTCCGGCTCTGAGACCTGACACGGGGGTGTAAGTCTAGCAACCCCGAGTCGAGCTGTGGACCGCACATGTACACGATACACGACAGGTGCCGAGCCTTTCCCCGGACGGTCTGAAGTTGCACGCTGTTCGACATCACCATGACTGGGCATCCCAGTCTGCCGGCGTCACCAGCGAGCCAGTGACGACTTGGCCCGACATAGGATGATACCGAGATCAAACCGGGCACGGGAGATGGAGGCCAAGACCACGACAGCCGCCGCATGGAGATCCCGTCTGGCGAGAAAGCTTGATCTGTTGGATCCACCAAAAGGAACCACAAAAAGAAACGTCTGCCGCGTCCAGTGACCCTGTCGTGACCGGGCTGACGCGAGGGTAAGGGTAAACTGGCTCAAATGCTCTCTTAATCTAGGTCCAAGATGAAGGGCAGCATGGCGACCCCGACCAGACAACAGTCAATACGCTGCTACTGGGACAAACGAACCAAGATGTGACGTCCGGCCTTGCGTTCCACCGGATAGATAATCTTGTCCTCATATTAGCCATCTCCACGTGCTCGTTTCGATGGTGTCTTCATCAGTGCGCAGAGAAACTAGCTCAAATGGACTCACTCGGCCCGCACGGCTCGAACATAGACCAACCATGGCCTTGGTCTATATTCGCCATCTCACTTCATATCGACAAAGGCACTTCAGCCTTTGAACCAACGTCGTATTTCCCACTTATACCGGCCTAGTTGCCATCGGCCCCTGTTTAGCCCCGTGCCTGTGGACCGTAGAGACTGTTTCAACGTCGAGAATTGCTCTCAAATGCACTCACGGCCACTGGCCCGGTGGCCTTTTCTCACAAAATAGTCAACCGACCAACGGGTGATGGGAGACGGCCGTATCAGCACACACACTCTCTCTCTTCTCTTCTGATTCTGTTTCGATTAGGCCTGTCAAGTTCAACTCGTATGCCATTCTAGATTCTCCTTGGCAACATTCATCCACTTCTTGGCGGAGCCAAGAGTCTCGGTCGCTCTCAGTCTCTCACGCCTCACAACCATCGTGATCCTCTTCTTCAACTTGGTTACCATCGTAGCCGTTTGTCTCAACCTCTCTACCCCGCCGCTCTCGCGACCTCGATAGCCATGGGAACACCTCTCAGGCTCTTCGTCCTCTTCTCCTGGATCGCCAACGTCTACGCCCAGACCGGCACCGGCATCATCGGCTTCGGCATCTCGCTCTACCCGGACTTGTGCTGCCAAGCCTGTCACGATGTGCTCTCCACCCTCTACCTGAACTGCACCACCTTCATGGACATGTCCATGGGCGGCATGTCGGGCATGGACATGTCCGGCATGGACAGCGCGCCCATGGGCACCACCAGCCCCGAATGCTACGCGTCCAACACGCCCTGGCTGCAGACCATGGCCTACTGCATCCAGCAGAACTGCGACGCCCACGGATACCCTGCCGAGAAGCAAGCCCAGTGCTTCGCCAACCAGGCCGTCGCCGGCGCATCGTCTCCGACCTTCCGGGAGAGCCTCCCCTCGGCCGCTCCCACGACGGAGCTCGCCTCTGATGCCAAGTGGCTCAACGAGACCAGCCTGGTCAACCAGGCCCTCTACGACAGTACGTACGGCACCGAGGGCGAGTTTGCCAGGTCCGAGTACTTCCACTCGAGATATGCGTACGTCTCGTCACCCGTCCTCGCCCTCCACTTGAACTCGTGACCGCCTCTGACGTGAATCCTCCTCCAGCGTCGCCCTGTACCTGACGGTCATCGGTACGATCCTCATCTGCGGCGGCTTGTCGAAGCTCACCCACGCCGTCCCGGCTCTCCGCAAGAGAGTGCAGACCTCGACGCTCGGCGCAAAGCTGCGGAGGCACCTCCTCCTCCCAGCCCTGATCGGCCGCCGCCGCTTCGAGTCTCTGCCCGGGCAGGTCGGCAACGTCCCCGGCAGGGCGCTGGGCGTCTTCGTCGCCTTGTACGTCGCCCTCAACGTCGTCTTGTCCGCCGTGAGCTTCGGCAGCTTCCAGCCAAACACCTTCTTCATGTCCAGGGGCTTCGAGCTCTGCGAGTACGTCGGCAACCGCACGGGCGTCCTGAGTCTCGTCAACGCCGGCATTTCCATCCTCTTCGCCGGGCGCAACAACCTCCTCATCGCCCTGACGGGATGGGGCCAGACGACCTTCTTGACGCTGCACCGCTGGACCGCGCGCGTCGCGACGCTGCAGGCCGTCGTGCACTCCGTCGTGTACACCGTGGCCTACTGGCAGCCTGGGTATGCCGGCTTCGCCGCTTACGCCGCCAAGGCCGCCGAACCTTTTTACGTATGTCGTCGGTCCCTGGACGCGTTGCTTTCTTCCGGAACGTGCCACATGTGTTAACTACTAGCTGATGGCCGTGAATGGAAAAAAAACTTGCTGACAACTCTCCGTGTCGTAGTACTGGGGCATCATCGCCACCGTCGCCTTCAGCCTGGCCGCCGTCTTCGCCGTCCTGCCCTTCCGCGCCAGCTTCTACGAGACCTTCCTCGCCCTGCACATCGTCCTCGTCGTCGTCGCCCTCGTCGGGTGCTGGTACCACCTCGTCCCCCACTTCACCTTTGCCTACGGCTACCAGAACTGGCTCTACATCTGCTTCGGCTACTGGACCTTTGAGCGCCTCGCCCGCGTCGCCCGTCTCGCGTACTACAACGCCGGCAGTTCCCCCGCCGAGGTGGCGGCCATCCCGGGCTCCTCCGTCATGCAGGTGACGGTCCGCCTCCGCGCCGCGACCGCGGGCAGCTTCGGCCCGGGCCAGCACAGCTTTCTCTATTTTCCCTCGTCCGGCAAGTTCTGGGAGAACCATCCGTTCAGCGTCGCCGGCTGGACGAGCGGGCCCGGTGTCGAATCATACGCGGTCGGTTCTGTAGACGGCAGCCTGAAAGACGACGCCGTGGTGTCGACCGACGACCGCCACCACCTCAAGAGCGAACACGCCGGCACGTCCGTGACGTTCCTCATCCGCGCCCACGGCGGAGCCACGGCATGGCTTCAGCGACGCCTCGCCGCCTCGCCCACGCCCACCATGGCGACCTCTGTCCTCCTGGAAGGCCCCTACGCAGGCCACGAGGCCGCCCGCCGGTCTCTCCTCCTCGCCGATACCGTTCTGTGCATCGCCGGCGGCATCGGCATCACCGCCGTCCTCGGCTACGTGCAAATGTACGCGGCGGCGGCGGCGGCGCAGGGCGGAGAGGCGACGTCCAAGTCGAAGCGCTTCGTGCTGGCCTGGTCCGCCCGGGAAATGTCCGTCATCCAACACGTGCGCTGCCGCTTCCTCGGCGCCGCGCCCGGGGTCGAGTGCCTCTTTTACTGCACCGGCGGGGAGGACGCGTCGGCGCCGGAGAAGCACGTCGCGGACGGCGCCGTCGCGCTGGGCAGGATGGACGTCGGCGGGGTCGTCCGCTCGCACCTCGAGCGCGGCCAGCTGACGACCGTTCTCGTCTGCGGCCCGGGCCGGATGGTGGATGAAGTCACCAAGCACGTCGGCCAGGGTATCGACGACGGCTTCAAGGTGGACATGGTGGAGGAGACCTTTTCTTGGTAGATATTCTCGCACAAGGGTCCTGCATGTGCGTTGATTTAATACGTAATTCCTTTCTTCTGAAATCTTGAATCTGAACAAAACTTGTAATTATTGGAAACAGTCACTCAATCCAACGAGCAAATCTATCAAATAAGTAAGGAAGTTGAAGCTGTCTAAATATTGAACATGTCAATCTTGAAGGCCTAATTCACAGACGTGCTTATATGATCGAGAAAATATAAGGAGTGAGACTAAAAGACTTTCAACTAGTTGGTAGCCTCCAAGTAGACTTTGACTGCCTACCTCTCTGGTGCTTCTTCATCCAAGTTTCCATTTTGACAGAGCATAGAATATAGTATAGTTCGAATCATGAACCTCTAGATACGTATCATACAGGCGGCATGCTCGGCTCAAAAAGCAAGCAATCATTGTCAAATGTACCACGATAATATGAATAGCATTACGGCTATTTCAAGTTCGTGAGTACGTAGCGAGGTCGAATTGAAGAAGCATTCATCAACGTACACAGGTAGAACGAAAAAGATCAACCAAGCTACTAGTTTGGCGTGATTGACATACTTGCTGAAATGCTGGGGAATAATGCTTCTGGACTAGTTGCGGGTTGATGTGCCCGAGGGCCGTGTGATGAGTTGAGTTCGACTCAGCCCGGAGCCGCACTCGAAAGAGCGACCCCCAAGGGCCTCAAACTGCACCGCCTGGCAACTGCCGGGTCATGAAAACTATCTTGTGCCTTCATCCGGACTCCCAGGTCTCGTCGCTGGTTCTCGGAAAGAACCCGCGTTGCAAGTACCTGTCCAATGCGAGCCCGGGGAGTACAAAACGAACGGAGGCTCATGTTCCAAGCGAGCCGCGCCCCACGGGCATTCACCCACCATACTCATGAGTGGACAGGTATGTCTCTAGCTGCTAATCTATCCGTGGAAGGGCGGATGCGATGCGATGATCTCAACAGGCTTGTTGAATAACCACCAGGAAACCCGAGACCGCGCAACGTCTATGGTTAGATAAGCTGCTAGTTACAATATGTACACGACTACATCGAAATCAAGAATAATAGACATTCGAAAAGGAATTTACTAGGACGATCAGTCTATTAGCTTTTGCCAAGCTGGATATTCAGTATTAGTAGGGATATACGGCTGTCACTCCTACTTGTATAAAACTGACATACCCAAAAACAGCAAAAACATACAGCACCAGGTATTCGCTGGTCGTCACCGACCCAACTACTAATCCGGCCCTCACTGGCTTATCTATGGGAGAGCGGACGGGATCCCGAGTTCTCCAGTGGGTATGGTCGTATGTGACTAAATCCCGACTACAAGTTGCAGAAGTAGTCTGAGCCTCCACGAGTATCAGCGGTGAGCAGACTCTACTCAACTCATAACTCTCAACCCAAAGGCTTGTGATTTTTGGCAGCAAAGGACATGGGGGTAAACTAGATTGATTTACTTCAAGATTCTACTCAATCCTTAGATCGCTAGAATTCATTGGCCTGCCCTCCGTGTCTATGCTTGAGTTGTACGGATAGAATGTGTTTCAATGCAGCTGGGTCTTCAACCTTGAAGATCTGAAATAAGTCGAAAACAATCAATATTGCCCACAGAGTTATGGGCTAGCTTGCATAGGCTATGACAGCTACTTCATATATTCTTTAACCAAGCTACGACACCGGAACTAGCGTCCTTGGCTCATTCACGCGTTTGTTCCCTCACCTCAAATGTCGAACACACGACATCTAGTCGTCGGTGAGAGGTTCACAGTGCAACTCGCTCAAAGTTGAGATACTACGACGACCATCAAACGTAGAAACGCCGAAGAACTAGCAACTGGCATTGATCGAATGTCTTCTTTATCGAGAAAGTGAAGTGGCGTTAGCATGCCCATGTCCACCCAGGTGGTGTGAGGTGGTTTCAGCCCGCAGGCCGTTCTCCAACACCTTTACAAGGCGCCATGGCCACGGACGACGAGATGATCACCGTCACAAGCACCTCGGTAAAGTGGCTGCTTGTCATGTGTCTATGGCCCCCTACGTATGCCTCCAGGCGCATGGGATTTCGAAACAGCCTCCTCACCCCGCCGCATCTCGAAAGCGTCTCAGCGTCCGACGATGGGCTGAGATGGCGCCTGGCAAACTCCAGGACGCTGGCCGCAACGGCCGCGCGTTCATCGGCCGCGCGGAGACGGAGCACACTCTACCTTGGGTTCTGGCTCTAGGGCCGGTCGGCCTAGTCCGGATGAGAGGTTGAAGACGTTCGGCCTTGTCCCCATCTCCGGTCCATCCCAATGCCTTGGAGTACCAAAGATAAAGCCAGTGACTACGTGTGAAGCTCTGTGTTCAACCAATCGCGGATGGCCGGCCGTAGCAGAAACTAGCCAGCAGCGTTAAACTTAACGATGGCTAATTCTTTTCCCGCAAAGAAAGAAAGCTACCTTACGCGTCTCTTGATTCTCTTGAAATGGCGCTCCGCTTGATTAGGTAGCGGCAGCGTGAGCCGCGTGCCTCTGCGATGGCAGATTTCGAGAGGTGCCTCGCGGCCGGTGCGTCCCCGTCATCTCCCGGCCTCGCGTACGCAGCACTGTCTATGTAGCGGCAGGTTGCCACAAGGATGATCCGTGAGGTTCCACGAGTGACGGCCAGCAAAACCTCCGAGACTTGGCATCACTATCATGAACGGGCCGGGGAGAAGGCAGATCCAGGTTCAGAGAACAGTCTAGACCAAGAAAGCAACGTGTTTGCTTCGTCGTCGTCCGCGTCATCCGACTGGTGTCTGCTCTGTGTGTGTGTGTGTGTGTGTGTGTGTGTGTGTGTGTGTGTGTGTGTGTGTGTGTGTGTGTTTGTGCTTGTAGTCTCTTCCTGTCCTGATGATTTCTCAGAATGGCGCTCGAAAATAGTTGAGAATGGAAGAGTTTTCTTAATGGGGAAGAGCAGACCAGACCAGAGGGCTTTCTAGCCTAGGCATCCAGGTTGTGGTCATGGATTCTTACGAGTTTGAAGTGTCCGTATCAACCCAAGTCTTTTTCTTATTTTTATCCTTTTTTTCTCTTTTTTTTCTTATAAAGGTGAAACATATTTCGCAGCCTTGTCAATTTCGGGTTTCTGAAGACGCCTCCCTGACCTTTTGGGTTGCCCTCGCTATGACGTCCTTCAATCCATCACCAAAGCCACGAGAAGGCATTCAGATTTGCGGCACCAGCCGAAATGATACAAACTATGTTGTCATCAGTCTGGTTTGATTCTCATACCAACAGATTGATGGACTGTACTTACCTTGCACAAAATGTCCGCCGTCAAAGTTCCAGAGTTGGCTGCTGGCGTAAGGTGTTGATTCGGCACTTCCCAACTCCTTATCACCAGGTTCTCCAGTGAAGGCGATCTCGCCGACTTGGATGGGGTTCGAGTTGGTGTCATAAACAATTGTTCCCACGTTGTGGTATCTGCCCAACTTATTACTTACGTCGGTGCAGCCTCGCTTCTGCCCATTTGGATCCGTCTTCCATCTGACGAGCGAGGCGAGCGGATGGCACTCAGCATAAGATCTTCCATCGCTCAGGTTGCGCTCCACACAGATTTCGTCGGTTTGACAGTGTACTGTCTGGGTATCCTCGATTGCAGGATTCCGAGGATTTGTGATACAAAAGCGGCGAACGATCTGGTAGCTAAAACAGATGGAGCGTTGGAACGTCTGCCCAGCCGGGCAGGGTGGAATCCTGGTGAAGGCGTCTTGGGCGCCCGTCATCGCGAAGCTTGAATTGCGCCGTTCCAACTGTGCCGGGACGACATCCACATTGCTACGCGAGAGCTTCGTGGTAGAGTCTTCAGCTTCAGAGGGAGGAATGACTACACAAATGGCGGGAACGGCTGCAGCAATGAGGGCTGCGGCAATAAGAGACGGTCTCATTTTGAAGTTATAGCTTTGTCCGGTATCAGATTTGGCACGACAGACATGCTAGGTAATGGGGTTGTGATACACGGGGAATGATGTCTCGTATATATATCGAATCGCCGTCCTAATCTCAACCTTGCAACCAGTGCAATTACATTTAGACTCTACAACTCCAATCCACCCCTCTTACTTTTTGGAAATAAATCGTCGTTGCCATCAAATTCTGATGTGTATAATTTTACGGCGTGTCATTGAATTCTCTGTCTTCGAGTTGATGACGCGCCAGTTGATGACGCGGCTTGTAGTGATATTTCGAAACTTTGGACTTCGTTCTCCATTTCATTTATCCGGTCCACTGCAGGCCTGCTCCGAGCTACCCATCATATTTTGATGGTTTGCCGTCGCCCCATCTCCGATTCATCGGTGTATGACTGACAGCATAGGAGCTCATCGCATCGTCATCTTCCATTTGATGAAGCAAGCCGTCACTGCGTACTATGTGGCCACAGCCTCAATTTTTCACGACCACCCATATCTTGTACGAAAATCAAGCAGTCCAGCTCAAAGACTTGTGATATCTGTTGGGGGCTGGTGTGTTGACGACAGGGACATGGGTAGACCTTGTTGAACACGTACCATTCCGCAGTGTTCGCATACATACATGCGACTGCCAGCCTTGACTGAGCGAGTGCGCAGGACGCAGGGCCCGAGGGTGCCGACGGTATAAGCCCAAGCGGCTGTGGCCAGATGAAGGACGACAGCTTCCATCATCGTCAGCTCTCTGCGTGAGGTCGACAGTCCGTGGTGGATGCACCACGCCACTTGCCAAAACTGTCTCATATGCAATCCCAGTAACTTGGGAACTCAAAGATGGACCTACGGAGAGCAACGCGCGGCTCCGCATCCATATCCTATTAGATCGGTCAAATTGTCAGGCCCTATTCATCGACAGAGCTCCGTACCTGCGAGGCTGCGTTGTCAGGACGCGTATCGTTCCGGCCGGGGTGTGCCTCGAAGATGACCTTCTTGTCTGCGAGAGTCCAAGTCGCGGCTTTCCAAGTTGAAGTGGTGCACAAGCCTCGAGTGAGGTCCTGCGGCAGATGGGACAAGGTGATATCGGGCAAGGGCAAGTGCGTAGAGATGGGGTCCACGGAGGACGCATCAAGGGGAAACACGGGGAGCCTTTGAGGGTGTAAAGACGCGTGCGAAGACGCGCACCATGTACGAACATGAGATCGAAGACGACGAGAGAAAGATCGTGGGCTACATCGTTGCGAAGCCCAGCCACACGTGGCTGTATGTGGCTGTATGTGGCTTCGCGTGGATCCGGGGTTATCTAAACCCCTTTGCCCCGTGACCTCCATATTGGCAGATCAACCCGTTTTCAACGCTTCCTATGGTGCCTGCTTTGCGACAGTTCTGACTGACCGGCAGCAGCCGTTGAAGCTGTTGAACGAAAGGGGGTTCAGCTTTGTTCTCCTATCGCTCTTGTCGGAGTTTCGATACCGGGGAAACGAGGAGACAGTTGAGGTTGGAGACTGCCCTCTCTACAACGTCACGATGGTCGAGGGGGATGACAGTGGGAAGATGGCCACAGTGCTGGGCCTGGCCAACGTACGAAAGAAGCGTGGGCTGGCAGAGGCTAGAGCAGAGCCGGTTCTGCAAACTCTCATCTTGGCGCGGTGAGCTTTGAGTCTTGACTATTGCGTAAGGTAGATGCATGGAGGATAAATCTATTTCCGACAACTCTGTTCGGATGATGTGTGTTTGTATTGGCACCTACTACATGGACCTGTGTGGACTATCTCATGAATGCAAGCTCGGCTCGTGTGCAAAGCTTCCAGACTTCCGAACGTGAGGCATATCCGGGTATCTCGGAGCCGTGGGATGGCCTCGTCTGGTCCGTCGTGCAGGACCAATGATGCCGTGACGTCGTATGAGGTCCGGACATGGTATGACGCTTCTCCACCTCCCCCCGCATCTCCGCAACGTTTATTTCCAGAAATCCATGGATCCAGCAACGTCGTCTCCTCCCGTGGTGATGCGCTCCTATCATGAGCCAGAGTCGCGACTTGGGATCAGGATCGGCGGCTGGTCCCGGTCGACCGGGGGCTGGATATCATCATGCTGTCGCCTCAGTGGTACTCCGCTGTTGACTTGATCTCCAGTTAGATGGCTCTTATAAGAGACTCTAGTATGACGCTTTCACGATGAACCTCAATCTTGGCTTCATTCAGCTCAGGAGACGATCAAGATGGGACTCCTTTGGGCTGCCACCGCTCTGCTGGCTGCAAGCTCTGCTCGCGCATACCCTTCCGTCAGATCCTGTTCCAACTCTTCCAAGTTGACGGTCCCTCCGACTGCGGCCGGCGCATCCATCCCCCACGCAAACTCCTTTGCCTCGTTCTCCTTCGAGCCGGCCTTCTGGGTCGAGTTCTTCGGCAACGCGAGCAACCCCAACAAACTCACGTTTGACGCCATCAACCGCATCCACGAACATGGCGGCCACCCCATCATCCGTCCCGGCGGCATCACCATGGACAGCATGATCTTCGACCCCGAGGGCGGCGACGTCGTCCGCACCACCAGCCCCGAGGGCGGCGTCTGGCGCACCACCGTCGGACCGGACTACTACAAGAGCTGGGACAACTTCCCCCCGGGCACAAGGTTCATCTCGACGCTCAACTTTGGCAATGCGAGCCTCGACATCGCGCGGGACCTCGCCGTCGCCTCCACCGCGTACCAGGGCGGCAGGATCGCCTACTACGAGCTCGGCAACGAACCGACAAACTACGAGAGCTCGCGCTGGAACTTCTCCACGGACGCCTACGTCGCCGACTGGAAGTCCTACACGGCCGCCATCGACGCCGCCGTCAACGCGACGGGCAGCAACTCCTCCACCACCGCCCTCCTGCTCCCCAGCCGGCGGTGGTGGGCGTCCTCCGCCACAACGGACGACTCGGGTCTCGAGGTGCGGCCCGTGGCCCTCATCCCCGCGGGCATCGACTCGGCGCGGCAGGTCGGCGTGTACTCGATCCACTCGTACGGCTTCTCGACCTGCGACCCGGCGCGCGCGGGGCTCGCCACCATCGCCAACATGCTCAACCACACGGAGCTCGTGCGCTACTGCGACGAGGAAATCTACCCCTCGGCCCGCGCGGCGCTCGACGCCGGCGCGCGCTGGAACATTGGCGAGTACAACTCCGTCTCGTGCTCGGGCGCGCCCAACGTCAATCACACCTTTGCCCAGGCGCTCTGGGTCGTCGACACGCAGCTCATCTACGCCACGCGCAACGCCTCGGCCGTCCACCTGCACCAGGGCGCCACGCTGGCGCTGCAGTCGAGCGAGCAGGTCAACACGCCCGGCGAGAACGGCACGCCCGGGTACAGCACCTACTCGATGCTGTATCCGCGCGACAGCGCCAAGAGGGGTCCCGCGAGAACCCTGCCGTCGTTTCTGGCGCAGCTCTTCATGGCCGAGGCGTTCGCCGGGGGCGAGACGCGCGTGAGGGCGCTCGAGGCGCCTGGGGGGGTCGGCGATGAGTCGTTTGCGGCGTACGGGTTCTACGGCGGGGACGGCATCACGAAACTGGCGCTGGTCAACATGAAGCCGTACTACGCCAACTCGACCTCGGACTTTGCCGTCAAGATTGACGTTTCGGCTGCTGTTCCTGGTGGTAGAGGAGGAGGCATTCACGTGAAGCGGTTGACGGCGCCGTATGTGAACACGGGCAACAGCAGTCTGGCAACCTGGGCGGGACAGTCGTTCCCCCAGGGCAAGCCAGAGGGAGAGGCGGTTGTAGAGAGTGTGGATGACGGCGTTGTCGAAGTAAGGGGCAGTGAAGCGGTGTTGGTCTTTTTTGATGAGGAGGACATTTACGGGCTGTAGGCTTCGTCTGTTCACCACAGTCATCACGGCATTCCTAGATCTCATACCATGTCAGCCACGCACATCCAAGTTACTGGTATAGACTTGATTGGAGACGCCCGAGTTGCTTCTATACTACAAAAATCAAGTGCTTGCCGTCGCGGTATTCTTCGCAGGGGAACAAGTCCTCATCTTCCTGCGGTCCGAAAATGCCCCAGCCCTGTGAGTCCATTGATTCGTTGCAGTTAACCTCCATGATACCGACACGACGATAAGTGCCGCCGAGTGCGTCTTGCAACTCTAAGAGAAGAAACATCAGATAGCCATGTCCGTAAATGTTCTTGACCGCAGGAATGCAGTATCACGTTTTCTCGACGAGCGCTGTCTCGAACGCGTCAAGATAAAGGGCAACCAGAGACCATATCCTGGGAGAGTCACCGATACAGACGCCACACCCATCAGACTCAGATTCTGCAACGTCAAAATCCAACTCGGATTCTGTGAGGTCGAAAGCGTGAGCGCGAGCGTATATGCACCGCTGACTCCAGAAGTGGCTCAAATGTTGGCAATCGTTTCCTCTCATCTGGACGGTTCTCAGCTGACCCCGTAGTCGTAGAAATCCGCCTCTGAGCGGACCAGTAGAGTCGTCCGTGACGTGGTCGAGATGGACGTCAACTACTTCAAACAGCGGTTCTACCAACCTGTCAGCAGAACCAGGTTCAATTGGTCCGTCGCACGCTGCCCACGACCATGAAGGTGCCACACAAGTATCGGCAGAATCTCTTTGCTTCAGGGACTGTTTCGCTGCTGGGTCGCCTTCTCTTGTCCTTCTTGTCCACATCAAGTCTTTTTCGAGCGTACGCCGCCACATGCCAGCGACGTACTCTTTGCCGATTGCTTTTTTTTTTTTTTGAAGCTTTTCGCAACTGCCGATATCGCGACCAGCTCGTCTCGACGGAACGTCAAGGCGCATCTGGAATATTCACGGACTATAGGCAGCCAGCCATGGTGATTAGCAGCCCGCCTTCTTCCATGCCCTTTGCCCGCCGAGATGGTCTGTTCCAAGTCGGACTCACTGGCTTCGGGATGAATAAAACTTTCAACACCCTCCGTGGCCTTCTTTAACTGCAAAACTCATGTTGAATTTATTCCAGAGAGTCGATGCCGCGAGTTGTACTTGGAAAGCTGACGAGAGAGGATGGGTGGAGTTGGAAGAACGAAGAGTCGGAAGTTAAAAGGTAAGATGGGGAGACCATTGAGCTTGCTGAAATGTGTGCCTCAACACATGGCCACATGACCACTCTTTCACCCTGGGCTTCACTCCGACATCCGAGTTGTCAGCGCCCGAGGAGTCCATCCAATCGCAGACTTTGTCCATTTGCGAAGTAACACAACCAGGACCTCGTACGTCTACGAGTAACACTTGTCCAATCCTGCGTCGTTCACCCGCTAATCTGACGCATGTCATCGTGCAGCTCCTCTGTAAAAGCTGCCTCGCATCAGGGGCCGGCATCGAAGACACGAAGCCGGGCATCTTGTTGCCAGCTCAAGAGATCGTAGCCCTAAGGATGAGTATTTCGTTAGAGCAGTGATGCCCTTCTTTACCTAATCCACCAAATCTATCAAGCAAAATAACATCCAGACAGTGAGTGCTGCTCCGCGCTGTACCAGCTTCAATTCCAAATCCGTGTTGCATATCCATACAGGAAGAGGTATCAACTCAGACAAGGGTAAACGCCAGGAAGCTAACATGAAAAGAACAGAACGTCACCCTCTGATCCATCTCGCATCCATCACTGTGGCCATCTATACCATGAACTCATATCGTGAAACCATCGTAGTATCCATCAGCACAGCCAACAGACCACTCGAGCAGAACCAATCCGCCTAAACGTATATCCTCAAACCCCTCCCAAGCCACCCCGTTCACGGGCTCGGGCTCTCATACTCCATAATCTCAATCGACCAATACGGCAATTCCCGCGCCAACGTCTCCCCGTCGCAGTAAAACACCGCGCCCTCGACCTCGCTCTCGGGTTCGTCCAGCTCGTCGATCCGCGGCGGCGGCGGGTCCTGGAACAAGATGAAACTCCGCCGGTCCCCGACGCGGCGCCGCAACCGCCTCGCCGAAGACCCCACGGCGTCCGGGTCGAGCGGCGCGCAGTCCTCGTGGTCCGAGTCGCTGCGCTCGGAAATGGTGCGCTTCCCGATGCTCGAGCCGTGCGACCGGCGCTTACGCATGCGCAGCTCGCGCTGCGTGCGCGCGAAGTCGCGGAGCGCGGCCTCGTCGTCAATGTCCGACGATTCAGAGTCCGACGTGGTGAGGCGGCGCATCTCGTGCAGCGGGGGTTCTGGCGGCGGCGCCGCGACCGTTGAGGTTGTGGTCGTTGCTGCCGCGCGCGTGTGTGAGCGGGAGCGTGTCGAGGTTGGGGAGGAGAAGCCGGACGGGCCGATGGTGTTGCTGCGGTCGTGGTCCATTGGGTCAAAGTCGGATAGCTCTTCGAGGGTGAAGTTTGCTTTGGGCGCGGTGCGGTGTGGGAGTTCTGGGACGGGGGGAGGGAGTGTGGATTTTGATTCGGATTCTGATTCGGAATCCGAGGATGATGAGGAGGAGGCTGAGGAGGAGGAAGAGTCGGTGTTCATGCGCGGAGCAAAAAGGTGAGCTGTCCGTGAGGTCGGCACTGGAGGTGCCGGTGCTGGTGCGGGAGGGAAGTCGACGTTCATCATGGGGACATCCTCGTCTTCCTCTTCCTCGTCGTCTTCGCTTCCTTCCTCGCTAGACTCTTCGTCGTCGCCGTCATCCTCGTCCTCATCGTCCGACTCTTCTCCAGATCCTTGGCTGTCGTCCGACTCGGATTCGGATTTAGATTCTTGCTCCTCGTCGTCTTCCTCCTCCTCATCGTCCGAATCCTCAGACGACGTGCGGGGAGACAAATGCAAGAAACGATTCGACGGCGTAAAGCTGAACTGGTGGCCGTTGCCGGTGGGTTGGATGCCCGAGTCCTCGTGCAGAACGGGACGTGAAAAGTTGTGGTATGGTGGCGGCAGATGGCGCGCGGCGAACTGCTTTTGGGCGAGCATCGACGAGGTGGACGTCGGAGTCTGGGGCGGTGAGTCGAGATCACGCAAGGGGCCCAGCATCATGCTGGGGGTCGACGGCCGAGTTCCGCGAGGCATTGTCGATTGTTGGGCTGCTACAGAGGCGATTGATGCTGGACAAGATCTGTCTTGTCGTACTCAAAATGAATGCTCGATTTCAGCAGACTGGCAGACAGTCTCTTGTTTCCTCGGCGACGATCTTATCGATCGAAGGCCTCTAGTCGAGGGTGATCCAGACGGTTTCTTGGGTCCTCGAATGTGGGGAAGCCGAGTGCGGCGGGGAATACGTGAGTGATCAGATCAGATTCCCACTAGCGACGGCCGGTAGATGGAGGTGTGGTCGATATTGTATGGGTGTTGTGGATTTGCGGTGAAGCGCAAAGGTGTGGGTGTGTGTGTGTGAAGTGTACGCGCGGAGTGAGCGGTTGTAGCAAAGTCAAGGGGTCAATACCCAGAGCAGAAACCTCCGACAAGGAGAAGAGGATATTCGGCAGCGGCTGTAGGTTGTCATGATAGAATTTCCGGGGGAAATTGGCGAAGAAGTCGTGGAGGGGACAGCAGCTTTGCGTGTTGTGGTGAAGTGGACCGTCCGGGGATTGTGAGCTTTGAGGCTTGCCAACGGGGATGTCCCTTTCGTGGAATGGAAGCAAAGTGGTCGACGATAGACAGGACGTGGCGAAGAAGCGGCGCCGAAGGATTTGTTTCTTTCGAACCCCGGTTCTCCCAAGTGTCTCAGTCTCGGTGCTTGTTGTGACTGACCCGGACCAGAGACAGTAAACGAGAGAGAAGGGGAATGTTTTCGGGGGACGAGATGCGGGATGCCGTACCGAGTGTGGGGAACAACGAGAATCGGGCGAGCGGTGACGATGGGACGGGCTTTGTTCTGGGTGACAGGGTGACAGGGGCCGGCCTTGCTTGTTGAGAGTCCGGAGGTGGACAGCTGGAGATGGCTGACTGATGGGAGAATGAGGAGAAGAAGACGTGCTACTACGTATGCGATCGAGAGCGCACGCGAGCCAAAGCAAGCAGATGCTGGTCCGATGGAAGTAATTGGACGAGGCGAACGTAGCAGATGGGGGGGAGGTATGGCGAGAGACAAGCGTGGGGGGGCCTGGCTCGAGGTAGAGGCTTAAGAATTTGTCGGGGTGGGATGAACACCACAAGCCACAGCCGAAGGGAGACTGGAGGAGATGGTACCGAGTACTCTGTGCCAAAAGACGGAATTTCAGACGTCGAATGGGGCCCTGGAACTGGTGATGATGAGTTGGCGTTTCAGTGGAATGAGAACCAGCCAACGGACAACCGCGGAGATGCTACTTTGTGGTTCCAAGGGCCTAGTTGGCGATGGGTGTGGACGTGGAGTGTGGATGTCCGGGCTATCGTGGCGCAGATGAGAGTCTCACGACGCTCTTTTGGCTGGACTGGATTCGAGTCGGAGGACGACGGGCAGTTCTGTGATAGGCCGGTTATCGGGGATGGCGCAACCAGAGACGTCTGATCTTGGAGGAACTGTGGATATAACTCGTCGATTACCACGGGATCGTCTCTTATGTTGTCTGTCGTTCTGTCTGGATGACGAAGAACTGGGCGACCAAAAACGCGGTCACGATACTCGCAATCGTATAAAAGCAGTTGTTTGGCGGTCCGGGGGGAGGTAGACGTTCGTCAACGACGAAGAAAGAAGAAAAGGAGAAGGAAAACCATAGGAGTTTTCCGAAAATGTGTGGGATGGAGGATAATTAAGAATCACCACGACGAGAGAAAAAAAGTCGATTCAACATGTGCGCTTGCTGCAGCTGTGTCATGCCCATGCCATGCCATGCCATGCCATGCAGCAAGAGTATCCAGCGAGCCAGCCCAGCCCAGCCCAGCTCCGTCATGGGTATCAGTACTGCTTCTCTGTACGACGTTACTATGTATGTACGGAGTAGACGAGGCTCTCTTGTCTGCTTCGTCGCTGCAGGGAAAAGTACGTAGCATAGTAAAATTTTGTACAGTAGTAGAGTGCTTGCGCTGGTCTTCCTATCAGACGCAAAAACACGGCCATCGAGTCCCTCTTTTGCGCATTCTCGCGGGGCGCGCGCAAGGGCAGATGGTCGACCTTTGGGCAGCAATGCTCCCAGCAAGCAGAGGAGCAGCGACAGGACCGGGTCCAGGATCAGGATCAGGACCAGGACCAGGTCGACGACCCTGGTCTACCCGTGTCTCCCGCAGGAGCGTAGGTCAGCTTCTCGCTAAGGATGGGCTACAGGCAGCTCAGAGTGGTTGTGGAAGAACGTGTGGGTGAGCCCTCACGCATTTGCGCATCACGCACTGGCGGGTTTGGTAGCTGAGGCGGTACGTCGCTATTCGCATACAGAGTGATACGCCGTTGAGTGGCTGTTCGGCTGGACTGGGCTGGATCGGGGGTGGACGAGGAAGACGAAGTGCGGGAAGAGTCGTGACATGAACCACGACCCATGCCGTAACTGGAGAGGATCGGAACGGAGTGGAGGGAGGGGTAGGTGGAGGGGTGAGCGACATGGGGGAGTGAAGTCGGCGGGAGAGAGTGGGAGTGAGGTTCTGGCCATTGGCGAGATGTGTATATTCCTCGAATAAATGGACGACGTTTTGTTTGAGCTGGACTTTCCTTCAACCTGTCAAGCTGTCGATGTTTTCGTTGCTGGCCCCCTATCGACGCCATACACGGACGGCCGGAGTCGTGGCATCGGCCTGTGTCTGCACCATCTGGGCGCAACTGCAACGTTAGCGTCGCTCTGCTGCAGTGCATCGTGGGATCAACAACTCCAAGAAGGCATCAAGTCAGCCGAATTCGCTCCAAGCCCATGATGACATGTGTCCCGACTCGAACACCCTCGATTTGCGCATCAGTCCCGTGTCCATCTCGGACTGGGTGAGTGAGGTTGACGTTAAGGCTACCTGCTTCTCGCTAGAGTCTGTGGCAGGTTGACCACCCATGGAAGCGATCGGGAAGAGATAGTGTTCGTGCGCTTGACGAGAGTATGAAAAATTAGACAAAGGGTCAGCTGGGTAGCATCACTCGTACCCAATGAGGGACTAATCAGAAAGATCGCGGTGCCGACGCCCTGCAGGTTTTCCGTCGTCTTGCAGCAAAACTTGCAGCACTTGCAGCGGCTAAGAACGCACCGAGTAAGACGCAAGAGAGTGGAAAAATAATTGGAAAGAAAAAAAAGATAGAGACGGGGCCCAGATGGAGGGGGGTGATTTGTGGAGAGAGAAGGCGGTCAAGAAGCAGAGGTCTGACAGGCTCAATAAAAACACAACGTATTACTGTGGTGGTGGAAGAAGAAAAGCCAGACATGGCCTCCTTCTAGAAGCAAGGCAGATTTCGGTGAAGATGCTGGATGGCGACGCAACGCCTCTTCGCTTCTTCGCGTCGGGCGTCTGCGTCGTGTAACGCTGAGCCGACGGCAATTCGACACGCCACGTTTTCTGTCCGTCCGTATTCCATTCCGGCCGCCGTCATTGGGGCCAGCTCACGGTCTGTGTTGATATGTCATGGTTGGTGATGATGTGCGAAGTGTAGACAGTATCGTCACGTGGAATGGTATCTGCCAGCATGTTGACGGCAGACGAGATGCTGGTCGTGATGGGGTCGGGATGGGCAGGTCATCCCCTGCCACCCGACGCTGTCGGCCCCTCTTCCTAGCCTTTTCCTCGTTCCTTGCTGGGTTGTCGTGGTCACTCACTTACCCAACCCAAGCCACCCTGCCCATCTTGCGCTCTTCCAGCGATGGCAATGTCAATCGACGGCTTACGGGACTGAACCCGGGACGAGCACCTCTGGATTCGGCCCGTCCCCCACGGTTGAAGCTCGTTTGGGCCGCTTCGTGTGCGTCCTGCCGCCAGCCCAGTCCTCGATGCCGCGATAGCATCAACGCGAGTGACTCAGTTCGTTGCAAAACACAGCAGTTCAACCGCAAGAGAATTCGGCGTTTCTTCAGGATCCGACTTAGGGCAAGGCCCCTCCTGCTGGCCCTCCTGCTGCTGGCACGTCGACCCAACCACCCCTGCGTCTGCGTGAACACCCCATGCGACCATCGTCGTCGACTTGCGCCATTGCGCATGGCCCAGTTCGCGCCAGTGTACGCAGTATGAGCCGGCCCCAGTATCCAGCGGTTCGAGGCCTAAAGACGCTCCATCGCTCTGCAGGTCCGGCGGGCCTCCCGCAGGAGGAGCCAGCAGAGGCGCGAGAGAGAGATGTTGCCGGGTCGTTGGTTGGTTGGTTTGCGGTCGACTTCGAGAAGCCTGCTTTTTGTGGAAGGACAAGGAATCGGGTGGTTGGTTTGAGGCTCTTTTCCATCGAGGTGGTCTGGTAATATGCGACGAGCTGTGTGGGAGGCTCGACTTTGAGCAGGTTGAAATAGCTAGCCACGTCTCTGTTAGCAGAGACAGCAAGCGAAAACAGCCATGGTGATTGAATTTGCTTCCGGTGAGGTTCTTCGACCTCGCCGACGACAAAGGAAAGAGCGATTGTGCAGCTGGAGATCTCTACGAATGGGCTCCCTCGTGTGACCATGACGACATCTCTGGACAACCATGTCTGGCGCGAATCCACAGCAGGGCGACATATTTGGGTGGTGATGCTGCTGTAAAATGTTAGAGACCGCTGCTGCATAAAATACAGCGACGATATTTCGTCTCTGTTGGTGTGCATAATTGTCCCATTCCGGGGTCCTTCTCTTCGCTTCCGTTTAGTCCCATTGTTCAAGTTCCACTATTTAAGTCCCGCTCATTTAGTCCTATCAATTAAGTCTCATTGATTAAGTCCCATTAATTAAGTCCTCCATCACCTTCCCTCGTCGACGTCAGCCTCTCTGCCTCAAACCAAGGCCATATTCTCAACATCCAACTCAACAACCTTCGTCTGTACCTTCGAGGGCAGCTTATTCGAGTTACTCGCACTCAGTGCATTCGGCGACGTCCTCGGCTTCGCCTGCGTCTGCCCGAGGCCGCTGAACATCAACTCATCAAACATCTCGTTCGAGAACCTCTTCTTTAGGTCCTTCAGCGTCCACCCGTGGCCCTCTCCAATCTCCGCCATGACGTCCAGGAACTCCCGAATCTCTTCCTTATAGTCGTCGTTCTTGAGCTTCTCGAACCATGGCCGGCCGCCCACGTTGTACCCCTTCCACTCCTTGGCCCAGTGGGGACGCACCTTGAGCGGCAGCCCCGTGTTGGGGTCCTCGAGCGACGTCCAGCGGTCAATGACCTCCTGCGCGAAACTCGACCAGACCTGCGGGTGCGTCGCCTGCAGCGTGAGGACCTCGATGGCGCAGGTGCCGAGCGCGTTGCCGCGCTGGGGCGCCATGACGACGTCGCTGCCGCCCATGATGCGCATCTCGAGCGGCATGCTCATCGGCGGCTGGTCGCTGTGCTTGTACACGAGGAGGATGGCGTCCCACCACGCCCGCTGCACCGGCGCGTAGTCGATCTCCACTGCCGATTTCACCGTGCGATTACGGAAGCCATCGTGCTTTGCGACGAGCGGGATCTCGACCTCGACGTCGTGCACGCGGACGTTCTGGATGCCGCGGCGGAAGTGCAAAGCGTCCGGGAGGTATGTCTTGACCTCGTCGGTCGGCATTTCCTTCAGGGCAAAGTGCGAGATGAGCGTGACGGCCGCCTCGGAGATGCCCGAGAGTTCGACGAGCTCCGGGAGCACCGGGGCGTACTGCAGCACGTTCATGGTGAAGGTCTGCAGGAACTGGACAAAGATCTCGGGGTTGGACGGGTAGTTGACGACGCCGGCGGGGTCGGTGGTGTCGTTCCACGAGTTGATCCACACCTGGTCGGTGTACGGGAACCAGAACCACTCGCAGTAGAAGTCGTCAGTGGCCATCTGTTCAAAGGCCTGCTGGTGCCGCGCCTTCTCGGCGGCGGACAGCGTCGTCCACGCGCCGCGGAGGGCCGGCGGGATCTCGCTGTCTGGCATGTCGGGTGGCGGGGGGATGGCGTGCGTGACGGGGAGCTTCTGGGGCGCCAGCTTGGCGTAGGTCATGGGCGGCATCTCGAACGTGATGTGCGTGACGACGCCCATGAGGCCAAAGGCGCCGCTGGCCGCGCGGAGGTGCGCTGGGTCACTGACGGTGCGGGATACGCCGTTGGCGTCGACGTACTCGATTTTGCGGACGAGGTCGCTGAGGGTCTTGTGGCGCCGGCCGGCGCCGTGGCAGATGGGCGCGTTGGAACCGCCGAGGGTGATTTCGACCATGATGACGTTGAGAGGGAGCGTGACGCGCTTGTTATCGACGCACCACTGGCGAAGACGCTCGTTGGTGCAGCCCGCGCCGACGCGGACAAGGTAGTTGCCTCCGGGCGCCATTCTCGACATGATCTCGATGGATTCGAGTTCGGTGGGTACCGGGTCCTCGCCAAAGGGAAAGAAGGGGACAGAATCGGTGTTGGGGATGACAGTGGCGCTCCAGAGCCCGACAAAGGATATCAAGATGGTCTTTCCGGGGCCGTCGCGTGAGAAGACGGGAGACCAGGAGTGGCCTGGGTTGGTGGGTTAGCACATGTGAGTAAACGATGTGACGGATACGAGACTCACGGTATCCCGAGCAGCGAACGCCCATGTCGTGCTCTTTGGCGAACCTCACGATCAGCTCGATCTCCTTGACCGTCTTGGGCACGCAAGTGATGTACGGCGTGTTTTCGACGGTGCGGCCCCAGTTCTGGAACTTGGTGTTGTAGTAAACCTGCGTGCCATCAGCAAGTATTTCCTACAGTTTGGCCTTCAACCTCGACTCACCAGCAAGTCACCCTCGAAATCACTCTTGACCTTTTGCGCAAACGCCTCCAGCAGAGTGACGACGGGTGTAAACACCCCCTGGACCGCAGAAGCCAACAAGGACGGCTGTCTATGCGCCTTGACGCCGTCCGCGCCGACGCTGAGAACGTGCGACGCGTTGAGCATGTGCCTCATCTCCTCGCGGAAGCCCAGGCTCGGGCCCATTTCAAAGTCGCGCCCGACATCCTTGACCTTGCCGCCGGCGACGAACTTTTCGATGCGCTGCTGCTCGTCCGCCGTGTGGCGCTTGAGGGTGTCGGAGTAGGCGCCGTCC
Organism: Colletotrichum spinosum; assembly: GCA_004366825.1. NCBI lineage: Eukaryota > Fungi > Ascomycota > Sordariomycetes > Glomerellales > Glomerellaceae > Colletotrichum > Colletotrichum spinosum. The sequence goes on from QAPG01000834.1 coordinate 30,865, forward strand.
GTCTCGGAGTCCTTGAAGACGCGGAGGAGGCCGCGGAGGAAGTCGATGCTGGTGTCGTTGACGTCCGGGTCGACGTGGGTTTTGAGGAGGTCCTTGAGGCCGGGGACGCTGCGCTTGCTGAAGTCGGATGACTTTTCGAGGCTTTTGATGATGTCGCGGAGGCGGTCGTGGACGGGGTGCGTCCAGGCGGTTTGTTTGGGGGTTTTGAGCGAGGATGCCATGGTGAAGCAGTCGAGGACGTGGTTGGGTGGTGGGATTGATGATGGGGAGTGATGTAGTTGGAGGAGGGCTCAGAGACTTGCTTCTTATAGGACGGGATTCCAATGTTCATGGGTTGCGTGGCTCTCTCTGCAACTCGTCGGCGGTATCTTGTGGATGCCCTGGGCACCAACATGTCCGTAGTACGAGCGAAAGCATCGAAACTGGCCATGTCAACCTCTCAAAACTCAAACTCAGCCGTGTCTTGGGATGCATCACGGCAGACTTTCCAGTGCTGTAGGCTAGTGAATCTTGAAGAGATAGTCGAACAGCCAAAAGCCACATCGCATCAGTTCAGGGCGCCGAGACCTGCGTACGAAAACGTGTAATATGGGAATCTTTCCTGTCACCCTCCCAGATAAGAAGATCCATATGTAGCTTGGCGTTGATGACCCAGCCTTCCCACTTACGATGAGGTGTCCATCTTCCGACCGGAACGTTACACGGCGTGGCTCTCCCGCGGTCTCCATTCCCAGCACGCGGGGCCTTCTTCGCAGAATGCATGGGGCTTGAGCTTCTACAGCGCGGTCAACTCCCGGCGCCGGTTTGCCGAGACTATGTTGGTACCAAGCCTGCGAGAAGTGGTGAGACATGGGGATAAACACCGAGAGCAAGTAAATCGCAAGGAGCCATGTGGCTTTCACTTTGGAGCTGAACATGTGTCGTCGGGCTTGCGGCTCGGTATCCGTGCTGTTTGCGGAATGGAGGCGGCGCCGGCGGCGGCTTGGTGTCTCACTAGCTGGCCTCACCGGGTGCGGACACACGAAGACGCCACGGCGACGGCACGGGACGAGCGCCGTGCGCGGTTCCAACGCAGCTTGGCTTGGTGTATGTGCTTTGCGTGACTTAATGTGCCCCCATGACTGGAGGAGACGTCCACATTTACCTCCTGCGAGATAAACTCCCATGTGTATCATGACTACTATCTTCGGTGGTTGTAAGAGCCTCCGTGATGCATTAAACCCAATACGCGTATGATTCGCCAATAACATTAGCTACCAAATACTTCAGTAACTGGAGGTGCTAAAAACCAGCTTGCCTCCTTTGGCGTGTCCACCACGATTCATGACCAAGACTTATGTTTGGTGCTCGATAGGCCGTTAAACTTTAGCTTGAAGCAGTAAGGTGCTTGGTGGTTGAGTTCAACGATATTATCAAATGTCAATAATACCCAAAGTATCTAGTCTTCATTTTGTCGAGACATTGTACCAATACCAACTGTTCGACAAATTGCTTGTCAGATTCCCATAGTCTATCGATCGTTGACTGAAAAACTATGGCCTTGCATTACTGCCATTCTATAAGACGCATAGGCCTCCGTAATCTAGAGTTCATCTCTAATATCAATCAGCTTGATTAAGTAGATTTGTTTACTTCGCACTCGCCGATATGGTGAACATTGAACTCTGGTGGTCGAAAACACCATACACGGGGAATCAAAATCTTGTCAATATAGGGTACACACGGGTTGTTGGCATATATAGCCTTTATTCTTCAACCGCAAACTCTTCTAACCTTTCTGTTTCAGACGACAGATGGTACCTTGTGTTGTATCCCGTCCATCTCAGCCATAGGTTTTCTCTGCTAATACTGAGCTAGCCTAAATGCCCCAAAAGCAGCCATCAAAAAGATCAAAATTCATAAAAGAGTGACCAAAAGAAGAAGAATTCAGCAGGGGAAAAACACAAAAGTCAAGGACATCAACCACCGAGCCTTAGTCGCACTTCTGGAAGTTGTCCAGGCCCCGGTTGTTCTTCTCGACCTTGCTGTGCGTCATGACTCCGCAGTAAATGATCGAACCCTTCTTGTTGGCGTAAACGACGCGCAGCGGCGTCGATTCCTGTTCCTTGACCTTGACCTCCTTGTTCCAGACCGTCTGCTTCCTGTAGCCCTGCCAGTAGACGGGGTACTCTTGGAGGGGGTTCTTCTTGTCGTCGCAGTTGTGGACGCCCCATTTGATGCCGTCGTGGTTCTGGAACAGGTGCGGGTAGCCGCTCTTGCCGTCGGTGAAGCCCGCCTTCTTGGCCTCGGCCTTGGCATGGTCGACGTTGACGACGAACTTCTCCGTGGAGAGGTTGATCTTGGGTTTACACGAGACGGTGGCCTGTGATATTGGGGAGACGTGTGTCAGTGAGATTTACACTACCAGTGCCAAAGCTTTGAGGAATCGATGAGGCTGGGGAGGAGACCGGCTTACGGCACGGGCCTGGAGGTTTTGGTCCGATGGAGGAACGGCGACGGCAAGGACAGAGGCCGCGGAGGCGGCAAGGAGAACGAGGATCTTGGTGGAGTGCATGTTGATGCTTTTCTGACGTGAAATACGTGTTTAGTGGGAAGTTCTTGAGTGTAAAGACTTGTTGCGAGGAGTGACTGGCTTCTGCTTGAATGAGGATATCTCAGGATAATCTTCGCATCTTTTCTAGTGGAAAATGAAGCTGTTATCTATCTCACGCTCGATTTCTCACAGACTGTTCCGTGTACCCCTGAGATCCAGTGATCTTCGTCTCTGGAGCCAGGAGTTTGGGCTTATGCTGCAAGTCAACACGATAGAATCCACCGTGTGTGCTCTGTAGGATTGCATTGTTCTACGTCTGGCAAGGCTGAATGGGTATCAGACCGCCACTTTTCGGCCGGGCAAGCCGACATCTACAGCTCATCAGGTCTGTGATCGAGGTTTGACTCAAAATCGTAGCTGAAGACGAATCCCACGTACACAAAATTTAGATTAAGGTCATCGACAAGCTTACGACGATCTCGCAGATCTGAAGAGGGATTACCCGTAGCTTCAAGACAGACGAAGGATGAGGTTCGCAGGTACTTTTGACTGCAGCCAAGCCTACGTACGTCTATCGAGTCTGCCCGGGCCGATGGCAGAAGTATCTGCCGGTGTCACCCTCTTGCTCGCGCGAATATTTGACGCGCGAACATTTTACACGTGTCTCCCATCTTATGATACATCTGCCACATGGTGTTTCGTCAAACCGTCCAAGGATCTCGATTTTTGAACTCGTATCTCTAATAATACCAGCCGATACTGCCGGACAGAACTTTGGATTTTGCCGGCTTTCCTCTCGATAGAGGACTCATCGTCAACTCGACTCAGTAATTCGTTCGATTTTGTACACTTTGCTGCAAAAGATACAGTCACATAGCTAGTTGTGCTAAGGTGACGCCTGGTGCCCTTCCCTCGTTAACAGCGGAGTATGTCTCGGATCGAGAACATCTCAGAAGCGTTTGCGTAGTACCCATCTGTCAGACTACTTAACTTACACTGCCTCTGCTGATGTCAGGTTTTGCGTATCGCAAGTGCTACCAGTCAGCATTCCCTCGGCGAAGACCCAATTGTTGGTAAAAGAACGATGCACCTGTAGCTCTTACTCGTGCGCGCGGTAGGACGTGATTTTCAGCCCGTGAGAAGTACATGTTGTGGCCCGAGACGAGGCGTAGACAGCCATGAGGTCTATTGACGTAGTCAAAATTACAGAAACTATGCCGAGAGCTGGTGTGCACCTTGGGAGCTGGCCTAGCTCTGTAATAACATTGCCGTCGCTTGCGCCGTCGCTGCCGTCATAACCGTCGCCAATATAGTCGCTGTTGATTTCGCTGTTGTTGTTGCTGCCAAGTACTGGGAAGGAAAACTTGGTTGCGGCCATGTATCAGTGCCACGCGTGGCTGCGAATAGCCTCAGGGGTGGTGGTGGTGATTTTCGAAAGTCTTGGGCGGGGTCGAGGCCAGCATGCGCCACTCAGAGTGCGGGGACTGAGGCACAAGTGAGCCATAGTCTGATCCGTTATTGGAGACGGGAGGCATGTCAGTCAGTAATTAGCACCTCCCTCAGCTGCACCTTCCTCAGGGTTTGATTGCACTTTTCGTAGCTTACCTCCAGTACCTACTTCAAGCAGATTCTCTTTCACACCGACTGATAAGCCAGTGAATTGAATGAATACATAAGTATCAATCTAATGCCGGTATTAAATCCCTGCCCCACACGCACCTTGGGCTCGTCTCTCTCGCCGGTCATCATCTTTCCATCTCCTCCGTCCCTCACAACTTAACAATGGCCAATGATCCAACCAACGATGACCTATACTCCAAGATTCTAAGTCTGAATCTCTTCGACGATGATGACGACGACGAAGACGCCGTCTGCAAGCAGAAGCTGACAGATCTGGCCAACCGAACAACGAACCCACGCAATGCAGCTATTGACTTTGATCGCTGGGTAGTCCAACGCGCCAACCATCGACTCACCGAGCTGCTGAAGAAGAATGGCCACGGAAGTGCCCCGCGTTATGCATCCCCAAATGTCAGCGGCACCATCGAGGTGACCTGGGCCGCTGTCGCCAGGCTCTGCTCGGCGTTTCCGCCCCATCACCCGGGACAGGATACCATTATCCAATTCCTCGAGGTCCTCGGGGATCTTCCCAAGCACCAAGCACCCGATCAGATGCCCGAGAGCGAGAGTGACGAGACCCATTTAGTTACGCTGTGGCAATTTGGGGACAATGATGTGTCTCCAACGGAGATCTTTCGAAGGGAAGCCGAAGGTTTGTAAGCCTGCGTCGGTGTCCGCTACCTGCTGCTGCTAACAACGGTGAGCTAGAGTTCTCCTATCCTTACTCAGACATTGAGACGCCAGGAAGCGAGGTGGCTGTTCGTTGGCGCAACTTTCAGTCGGCCGTCGCCCGTATCACCGCTCTCGGCATATCCAACTTGGCATTTCTCTCCGCGCTGGGCGACATTCTTCCATCGCACCCGCTCTATCCCGATCTCGAAGAGCGGAAGATCGGTGGTCCCAACAGAGTCTCTGGGGATACGGTGGCAGCGGCGCAGTGGATAATGTGGCCGGATGAAGGGCGTTTCGCGTACCAGCAGTGCAAGAACCTCCGGGAAACTGGGCCGAGGTCAATGTGGCACCCGGAGAGGTGGCAACAGTGGAAGGTTCAGTTCGCATTCGTCGAGGGAGACGACAGGTTCACCCCCAAAGCGCGGCTGGCTGCCAAATTGGCGCGACAGCAGATGGCTAGCTTTGAGGAGGAAGATCGATCCCACTAGCCCTTGTACTCTTTTCTGATGCACAAGAGGCGTGCTTCGTATCGCACTGGTACTACAACACATGCTAGGCAACGATAAATGGAATATAAAGTCGCACTGGTCATCGTTTGATGTCTTCTTGCACCACTTTGTCCTCATCACTTCGACGTTGCCTGGGCGGGTGGCGATATACTATGAGCAATGGATGATTATTTCTCTATTTCAATAATCTTGTGAGACATTCAGTCCTACCGTGAGTGGAAGGGTATAGTCCTTTGCAGAGGAACGGGGTCAATAGTGGGGGAGCAACGCCAGATTGCTTAGCTTCGCGAAAATCGTCACCGGGTGTTTCGATCTCAACATTTATCTGTAATCCAACCGAGTTCTGCTGTGGATCAAGTTTAATACAAGCAAATGGCTTCCTCGGTCTTTGCCCGGTTCGTGACACCTAAACCTCATCCAGCCACTGCAGCGTCCGATACTGCGGCCAGCTCCACGGCGTCAAGCGCTGCTTTTCAAGTTCAAGTTTGATGTTGGACATCGTCTATTGAATAAGAAGGACGCATCCTCCGGGTAATATACTAGGTGGTCTGGTCACCTGGTGTGTGTCTGGCTTACCCAGTCACCCTTCGTTTGAGTAGAATGGGACTCTTGAATAAGCATCGTGGAACTGTTTCTACTGTATATTTGACAAGGACCGAGCGAATATTATTGATTGCCAGCAGTAGAACAGCTCAGTCATCCGCCATGGATGCAGAAGCAGCACCTTGAGGGCGAAACGGAGGGCCCTTAGGATTGCTTACATAAGCTAACCACAAACGCGCCGCACACAAGCCCTGGGCAGACGCGCTCAGCCAATCAATCGGCGCAGCTGCGCAGCGACACACTCCACACGGAACTTTCCAGATGCCTGGATGCGACCTCATCGTCTTTCAACTTCGATGCAAGCTGAGGAGGCCTATCACTTCTTTGAATATCCCCCACCTTCCTGACATCGGCTGCTCTCCCACGTCTAGCTGCAATCTGTCTCACCGTCTAATTTCTAGGTTCTCTTTGCCAGCCTCCCTCGTATCTTGCAATCTTGACGACCTCAGGCCGAGCAACGCATCACACGTAAAAGCCTAACGATGAACAACCAAGGCCAGGCAGGCCAGCAGGCGCCTGCTGCTGGCCAGACAGCTCCGAGCGCCCAACGAGCACCGCCCATGTATAGACCTGAGATGATGCGGAATCTCCCGATTCTGAATGACGAAGAGAAGGCCAAATATGAGCGGGGACTCCGACAGCTGTGGAACCACTACGAGACTCACCCCGAGGACTCTGCCCAGCATCAAGACGCAAAGAAGAAGATTCAAGAATTCACCAAGATGCTCATCAACAAGTTACAACAACGAAGGATGCAGGTACAACAGCAGCAGCAGCAGCAGCAGCAGGGTCAACAACAGCAGCAGCAACAACCACAGCAGCCTCAGCAGCAGCCTCAGCAACAGCAGCAACAGCAGAACCTACCTGCCCAACCTCCTACACCTCAACAACAGTCCCAGCCGACACCACAGCAAGCCCCGGCTTCACTACCGAACCAGACAAACACCGGTGGCGTCACAATCAAGACCGAGCCCAAGGCGGAAGGTATACCTGCTCCAACACCTGAGCCTGCGACAGCTCCTACACCCGTTCCCGCTGCCGCCGCCCCTGCTGCCCCGACTGCAGCTGCTCAAACGACCCATATCCCCGAACATATCCTCAACCATATCCGTCAGATGACGTTCCACCCCCCGCAAGCCGTAGTTGATAAGGGCCCCGAATCTGCTACCCGATGGACGAACGACTTCAAAGCTAAATATCTGAGGGCGATGATGACGTTGGAATCGCAGAACATGCACATCAGACGCATAGAGACTATCTTTAAAGACAAGCAGGATAAGGGTGGTTCGTTCAGCCCTGAAGAAGTCAAGCAGCTCCACATTCGTCGGGACCATGCTCAGCGCATCTTCACCGAAACGCAGGCATTTGTCAACAGCTTTCGAAAGAGTCAAGACGCCATCAATAGGCAGAGACAGGCTGTCGCTGGACAGGCTACTGCCCCCCGTCCCCAACAAGGACAGCAGCAACAGCAGCCTAGTCCAGCTGTAGCAGCGGCGCAACCTCCTTCAGCTCAGGCTGGAGGTCAGTCAACCCCGGTACCCGCATCCACGGGCACACCAGTGCAGGGCTCTCAAACAAACGCGGTGAACGCGGCTATCGAGGCTGCCAAAAGTCAACAAATAGCTGCCGCAGCCGGTCGTGGCACTCCTCCTCTGCAACAAGCGCAAATTCAAGGCCAGCAAGCAGCGCAACAGCAACAGCAACAGCAGCAGCAGCAGCAGCAGCAGATGCAGCAACAGCAACAGCAGCAGATGCACCTACAGCAACAACAGCAGGCGCAACAACAGCAGCAGCAGCAGCAGCAGCAGCAGCAGCAGCAGGCTCAGGCTCAAGCTCAGGCACCCACACCGTCGGCCCCAACTCCGAACACTTCGCACACGCAACCGCATCAGGCAGTCGCGAACGCAGCGCAACATCAACACCCACAGGCACAAGCTGCCACCGCTCAAGCGCAACAGCAGCAACAGCAACAACATCTCCAGCAACAACAACAGCTCCAGCAACAGCAGCTTCAGCAACAGCAAGCACATCCTCCAGCCATAAACATCAACACCTCGGTTGTTCCCGGCGCTGCAGGCCATCCTTCGGTCGGCACACCCACTCAAGGACGCGTCGCTACGCCTCAGTCTGCCGTCCCCATCGGCACACAAGCTCTCACCCACCAAGCTGCCGTCTCGCGTGCGAACCAACGGATGAACTCACAGACTTCGGTCCCCGTCCAGCCGCAAGCTACCAGCACTCCAGGATCGGCTGGCGCGCAGGGTGTCATGGGTTCTGGAGCTGGAGGCGTCCCCAACCAACAAGCACACCCCAGTCAGCAGCCTCAGACTCTGCAGGCTAGGGTTCCCGTATCCAAGACCCTTCCGGAGCGAGCCATGGGCGTCCCCCAGCCGGTCGCGATGAGCAACGGAGCTGGTGCAGGCCGTCCCACCTACACAGCTGGCGGTGGTATTGCTGGCGGTGTTATGGGCCAACCCGCAATTGCTAAGATCCCGGCCTATGTCCATGAGGCCGAAGGCGACCACGTGCTCAGCAAGAAGAAGCTTGACGAGCTTGTGCGTCAAGTCTGCGGTGGTAACGCCGATAATCTGGATCCTAACACGCTGACCCCCGAGGTCGAGGAGGTAAGTCACCGGCTGTATCAGATCTCCAGTGACAGCACTGACCATGAAATAGAGCGTCTTGACCATGGCCGATAGTTTCGTCGACAATGTACTGGAGACTGCCTGCCGCAACGCCAAGGAGCGTGGCTCCAAAGTTCTCGAGATCCGTGATATTCAGCTTGTCCTAGAGCGCACTTACAATATTCGCGTTCCTGGCTACTCATCGGACGAACTACGTACCGTACGCAAGATCCAGCCTTCCACGGCCTGGATCACCAAGATGAGTGCAATCCAAGCTGCCAAGGTCACGTCTGGTAAGGGCGAGTAGAACTCGCTCGACCGGCAAACCACGGCGCATGCCAAGGGTAAGCCCAGTCGTTCTAAGCGCCAAACTTCTAGGGCTGTCCGTGCGTTTGAAGGCGAGGAAGAGGGCATTCAGGGAGAAGGTACGCCCGCGAACTCACCCGCCAAAGCGGGCGCTTCAAAGGCCCGGGCTAGCACTACTCCCCGGCGTCGGAGTCGCAAGACCGCTTCTCCCTCGAAGAAGTCTGCTGGTACAGGTCCAGTCCCTCTCCTATAGATGCTACCGACCGAGGGTCTCCCCGGAGCTCGGAACCTCGAGGCAGAGGCTTGGGTCACGACGAATCAGATTGAGATTAACTTCAAGAGCAAGTAGTCACGGACGCGTCGCAGTTGTGAAATTGGCTTGGGAAGCGGCGTCGACGCGGCTTGGAATTATCAGGGCTATCATGGAAGGTTACAGGAGGTATGCGGCGTTTGGAGAAGGGATGCAGTCATGACGACTCGGATGCTCGATATTACTCTTTCCTCTCGCTAGGCTATACCCAAATTGAACTGGAAAATTGGAGCACGCCGTTTGGATTCGCAAGCATGGTCTATGTGGCCAACTAGACCTGATGAGAATGTGACGGAGACAGCGTTGCTGTGAAGACACTGGATGGAAAAACTAGGGATTCCTGCACATGGCACTCCGGATTCGGTCGTTGATCAGAGGAGACATTTACGCTGGGTGGCGCTGAGTGTTGCAGATATTTGGATGCAGACAGAAGCGCAGGCTTGGAAGAGGGAGTAGTCCATACTGAGGCTCGACACACGAGCTTCGAGGATTTCATCAACTCATCGCAGGATAGAGCTATCAGAAAGAGCTTTGGCGACATGAAGAGGCTGATTAATAATGCAGCCAGGGAATCTGTAGACTGCGACGATGCTGTTGTTAAGATTACACGCGAGGTGCGCAATCGGCGCCAGTTTATCCGTGGTGTATCCGTAGGTGAGGTGGAGTCCACTTTGTGGCCAAGGGTACCTGAATCCAGCCGCTGTGTGCGGCTGCGGCTACGTACGACACCGCAGGCAGGCAGCATTGACAACGTCACTCGCGCTGGGGCCCGCATGTCCTGGTCTGGTTTAGTGGTCACTGGTCAGTGGTCACAGTGAGCGCCTTGGGGTTTGGTGTTCCACCCTCCCCTCCCAGCACTGAGTCCGGCAACCTGACTCGCTAAGGTAAGCAGATCTACGCAGGTACCTCTACTTGTGCTGCTGCTGTCTGCCCGCCGCATGCCACCAACCAGCGCAGGTCGTCTGGCTACGAACATGTACCGCAACCGCAACTACTACCTGAGTACCTTAAGTGCATAGGTCTCTCAATAAGGTCGCTTCCAGCCCAGGGCATGAGAGCAACCCCCAAGCCTCAGGTATTCAATCTTTGAGCTCTCCGCCATCGAACCTTCTTGCTTCACGAGGCAGACCAACAGCCACAACATAGTATCCTCACCTTTCCATCGACGACTTCCGTCTCTACCAGAGCTCCGACGCCGAGCCGAGTGCATTTCGACTCCTACACCTGCGCCATCGTGCTTTTTTCTCCGTCCCTGACTGCGAGACACCTGGCAGCGGCCCGTATCTACGCGAAGCAGCCCACTTCGCTCCCTCTTTACGGGCGCGATTCCTCGATCGAGTACCGATTGCTGCCCTCCGGACAGCATCTCAATACCACTCACACATACTCGGAAGCTTCACATTGAGCAGCCATGCCGGGAAAAACACCTTCGCGCGACGGGAAGGAGCCCTTCGAGAACGGCGTCCGTGGCAACAAGGATGATGCAAAGGACCCCAAGAAGGGCAAGAAGGCGGCCAAGGATGGTGATGAAGAGATGACCGTTGTGGTCCCTCCGTCAAAGAAGGCCTCTGCTCCCGCTGGTGACGCCGATGGCGATGTTGAGATGGGTGACGAGGGCAAGGATGACGCAGAGGTCAAGGTCGACCCCGTGGTGCAGGCTGTGGCAGGTACGCAAAGCTCATACCTCCACTGTTTGTCTCGCCATCACTTGCAGCTTGCAGCTAACGTAAACCCCCTCAACAGATATCAAGAGCAACTTTGCTCTGCTAGACCGTGCTGTGGCACTCTTCGATGCCAGATTTACCCTCAGGGCTCTCCGCTCCATCTCCACCATTCGCAAGCGCCTCACACCCGACATCCTCGCCCAGGTCATCGTCGAGACCTTCCCCGCCAACGCCGCCTCCGGCAATGTTGCCAAGCAGCTCCTCGCTGCCATCGACCGCGAAAACGTGTCCCTCGGTCGCCCCAGCGGCGGAGAGATGGAGGTCGATACCGAGCCTTCGAAGACACCCAAGAACGGCCAGAAGAAGGAGACCAAGGACGTCATCCCCGAGACTGACATCTTCCTTGGCATCCTGATCCAGGTTTACCTCTTTGATTCGAAGCAGTACGAGCGCGGAGTCGAATACTCCAAGCAGCTCTCCGAACGCATTCACGAGCTCAACCGCCGCACATTAGATTCCCTCTCCGCCAAGGTCTACTTCTACTACTCCCTGTTCTGCGAGAACCTCGCCCCCCAGTCCTCGTCGCCTCAGTCACCCGTCGTTGCTATCCGGCCATCTTTGTTGGCCGCTCTGCGGACTGCTGTCCTCCGAAAGGACATTGATACCCAAGCTTCGGTTATCGTGTTGTTGCTTCGCAGCTACCTGCTGACGTCTCACATCGCCCAAGCCGACCTGCTTGTTTCCCACACCCAGTTTCCCGAAAACGCCGCCAACAACCAGGTCGCTCGCTTCTTGTACTACCTCGGTCGTATCCGCGCCATCCAGCTCAGGTACACCGAGGCACACGAGCACCTCACGGCTGCGACCCGCAAGGCCCCATCAAGCGCTGCCGCCGTCGGCTTCTCCCAGACCGCGACCAAGCTGCTGCTTGTTGTCGAGCTGCTTATGGGAGACATCCCCGAGCGATCCACCTTCCGCCAGCCAACACTGGAGCTCGCTCTTCACCCCTACTTCCTTCTGGTCCAGGCCGTTCGCGTCGGTAAGGTACAGAACTTTGAGACCATCATTGCCGACCATGCCGATACCTTCCGCCGCGACGGCACCTACAGCTTGATCCTGCGCCTGCGCCAGAACGTCATCAAGACCGGTATTCGCATGATGTCGCTATCCTACTCCCGCATTTCCCTGCGTGACATTTGCATCCGCCTCGATCTCGGTAGTGAAGAGTCCGCAGAGTACATTGTCGCCAAGGCCATCCGCGATGGTGTCATTGAGGCCACGCTCGACCGCGAGCATGGTTACATGAAGAGCAAGGAGGTCGGCGATGTCTATGCTACGCGGGAGCCGGGTGAAGCCTTCCACGACAGAATCCGTGCGTGCTTGGCTTTGCACGACGAGAGCGTCAAGGTAAGGCGCCATCCGCCCGATTACGTGACACCAAAACTAACCCACATATGATAGGCCATGCGTTTTCCCATGAACCAACACCGCCTCGAACTCAAGAACGCTCAAGAAGCTCGCGAACGAGAGCGAGAGATGGCCAAGGAGATTCAGGAGGGTGACTTGGACGAGGACGACCTCGGCGGTGACTTTGAGGGAATGTAACAACCTGGTCGTTCGCGTTCTAGATGTATCAACTCTCTAGCCGACGCTTGCCGGCCACTCAGTGCAGATGCTCTCGCGTAGCACGGAGTGACAGATAGCAGGACAAGGTCTGGGTTCCTTAATGGAGGGGGAGGCGCCAGGGATAGGGTCTTTCGCAAACGAATTGGGGCGGACATGATAGACTTTCTTCTGTTGCAGGCCCGTGCCAGATGCGGTGATGGTCGTTGGTAGCTGTCTCAAGGAAGAGCTATGCGACGAATGCGTATGTGTGGACAGTGATGCAGACTTATGTGGCACTGTGGTGTACTAGATAGCGCAAGATATGGGTGACATTGCCTTGTTAACTGTGCTTGGGCGTGACGTCCTGCGGTGATATGCTCGGAGACTTATATTCGTAGACTAGATGCAGGTCGGTGATGCCAGTGAGCATAGGCCCCGATGCGGCAAGTCGGAAGTCATTAATTGAAGTCGGCGGATGAGAATCTGTTTCTCAAGCTTCTTACTCTGAATATCAAGTTCGACATAGTTCACAAGCTTCGCAATGGGAACATGTCACGATTTGGATGCTTGAAATGCTGATTAAGAGAGGAATAAATTATCTTTAATTAGTAAGGGAAAAGGAAGAATAAACTTGGGGTCTAGTTTCTCTGCTAAGTCTCATTTAGTAGCTACTGATGTTTGAAAGATATTGAGATAAGGTATCTTGAGGGAGCCTTTGAGACTGCTGGAAGGCATCCATTCGTCTCATACGGGAGAAAGGCAACCGCAAAGTCCCCCTGCGCACCTGGACCGGATTTGGGTCAAGGTCGAGCCAAGATGGCAACCGGCATGTCCAGTGAGGCTGGGGGTGGCTCTGTAACTGGAAGACGGTTTTCGTCGTACAGCGACTCGGCTGTCCAATATGTATTTCCAATTTAAACTGAGTAAGGCTACTTATCGCGATTGAGGTGGAATAGTGGACAAATCTGTTATCCGGCGCCTTCCATCCGGCATGTAAGCTACTGGTTCAGATGAGTTGCTTGACTCTTTTTTGGGTGGCAACTGACAACTATAATATTGGATGCCGTATATTTGGTAGATCGGGTCAAGAACTATATTGAGTGAGGCTTATCATGAAGGTGTGGTAGTAGAAAGGTGGACTGTTAACTGAGGTGCGGTGGTAAGCAAGTATTGACATCGATCGTAGGGCTAAAGTGAGGTACGTAGAAGAACTCGGAACTGCCATACATACGGTATACCTTCGGTGGCATAAAGTCTAGACATTGGTTCTTCAGTGTCCGACAACTCCTTTACAGCTGTGACTGGGCAGTAATTCTTGATAACGCCTCATAAGATAATTTTAGATCCTGTGACGATCATATTTCTTGTAATCTTTGAGTATCGATCAGGAGCTTCCAGTATTTCCCGTTTGTCACACTCTAGGTAGCAAGACGTAGGCTGACAGTTGCTCATGTTGCATTGTTTGCCAACCTGGTACTACGGAGTATAACATTGTAGAAAAGGTCTAGTAACTTACCAAACGATTTCTCAAGGCATATGGGAGCGTGGGGCAAAGCAATTAGAAGTACGAAAATGATACCCACTGCCCAGTCCACATAGATACAGAGCTTGATACTATCTAAGGATAGCCAGTAACTGAAAAAAATTGCTACTTTTCCACAAATGCCCTATCGTTTACTATCGAACATACAAGCTCACTTCGAAAAATAGACTTAAGCTAGGTTAGAGAGAAGAACCTGCTCTTGGAATCTTGCAATCTTCGATAGCGAGTAAGTTGAACACCTTCACTTCAATAGCTTGTATCGAAATAACGTTCGATTGCACCAGGTATATACCAGGTGCAACAGTATTATATTATTGTCTATCTTGAGTTCCAACGCCTTTTCTTACCTTGGCATAGGGAAAAACTACAATCTTACATGTAATACCACAGAAGAAGAGATAGAGAAGCGAATACGCTGTCTCAATTTAGAAAGAAAGGGAAAACCTCGTTTTCAGAAGGGAACGTACTGGGGAAGAATGCAGACAAGCTGAAGCTGGGTGAGTGCCAAGGAAGACTCTTGAGTACATCGCGTCGGCGATGGACCACGACCCTATGCATATTCTAAGGCAATGACGTTTATCATAAATGGTATCATAAATGGTGTCATAAATGGTGAATATGTTCCTCTTTTGAAGATACGTGGCACAGAGTAGCTGGACAATTTGGCATTGACGATTGAGTATGGGTGTAACTTTGACAACATTTTCCAAATATTTTATAGACCTAGAGCTGAAGCTACCTAAAACTCGGACAACCATAGAATGAAGGACTGAAAGTTGTAAAAGAAGATAAAAAGAAGAAACTTGGAGCAGGATGGATTCGAACCACCGATCTCTCTCTCCCTGTTCGTAGAGGTTATAGGTTCTAGGTATACGGATAACAATACAAGAGAGAGAGCGACTTGACCACTAGCCCACCGCCCCTTGTTACTTTCATAGGACATTACTGAACCTATATCGCTATCAAACCTAACCACAGGGGTTCACAGGGCACAAAAAAAAGAAGATTGGAGCGGGATGGATTCGAACCACCAACCTCTCTCTCCCTGTTCGTAGAGGTTATAGGTTCTAGGTATACGGATAACAATACAAGAGAGAGAGCGCCATGACCACTAGACCACCGCCCCTTGGTTGAATGAATAGACACAAAATGAGCATATAACCCTAGACTTCTTCCACTAGCCGAAAAGGTTCTACCTTTATGGAGCGATACCTCTGCGTCTCACGAGTCTAAACTTTCTTCCAAGTCGTTGTTATTTAAACCTATCTTTCTCTTAAGGAGCTATGTGTATCATCTTTCTGCCCTCTTAGTATGAGCTGGTGTCGATGTATTGTAGTTTCCAGTAAAGAAGCTGTTCTTCCTCAAGATTGCGGGTCTACCACGTTCGACGCGAAATGAACAGTTTTTCATCTCTGGGACATTGAGGAACAATATACTTGATTGTTGTTCATATCTCAAACTCAAATCCTTGACCACAACGTGACCTGACACCCTGACCTCTTACCTCCCGTCCTGTATCTTTTATCGCTTGAGCGTCAGCAGTGGGCTCAATTGATTTGTGGCCTTTCCGGGAGAGACAGTAAATTTCTTAGGAGAAACTCTCTTCTTTGGAGAAATGACACGTCTCATCAAGATGATTATTGCATTTGTTAGATAAGGGCGTCATCTAATGACGGTCTGCACTGGGATGGTGTAGCTCGGCTTTACGGAGTGATGGGCAGTAAAGCCTGAATGCTTTGGCGTCAAAACTTATGGTATCTCTGGTGTTTAGCGCTCGTAGATGTTATTGTATCATACTCAAAACTTGCCGGCTGTAGGCCCAAACTGACAACAGACCGATCCATCCTGTTAAAGGGATTAAAGGGAGAATTTGTTCCAGTCAAAGCAGCAGAGGACTCACGCCAACTTCCACTAACATCCGTTAAAAGCACTAAGGGTCCAATGGCGGCGGAATTTCATAGACTCAAAGTGCGTCTGATTCTCTTCCTTGCCGAGCTCATACTCCACGCCGGCTACAGTCGTGCGGTTGCCTAGAATGGAAAGCGAGAATGGCAGAAGCTCTACATCAGCTGAATTGTGACAACGTTTCTTACATCTACAAATTCCACTGAGACGGATGTCTTCGTCTAGCGAAGATAACCCTGGCGCTCGAGAGCCGAGACCATTTCGAAAATGGGGGCTCACTGCCGATCAATCAGGCATTTGGCCTCATGCTGCAGTTCGCTCAAAGCCCTGCAAAGCCCCTCAAAGAACTCTTGCTTCCATGAAACTCCATCTTTCAGACACTACAACCTTGTTATCTTCTCTGCCGAACAGACACTCTAAGGATCTACTGATGCAACTCAACGAGGTCGGTTGCCGGGGCATTCCACTCTGCGTTCCCGGTATCATACGCAGCTGTCACACCATCAGAAAGAAAGTTTCCAACAGAAGTTTCTGATAATAATGAAGGCAGTCAATCTTGAGACTCAGGCGTTAATTGTATGATCGCCGCTCGTTGCCGACCGAACCTCTACCTCCATAGCATCACAGCGACCATTGCCTTTATCCATCATTGGTGCAGCTTACTGATGCCAAATGAAAGTAGGAGTATCAGTGAGCCTGAAAGATTACGTCAAGTGTTATCAGGCGGCTCAACTGGGTGATGTTTCGACGACAGTGGAGGAGTCAAAGAGTTCGAGGCACAGCCCACGAAGCCCGCACAAAACAACAAAGCTGTGATGCAGTAGTCCCCCAACCGTGCAAATTTTGATTCACGTCCAAAGAACGATACGACTTGCCTTCCACTTGTGTTTCCCCATCTGCTCTTGTGGTCTCCAGCAACTCGCTATGGATATTGCGTCACTCAAAACAATGCCTGCTTCGGAGGACGCCTGCTTCTGTGAGCCCGAGAAAGAAAATTAAACTCTCTGAGTAGAAACTAAGGCAATCACCGAGAGGGCTCAATTGCGCTAAATTTGAGTCTCGCAACTAGACACAAGGGTCTTAACTAAAACTGCAGACTAAGTTCCAGCTCGCAACTTTGACAAACGAGATCGATCGCCAAGACTAGACCGCGCCCATTGATCGTCTTTTGGATCCTGAGACGGCTGAAAAGGGGTCCGATGAACTTGAAAGTTTATAATCATCAGGATACGCACTTAGATGGCATCCATTCATCAAGGGTTTTGCCCGGGACTGTGCGGCCCATCTTTTCCTCCACCACTAGCATACTTATGCCGAGGAGCAATAGGTCTCACGCCACGTCAGATCTCGTGTTTGCCATCGAGGAGCCGCCGGGAGTGTACATCGAGCGTCGCAAGTTGAAAACTACGATTTTCCCGTCACAGGCGTGCGCTTACGAGTTCACCTCACGCGATGCCCGCTCAACTGAGTAATCGAAGACTCACAGCCATCCGAGACTGTGCAGGTTAGCGTAGCCAGCGGCGAAAGTTTTTGGTTCGTTGTCCGTCACCTCAGAATCACGCGGTTCAGGATCAGCGTGGCGTCCTCGCAGAGAGCAACGACAGCTCTGCCCTTCTCCATCTTCCCAGGGTACGGCTTGGCCTACGTGTTCTGTTCACAGGCCGTCTGGACCGCCATGAAGCCATTCTCAACTCGTTCACACGCATCGAGCACACGATCGAGGCCACACCATTCTACCCAGGCCAGCCAACAGCAGCCCCAGCGGGTTGCTTTTGCCTTTATCTTCGGGGAAGCTTCGCCGACACAGTCCAAGTTGGTTAACTTCTGGATTTCTATTAGTGAGCTGTCTAAATTGAGGATGATCTAGCTGCCATTGCTCGCTACCTTGCCCCCCCTGGTACCGAGGAAAGAATATCTCTGGATCCTGTACCAGAATGCCAGCACACAACCAAAATAAGATGACGCGTAACGTCGACACGTAATACTGTTACGCAAACCTATCGTAAGTAAGTACGTCCTTTTATGGAAGTGTCTCCATACGTAATGATTCTCGTATCTTGAGTTTCTTCTTGGAATGAAGCAGCCCAGACTGTGATTTCTTTCCCCCCAATCAATTGGATATTCACATCATCTTGCGTCACACAATGGGAGTCTCTGCCACGTCAACACATCCAGTAGGCCTTCGTAGTCATGACATTGAATGTGAGTCTATGTTGAAGACTCTGTGGAATTGAAGTTTCTTTTGTATATGAAATGGGAGTCCGACTATATTCTGTTTTACATATATATGTAGACATTCCTTCTCCCATGCCTTGCCCCAACTTCCAGGCCTTTACTCCTGCTACGGGAGCATCAACACTACTGAAACAATAGCGGCTAATCCACTATGATGCGTGTCAAGTATTCTCAACTCACTATTCTTAGCCTCGCTCCGCTACTTTTTCTCTTGATTGGCAGTCCTTACGTATCAGCTTATTCATTTTCCAACTCTACTTTGGTTTCATTTTCAAACGGCTCCATACCAGAAGCCTTTATCGATTCAGTTCTCACTTACTTTGAAACCAAGGATCATGATTTCTCCAATAAATCTACGCCTTTGGTAAAACGTTCCGGATTGCTGCTGAAGAGAGCCATTCCACCTGCCCAGCTCTGCCAAGTCCCGACACATTGGGAGACGCGCAGATGCCGAGCACACGTGGGACCCAGACAATGGCGCGATGAATGCAGACGGCCTGATGGGAATCTTTATATCGCATTTGGCGAATGTCCTGAATATACATTCTGTGCTGACGTGATTGAAGAGGATCGCGGACAGAACGACGAAAGTATCGTCTGCGTCCCTTCTACACCCCCAAGGGAAGATAACGTCTCGACGAAAGGCAAAGGGTCCCAATATGGATACAGAAACGTCGACTTTCAGCTTTTTACTGGAGTTCGAAACAAAATCGCTTCGATATCAGTTTCCCAAGACAGAAGACGTGCAAGTGTTAGTGGTGAGCTTCGAAGTAAGTCCCCCCCTTCTCTCTCTCTCTCTCTCTCGTATGATATTTTCACGATAGCTGAAATATGTTTTACAAGGTTGGGACAGAAATTACGTTCTTGAACCACCAGGGGCTCTATCAGCCAACTTACGTGGGTACAGAGAGACTGTCTGTAGGGAAGAAATTGGCGGAGAGAATTCCGGATTGTGTATACCCATGAATATTTATGATTTCACAAGAGAGCAAACTATTGACTTTACCTGGGGCTTTACATCAGGATAGAGAGGAATCCTATTCTACAATATATAAAGTTGAAAGATTGGAATAGCTTGGCATGCTTATATCTTTTACTGCTGCTAGTAGGACAATGTTGGCAAAGGAAGTATGGAGATAAATTGTTCTGTGGACATGGGTATCTAGGGCAAATTGACATATCAACCCCATCATTACTCTCTATACGCCTGTTACAAACCAACTACTAGGGAAACAGTATGATGGTAAAGAAGAAGCAGCTTGGGGCTTCATGCACTAGGAATTAAGTCTCGTCCAATTGGAGAATCATAGATCCCAAAATCGTAGTGCTGTGAAAGTAATATTGAATGTATATCCCTATATTAAGGTAATCGATGTGTATGACCATATCAATATTCCTGTCCGCGTTACCTGACAAGTACGGATCCCGATGTTGCGTCCCCTCATAGCGGCGCAGCCACAGCCCTACATCAGCATTACAGTCAACCTAGCAATTGCCCAAGGCCTTGAACTGGGCCTTCTCCTTGGTGCCGACATTGCTGATAACAACCTGCTTGCCGTTGGAACAAGTGACGCGAACGCTGACAGTATCGGCGTTGAACCCATCGCCGCTGCTTTTCTGCCAATAGTTGTAGTCCTGGCGGACGGTAGGCTTCCAGGTCTTGCCGCTGTCTGTGCTGGCCTCGAGCTTGGTGACGGGGTAGTTGTGGTTCAAGACTTGCACGGAGAACCTGTACTACAATTAGCAACAGTATCTGGTGTTCGATCGACCTACATACCAGTATTTGGAGGTGCCTTCCTTGTTACGAACGACCAGGGGCGTGGTGATCCCGCACGGGACCTGTTCCCACTGAATGTTTGTCTGACCCTTGTTCGGATCATCAAGTTTGGCGAAGGCATCGGGGAAGAGGTCGAGTTGGCCGGCTTTGCAGCCCTGAGGGCACTTGTCGACGACCTGACTTGCTGTTAGACGTGCCCAAAGCGATAAAGGATGGTAGTCTGACTGACCATGACCTTGATCGTGTTGCCCTTGTGGCCCTTGACGTTGAGACATGTACCGCAGTTTCCGTTGTAGTTGGTATACGACAACGCGGTTCCAAGAACGCCGGATGGCAGAGTGTAGCCGGTGAAGATGCAGTTGCCTCCGTCCAGATTGCCGCCGTACCAAGTAGCAACGGCGCTGGTGGCAGCAGCATGCGTGCCCTGGAGCAGAACAGCGAAGGCCACGACGGCGAACGGAATACCAAGCATATTGGATACGGTGAAGGACGGATCCTGTATGATCTGCGCGCCTGCTGGATGAAGAGCAGGAATTAATCAACAGTCATTCGGAAGCTCATGGTTTATATATGAGTGAGAGTGCATCGGCTTGCGGCTTCCACGTTGCTGGCTGTGAGACCAGCAGCATCATCGAACGTAGAAGGTCCCAAGCAGAGGGCTTCCGGTGGCGCCAAAAGGAGCATGGCGATGTGATTGATTCCACACAAGGAAGCGTGAAATTGCCTCTCAATCAAACACGTCAGTCCGACTTGGGATGTCTTGAGAGAAGCTTACTGTCAGTGACTGTCAAAAATCTATCAGAAACCCGCCACTCACCCAGGGCGCTTCCTTTGCTGACTAGGGGAGGCTCCGTGTCTCAAGACCCCTGCCCTCTCCGTGGACATCAGCCATGATTGCGGAGCAAGTGGATGGTCTCTATGAGGCCATAGAGGCAGTGACAAGTCGTTTGATGAAGGTTAACCCCTCGCGTAGTCTAGATCCGTTATTCTCGGCGTCGGCAACGTGGTTTAATCTATGGCAGACATGGCTGGGAGCCCAGAAACGGGTGCGGGCTCAGAGATGCGATTTCTCCTTGGTCGGAAAGGCGAGCACATCCAGCCAGCATCATGTAGAGTTCTCAAGGTCTTACCAGGGAGGTCGAAACTAGGCCAAAATAGCCCGATATAACCGCGGTTCCAGACCCCGGCTGACTGGGAGCACAAGTCGTGAGGCTGTAGGTTATACGGTAGGAGACCCCGTTTTCCCGTCGTGTTTATCTTTTGTCCACTCCAAGATGCGTCTTGTTGGTCGCTGGACACAAGGATCATCGTCCGCTCGGCCCTCCGTCGATGGTTGCTTTTTGCTAGACAATTTGGGCATTCCAGGAAATTGGGCGCTGGGTCAACTAGCCGGGCTGTCGGGAGTATATGAAAGCTGAATTCGTCTGCATTGACAGGGCTCACCCGGCGGTGGCTTATCATGTGGTTGTTTTTAACGAAGCAGCGACTCTCCCCGAGCTGTCATGGATCAGACTACCACATCCCTTCGAAACATGCAAATGCGAATTGTTTTGGAGAGTTTTACCCAACCCTGTATTGACTAATGACTTGCTATTCCTTCGCTACAAAATGCATCTATGGTATGTCGTCGTGGTTGATTCGTTGCGCGTGTCCTATGTACATATCTAATCGACAATGCACACTGACGGTGCGATGCCGTTCAAGTGGCAAAGTCGAGCGGCTTATAAAGACCGCACACTCGCATCGGATGATGTGTCTGATGAATCGAGTTCGATCGTAGGTATTAAGGTATTAATTGAGTGTTCCCCAAGGTCAGGGTTCGGCGAGTTGTCGCACGTTTCGTTCTCCCACTTCTGTGACGGTGTCGAGCAGCTGGGAGCGGCGTGTTCGAGATCGGCGTTTTCTTTGATAGTCGGCATGGTCATGATGTCGAATCCACCCATGCATGAGATTCGGTTTGGTGTCACGACTGTTGACTTGTACTTGTATCGGTCGGACTTGTCCGAATATCCTGCCTTCCGGCTCGATCTGAAGTAAGGCCGCAATGATGGCAGGCTTGCGACGAGAAGGCCGATGTTGACGTCCAATTCGCTCCACAGCTCTGGGGATGTTGTTAGCAGACGAAGTGATGCAAGACGGATCTGGAGACGCACCGACTAATCCAAACGGTAAATCATCGATCGGTGCGGTCTGGATGGTGATGAATCTGACCAGTGAAAAGGTCATGTTGATGATGCCCAAGCCGAAGGTGCAGTAAACTCCGATCTTGAGAGCTTTCCTAATCTTCAAGTCGGGAATTATGAGCCATGGAAGACAGAAAACTAGACAGCTCATCAGCATACGCTCGGTAGATTGCGACGCAAAAGTTTGGCTTACCGAGAATATCGCCAAAGAAATGCAACGCCCAGCCAACCTGAAATACGATGGCCGGGGATGATGCCGAGCACATAACGTTGGTTGTGCCGACAATGCGATCCTCGACAGCCCTTTGGTAAGACGTCAGCATCAAATTAAACATCCTGTCAGGACTGCAATGTGCTTACCAGTTCTTGCTAAGTGGAAGGCAGATGGAAAAGAGCAATATCATGCTGGCAAGGTACGCAAGTGCGTTATAGACAATGGCCGCCCAGAGAAGCATCCTCCGATAATGCATGAAAACCGGGAAAAGCTGGACGTAAACAGCGAGAAGGGCCGCTTTGCAGAGGTAGAACGTCGTGAAGAAGGGTATGCTGCTGGCCCAGAAAAGCTGATATTGTTGTTGTCTTGTTAGCCTGAAGCTCCTTAACCCCCGTCCGTCTTTCTGGTATCCCGTCTCCTGATGGCTCACTTACCCTCATGACCAAAATGACATCCGCCTCGCTGCCGTCATAACCGTCGAGCGTGATTTTGATATGCTGCTTCAACGCGCCCATGACGGTGAACTGAATGTCGAATGACGCCGTCGCGACTGCCGCGCACCATGCCAGGCAAAGAAACACGTCGCTGATGAGCAACTTTCGCCCTTGGATATTGAGTCGTAGGTGGAGAGACGCCGCAATGACTGCGCCAGCGGTAAGAATGGTCACCCATCCTGTGGTCTATGTAGCCGCGCAAGAGTGTGTCAGTCTCTCCGACGATAGCTTCGGGAAGAGGATCGTGGGGGGGTCAAACTTACTATGATCGTCACCGCCTTCGGGGTCGGGAAGTGAGCCATCATCCATCCTCACATATTTCACATAACCGTCTCTTGCGAGGTCGTCCACCCATCTTTCGCTGGGTGTTTACCCATATTAAGGGCAAGCAATCGCCGGGGAAAGCTGAGTCTTGCGGATGCCTAGCTCGAGACATACATGACTCTTAGCGCCACATACACATTCTGCTAGTCCTGCTTCCGTATGCTGACTTGCGGCGGACCCTACGTACGATGCCGAACCCATCGTCCGGATTCGGCGGGTGGCTGCTCCCGATTTATACTAGATCATCTTGACCATCGGCCGACAAGTGAGCGCATGCGTGAGGATGCCCACACCCGACCAGGGGCTTGCGTATTCGGAACCTATGGATATGCTGCGGACAAGCCAGACAGCCGCGCACCCGATGGAAAGCATCTGCTGCGCTGTGGATTTGGTAAATCGGCAGTGGACTGCTTCTGCGCGGGTGTGACGGGCCATAGAAGAGTACCTGCTGGTCGCGAGGAATGCCGTGCAAATTATCTCTGCAGCCGTCGGCAAACAGCTTCCGCTGCGACGTATGACGTGTCTCAGACACTTTGTAACATCATGGACCCTGGAATAACTGACAGTGAAGCCTCTCTGTTAAATCTATTTGCGACAATCTTTGTAGCTTTCCATTTACTGGCTTGGACGGTTCGCTTCTCCCAGCACTTCTTCTACAGCCCGAAACCAAAAGTCGCGCGGGGGCCTAGGATCTGTTAATTAATCGACAGCTTTTCGACCGATTCTTCTTAGCGGGCTGAAGGCGTTTCCAGTAAGAAAAGTGGCAATGCTGGGCATGTGGCAAGCCCGTATTATTGAGCGCCCATCTCGTGCGTAACTCCTTCGAGCCGATCTCGACGCCAGCTACGTGGCGTGCAGACGGTCTCCCATAACATCGACGCGGATCGTTGCATATTGCCATGCCGATTCTTTACGTCTCCATTTCACTTTACACTATCAATGTTCCTTCGTCATGGACTGAAGCTAGGCCCGGGGAAGCACGTGGGCCATCGGGACTGGAGGCCATCCTCGACCTGTCGCAACGGGAACTAGGCTGCCGCAAGGCCGAGAAAGGCCTTTAGGTCCCACAACTTCGATCTAGAACGATTTGTATCCGAAGTTCACGAGAAGTACGGACGTAAGAGGATCGCGATGCGGCAGGCGCACTCTTCCCAGCGGGTCAGACCAACACACTGGATGATTCGAGCCCTGTCCAAAGTCAAAATGCAAAATTAATTCCTCTTAGTCATGAAGTTTTGAGTCTTGGAAGTATCAAATCAAGCCAAAACCTCAACTTGCACGAATTCCCAAGTAAAGTGCAACTGTGCAACTTCGTGAAACTGTTGGAGGTTGGGCCGTAGCGTGACTTCAGGTGCTTCTAGCCGTATTTCAGGAGACTCAAAAGGAATTCATACATCAAAGTAATCACCTTATTCGTCCTGCGTCACGCAAGCACAAACTGACGGAAAGAGCTCGTGTCAACTTCCTACACATGGCCGCAGGTGGAGCTCGGGCCCGGCGCCGATGCGGCCCCACCCGAAAAAATATCCGGAAGCGGATCCGCCGGACTCGGCCGACACCAGGGGCGACTTGGTGGCGCCATGGGGGTTACACGAATCGGCGTTTCCCTCGCACATGTCCAGCGTCTAGCGCAGCCTGCGGAAACCCCTAGCCTTTGTGGCAGACGCGTGCGGCTTAGTCTGGGCATCGCTCCCCTTGCGCAGAACCAATCACTGGTAAAATCGGTCAGACGGACGGCCGCACCGGAGCTCCCAGCTTGCAGCCAACGATAACGTGCTTGATGAGATTCATTTCCGGGTGCCTTATATCACCAGGTCCGATATTCCAGGAGGTGCCCGCTCGTTTGGACGACGAAAGTTGGTATGAAACGACTCATGGCCGAGCGATTAGACGGTTGTGGAGCTGTGCTTCGACGCGACTTCCAGAAGGCAAGGAAAAAGTGCCTTGTCATATCTGACTCACTACAATACATCTTCTTTCATCCATGAGACTTGGTGCAATATCGATAGTGTTGAACCTGTGGAATTCTAACTTCGAAGAGGCATTAGCCATCAAATGCGAGGAAAGGCTCCCATCAGGGCCTGGGAGCCATGGCATCACCAGCCAGAGAGAGGTGGACGAAGAGATGCTCTAAAAGTGAAGCTCTACGTTCTAGTCATTTATTTATTCCATATGGTGGTAATCTCGAAAGCTTTTTTGAAAGTTTGATGAGGAGCGATTGGCCCAAAGTTTTTCCAAGCTGGCCCGACCGGCGAGGACCTCCTTCAAGGTAGCCAGCCTATTCTTAGTGAAATGCCGCCTCAATCGAAGCTTTCAGGTTGATTGAGCGTCTCGCAAACCTAGGCGAAATCACTCAGACTACCATTCTTTCACGTGAAGAACTTTGCATCGTCCACAAGCCCAAGTCGCTTATCATTGAAGCTTGGATGCCTTGCCCCGATGAAATCCGGCAGCTACCCAAATGTGACAGGTTCGCAAACCGAGGTAAGCTGACAACGCCCCTCAATTTTGTTTCCTCAGATGAGCCGTTAGGCTTTTAACCCCGTTTAAATTAGGAAAATATTGTACGGCAACGTTTGATGGAATTATGAGCAAGTTGGCGAAACATTTCACTGCAGCATCAATATCACGTCGTACAAATAGCTTGACTCGTTTGAAGACCACCGAGAAGCTGTTCACGATAGGCTGGACTCGGGTATGGTCACACGCACTCATTCCATCCGTATAGTGACAGAGTTGACTGAGTTGTATAGACTACGGGCATCAAATTCGTGACAAAAACACAAGCCGTCTACGTCGCAGCCAATAGTGACTTTGACGCTCTCTTCATCGACTTGGAGCATGTCACTTAACTTGCCCCGACGCCAGACAGCTCTGTGTAGTATGCTTGCGGCTTGAAGTGGCTCCCCTGTTAGAGTTTCTCATCAGTGTGGAAGGAAATGGTTTCGTTCAGAAGATGTGGGATGGGCCCCGATGGAGCAGCTGTCGGTATCGTATTCCCTCATATCCAGGACTGAAGTGAGTTCTATCTTTGATCTCATGACTTGCCTGTCAGCAACCCACGTTCCTACGCCGAACATGCCGAGGCGAATGTGTCAATCTGCAAATGCCTCCCCGAGGCAAGCGGTCTGTGACCGGTCAACTACCGATTTTCTCTCTTGAGCCAAAACCAAAGGGAAACCGCCATCTTCCCGACAGATCCCAATGACTCCACGGTATCACTGATGGAAATAAGAGATAGTGCCGAGGAGAATGACTACACTACCTCGCATCGATGGTCTTCTGGTGCGATCCAACAATCTTGCCATCGAGCTTGGGGTGCCATGTCAGTGCAAGAGCCAGTTCTTCGTGATACCATGATGACCATCAGCGCCTCATGCAAGAAGGATGTAAAGATCATGGCCTTGGCAGGCATATACAATAACCATGAGCTGCACGACTGGGCGTTGAACCAGCTCGTTGTTCGCTTCCTCCTCGAGCGACAAGATTCCGCGACTCTCGCCTCAGGCGCCAGGAGAGAATCGGAGCAATCTCTCAGTTATCTTCGTGATGATGTTACTTGCTGCATCTACCTGTTAAGCAGAAAGAGAGCTCGCAACACAAATGGAACTGATAGAGCAGCGAAATAGGGCGAAGGTGCTACTCACCGTCCCTCGTCCCTCGTCGCAGACGATGTTGCTCTCCATACAAGCTGCCGGAGACTGGTTTGGTTCTTGAGGATAGGAACTTCCAATGACTTGCGTTCTGACGCTGGTTGCGGGGAAGTTCATTTCCAGCGCATCACGGGACGATGACTTGACGGTGACAGCCGGAACTAAGACATCATTACATCATCGACTTCTCCTAAGCACCGAATCATCTTGCTTCTCCTCCACCTCGAGACTCAGCTTCTAATCTGAACACAGCCAAAGAAGAAGAGAGACGGGAACCACTTCAACTACATCTGGAATTGACATCCAAACTCTTACTCTCTTCGAACGACGGCGTTCACTGATTCTTCCCGCCATGGCTGCAATACTTCGCGCCATTCCCCGTATAATCCTCACGATCGAGTACTTCATCGGCGGTTGGCCTAGGATCACGCCGCGGCCGTTCAAATCGCTCCATGAGAGGATCTATCGAAAGTCGCAATTGACGGCGCCGCATTTGCATCCCGTCTACCCATTCACGGACCCGCGAACTATCAAATTGCACATGCGATATATCGGCGTGTTGATGGTCGCGGAGGCTGTATTACTTGCGCTACCACAAACCAAAGGCTCGACTTTTGCGTTGTTTCTGGGGTGTTTTCTAACATCGTCGGGGTACTGGAGCCAGATGAGAGCTAACATGCCGTATTGGCTGCCGGTGACCAACTTCATCCTGGGTTGGCTCGTATGGTTCATTGAACGGGACTGAGGGGTACGTCAATTGATCCAAGTAGGATACAATTAATGTTCATCACTGTAATCGGGCCTTGAGTTCTTTAAAGTCTGACAATGTTCTTTTCCGTATTTCAACCAGTACTAACTCCGTCTAGTTTATGAAGCCATCCATTCGCACTTCGCCTCAAAAGCAGGAATCTCCAACAGCCTACAGGAATCAAATCACCCAGCGTCTACCACAACCCTTTGCTCCCACTCTTCAAGGGTACTCATCCGAAGCCTCATGCGGCCAAAGTGTTCCTCTCACAGGATACATGCCCATCCAAAGCGAACCCACCGGTCCGATTATGTCAGGGCGCGCCAGTGGCCCCCAGCTGGGCTACTGCTTAGTCATCCGTAAGAGGGGTATTTAGGCCACGATGGCTGGGATCCCAGTTAGAAGAGTCAGATTCAAATGTATCAACAACCTCATACCTACATTAAGGCCCCCCGTATAGATCCATCACTTAGATACCAGTATACACTCCTGACATGTTCAAATCTCTACCTATC
This sequence comes from Colletotrichum spinosum, assembly GCA_004366825.1. Classification (NCBI taxonomy): domain Eukaryota; kingdom Fungi; phylum Ascomycota; class Sordariomycetes; order Glomerellales; family Glomerellaceae; genus Colletotrichum; species Colletotrichum spinosum. Next base: position 58,902 of record QAPG01000834.1, read on the forward strand.
CTTAGGGGTTCCAACCAGTAGGTTATATAGGGGGCACCAGCGCTACAACAGCAGTAGTACAGAGATTTCAACATACATAGCATCAACCAGATTATCACAAGAAAGGCACCAGCGCGGCAGAAGTGATGATTCCGACATATACAACACCCATATAGCTACAGCATCGAAGCTATTATATAAGGCATACTAGAAAAGCTCCAGCACAACACTAGTGGAACAAAAGCGACGATTTCGACACGCGATACCCATATAGCCACAGCGACAAGGCTAATACAAGAGAGGCCCTAGTGTGGCACTATGGCGAGGCTACGCAAAAAGGGATAACCAGAGGGGCACCAGCACACCTACAGATACAGAGATTTCAACATACAACTACAGCAACACCAGCGCGGCAGAAGTAACGATTCCGACATATACGACACCCGTATAGCTACAGCATCAAAGCTATTATATAAGGCATACTAGAGGGGCTCCAGCGCAGCACTAGTAGAGCAGAAGCGACGATTTCAACACGCGATACCCATATGGCCACAGCGACGAGGCTGATACAAGAGAGGCCCTAGTATGGCACTATAGCGAGGCTACACAAAAAGAAATAACCAGAGGGGCACCAGCGCACCTACAGATACAGAGATTTCGACATACAGCTACAGCGACACCAGTACGGCAGAAGCAACACTTTCAACATAAGTAGCTTCGACAAAGCTACCACACGAGGCTACATACAGCAAGGCCACCACAAAAAAAGCATACTAGAGGGGCACCAGCACGGCACCAGTATAGTAATACAGAGATTTCAACATATATAGCATCGACGAAGCTACCACAAGAGGCTACAGCATCGAGGCCATCATACAAGGCATACTAGAAGGGCTCCAGCAGAGCACCAGTATAGCAGAAACAAAGATTTCAATATATACAATACCTATAGAACTATAATAACAAGGCTATAGTAATAAGGCTAATAGAAAGATACTAAATAAATAGAAATTTCAAGGTTTTTAAAATAACTACTTCAAAGCAGCAGTATGAGGGCATTCAGAAGCATAAGTTATATAACCACTATTAGTCATAAATATAAGTTACCACAAGGGTACTAGAAATACCTCTAGTAATATCACTAATGCTTAATAATACTAGGGAATATAAAGAAGCCCTACTTACCTTAGTAGTAGTAGAAGGAGCTCTCTATTACCTAAGAAAGTATATTATAATAGTATAAAGGACTAGGGGGCTAGCTAAAAACTAGTATTCTAAACTTAATTACAACCCAGATCTCTATAATCCCCCAAGTTATAGAGATTCAAGACATAAGGGACTAAAGCTTAATAGCAGGATACTAATTCTAAAACCATATAAGCTTTATAACTATATAGGTTTTAAGACTATAATAAAGGCATAAGGACTTTAAGGCTATAAAGACATAGCCTCCCAGGGGGGGAGATGATGGCTACCAGGAGGCCACGAGGCTATTTACCACGGATAGACATCATATCATCTGTAGTATAATAGCCGAGGCAGCCATATAGCAGCCAATACTACTAATAGAACTATAGAGAAACCGCAAACCCTATAAATTTTTAGTATAGGGATCACCAGAAGAGCAACAAGAAGCCAGCAGCGCATAAGAGGCTATAACAACAAGGGGTCAGCAGTATACAAGAAGTCACATCAATAAGAAGGTAGCAGCATACAAGAGCGGCATACAAGAGGTTTCAACAACAAGAGGCCAGAAGCATACAAGAGGTTTTAGCAACAAGAGGCCAGCGGCGCATAAAAGGCTATAACAACAAGAAGTCAGCAATATACAAGAGGCCACGTCAACAAGAAAGCAGCAACATACAAGAGCGGCATACAAGAAGTTTCCACAACAAGAGGCCAGCAGCATACAAGAGGTTTCAGCAACAAGAGCGGCATACAAGAGGTTACAGCAACAAAAAGCCAGCAGCATACAAGAGGTTCCAGCAACGAAGGGCCAGCAGCGCATAAGAGGTCTTCGAGAGACTCTACAAACAGTACTATTCTTCCTGCCGTAGGGGTGGAGGTTTAATAAGGGTACTAGGGGTCTAGTTTAAGCGTATAAGGGGCACTAGAGGGCCAGTAGGAAGGCCAGGATATATGCCATAAGAGATTCGGGATCTAGGAATAACTTCATCAAGCCACGAGACCATAAGGGCATGGTCTATAAGAGGGGGGAATGTGTCAGGGCGCGCCAGTGGCCCCCAGCTGGGCTACTGCTTAGTCATCCATAAGAGGGGTATTTAGGCCACGATGGCTGGGATCCCAGTTAGAGGAGTCAGATTCGAATGTATCAACAACCTCATACCTACGTTAAGGCCCCCCGTATAGATCCATCACTTGGATACCAGTATACGCTCCTGACAGATTAGAAGATCTTGTCCAGCTCGGCCGACGCCCACATGTCAAAGGCCGTCTTCATGTTCTCCTGAACCTCGACGCCCTGCTCTCCGCAAGTCGACTTGAGAACGTTGTACCACGCATCCTTGCCGAGACCGGCCTTGCTGAGCTTCTGGATGACCTTGGCGACCTTCTTCATGGTCTCCAGCGCAGGCTTGCCGCCGGGGATCAGCGTCGTCAGGCCGTAGTCGACGACGAGCTTGGCGGAAGTGACCCAGACGGTGCAGGTGACGACGCCGAGACCCTGGACGCCCTGCTCGATGAAGTAGAGTATCTCCTCGGGCATGTCGACGCAGGTGCAGGTGCCGCCGAGCATGTACAGCTTGTTGTCCTGGAAGGGGTCCTGGTACTTGCCGGACATGAGGTTGCCGCCGTCGCAGTACGAGGACGAGTCGCCCGTCAGATTCTGGCAGTACACCTTGCAGGTGCTGCCCTCGGGCATGTACATGTCGTCTTTGCCGGTGTCGTAGCTGCGGCAGCGGCCCATCTCGATGAGGAGGTTGGTTTCGCGCTGGAACCTCTCCTTCAGCGTCTCGCGCTTGACCGGGCTGAAGTCGGAGGTGGCAGCCGCGCTGGCAGAGGCGGGGATGTAGGCAGCGTCGACGCCAAAGGAAGAGGCGGCGAGGGTAAGGAAAGAGACGATGTTCTTGATGGAAACCATTTTGATAGATTGCTGAGAATTGTGTTGGGGATGAAGAGGCGTTGTGAAGGTGAGAAGTATTTGAGGTATTGAGGTGTAAAGGCTCTGATGCAAAGATCTTCGGAGATGCTGGGGGTGGTTGCTTAGAATTGTCTGCTCTGATGCTTGTCTTGTTGATGTGCTTGGTCTGTTGGATTATTTTCTTCACTTTACGATGGTTTCCTTCCGCTCTTATACATGAGTTCTCCGACTACCATGTAGTGTTCTAATTTCTGGCCCCTTTCATCGCTCTCCTTCGTCTGCCTTGCCCAGACTCTTGATGGCACATAAACGCCGCACACTGGAGAGACATTGGGGGTCGTAGGAGGCAGAAGTCCCAAGAGAACACTCAACATCGTGCCCATGAACTGATTTCAGAGAGCAGACTGGGTTGAGCAACCCCAGCCTTGGGGCTTGGGAAGCCAGCCTCGAGTTATTTCGGGGTCCAAAGCCAGCTTGGCAGCGCCTAGAATGCATAACGGACCCTCCATCACCCTCTTCGTCACCAACGTCCCTAAAGAATAGCAGTAAGCTGGTGATGCAAGGCCGCGGCGTAAAGCCAAGACGAGCCTGTGTGCCCTTGAAACTGGAGCCGCCTGGCAGTGCTTTGGCACGGAAGATTCTTGTTGCATGATAATACTGGGGATGAGGCCGGAGTTCTCTCTGTTGGAACTTGGCGTCATCTAATCGTGGTTCCGGCGGTGGTGTTGCCAAGGTGCTAGCAGCCTGAGCTGCATGGCATCCATGTGGAAATAATAGGGACGTCCGTTGGAAACAAAGCTTGGCCAGCCCCATCTCGGCCGCTTGTTTTCTACGGAAGTGAGCTTATCGAAGCTTGACAGCCAGTATTCGGGGCAATCTCTTGGATAGTTCCGACTGTGATTGTCAAGCTCGTGATGACTTGAGGCTACGACACGTTCATTTGAGGAACAGGGCGTTCGAAGCAAAGTTCGAAGAGGCCACGATGAGCGCCCATGGAGTAGTAAGATGTCGCCAACCAACGATTCGATAACCGCCAAGCATTACCGCTGGGCCAGACGGATAGACACGGCATCGCTTGCGGGACTTGGCGCTTAGGCGAAGGGCTGCGCTGCTCTCGCTTCCGACCCACGCCTCACTGCAGAGCTCTCGAGACGATGAATCTCGTCCAGCTGGGATGGCTGTGTTCCACCAACAAAAGCACCAAAGTCCTTTTCGCCATTCCGACTCTGGTAACTTCGTCTGCTTTGCCGTACCAAGACGGTGGCCATTGGCAGTTTCAAGATTTCTGTGCCGCTGTGCCTTGCACTGCCTTCTGGCCCTCTCCTCAGTCACAGTACCGTTTCCTTGACACACAGCCTCTTCACCGCTGGATGTCCCAGCGTCATGTGTACGGACAGTTTTGCTCTATCGTTGTGCCTGGTCTTGGCAATCGTCTGCTCACGATGATGTGCTCGAGTGCGATTTGGAGCTGAAGCTCACCACTCTTCACACATGGTCTTGCGCGCCATACGATGTGCTCTCTGCTTGTTCGTCGTACTTTGCTAGACGCGAAGTAGTTCAAGGACGGCTGCTTTCTCAGACACCCAAGCCGTTTTAACGGCTGCTGGTTTCCAAAACTCATGATGTGTTTGCTTCACGTCCTATTACTTTCCCTCCCACAACTCTTGGGTGTTCTTTCAATGATGCCAAACTCTCTTCACAGTCTTCGCATTAGCCTGCGCCGCATTCAGCTCCTTCTCGGTCGGCCTTCTATCGTAGGTAGACCAACTTCTCTAATTCAAGTATTCGCAGAATCACAGAATGGGCTCATTACAACTTACATAGAGGCGTAGGCATGGATGCTTCTTGTCATGGAACTCCCTTCCTAGTCGACTCCCAGCCAATCTTGTTGCCAGTAGGCAAGCTCCTTGAACTTAGTCTCTCGGGGCCAAGGGTTCGACAGCCACTGGTAATGGAGTGCCCAGACGTCCACGAAGCCGACTTCGACTGAGTTGCGTTTTAGGGAGCCATGGCCGAGGTATTTACATCGCCGTCTACTGATCAATTTTTTCTTGTAGTGAGAGATCAACACTCATGTGGGAAGAGGCCGTGGCCAAGTCACTTGTCGTATGGAAGCCGGAACCGTGAGAGTTTACGGTATGAATGCGATGGAGAGTTTCCAGTCTGTTCACTGCTTTTTTTGTGCTCAGACTCCGCAAGTTGTGGGCGATTGTTTACTCGTAATCCAAGTCCCAGCTGGTTCGACGCTCAACGCCGTCGAACTGCAATGACAAGACCACCTCTGAAGAAGCCAGCAACCTGCATAATGCAGAAAGTGCAGGAAAGAAGCCATCTTCTGCGCCCAGTCTTCCTCTAGGCGGATGTGGCTAGCAAAGTGTTACCTGCATTAGATGTAGACATATCGTCACTTTGCGTACTCTGCACGCAGCTCGAAATCCTCGTCAGCCTTTGAGGACGCAAGCTCCTCAGGTTTCCAGAACTGGGCGCGAACATCCACAAAGTCATACGGTCCACCAAAGAAGAACGCTCGCTGCGTCTCGGGCAGATGCATGGTCTGGTCGTAATTGGGATAACAGGGGCTCTGTGTCAGGGTTGGATTCGGTAACCAAGTGATGGATCTATACGGGGGGCAAACGTAGGTATGGGGTTATTAATACATTTGAATCTGACTCCTCTAACTGGGATCCCAGCTATCGTGGCCTAAATACCCTTCTTACGGATGACTAAGCAGTGGCCCAGCTGGGGCCCAGCTGGGGGCCACTGGCGCGCCCTGACACTCTGCGACGTCATGTCAGTCCATCACCAAACCTACCCAGCTTGAGCAAGTATCATGCCATCATATCGTACCTGGTATCCCAGTCCCAACATAATCCGATGTTGGTTACTTTCGTTTGGCATCCCCGCGTGCCACAGTCTCAAATCCCTGAGCATAATGTCTCCCCGTTGGCATCTCGGCTGAATCGGAGGTCGTACCTTAGCCCGCGCGGCTTTGGCCTCTTCGCTAATGGGCGGCAGAGGTTCTCCGGCACGGCCGCGGCCGTACCCCATGGCGGCCGGGTCGACGGACGTGATCTGGTCGGCGGGCGTCGTTGCCTGGTGCGATCCGAGCCAGAACTCAGTCGATCCGTTCTCGGGGCCGAAGTCCACGAGCGGCACGTTTGCGATGACGTAGTAGGGGTACAGCGGATGGGCGTACGAGTCCTTATGGGCCTTTTGTCGAAGTCCCGTGGTTCCTGCGAGGGCCGTGTTTGCCGTCAACCAGTTCCAGATGGGCTTGCCACCCAGGTAACTGACACATTGCAGCTCGTCAGATAAGACCGAGTACTCCGCGTCTCGAGGTTGACTTACGCTCTCACTAGTTGTAAGAGGAACGGGTTGAAGTACAGCTGCTTATTCAAGAATTCCTTGTCGTTGATTGGAGGTCTTTGCAGGAAGTTGGCTGCACCAGATATCAGCAATGATTCCCGAGACGAGTCGCCAAGCACGTGCAGCTATCTTCTTACATTTGATGCCATGGTTGTAGAGCTGTGATGGATCGGCTACCTTTTCTTCCGCGTCTGCTATCATCTTCCGGTTCAATTTGTCCACGAAGTCAACGTCGAGAACTCCTCGAAGCACTACAAATCCGTCTTGGTGCATGGCCTCCAGCGCGAGCTCGAGCGTTCTGGGAGCGTACAGGCCACTGTTACGTTCCTCGTCCGTCATGATAATGACTCTCGCATCGTCTTGTGCCATTCTGCCGACCGGCGTCATTTGCATCGATGAAGCTTTGACTATGCGAGGTATCGGCTATCCGTTGAGTGTGACGGACGTACGTCAGTGTGAAATCGCGACCTCGACTCGACATCAGACGATGAAGGGAACAAGAGAATTACCCCTCCCCCGCTATCTCACATGGCAAGACAAGGTCAGAAGCGATGGTTGCGGGTGAAGTCTTCGCCGTTCCCCGCCCCCACTCCTGCATTGCACTGCTCGACCCCGGAATGCGACGCGATACTCGGAGCGAGATAAGCTCTATTTGGGTTGATGGTCAAGTTGACAACTCGGCATGGAGTCGGAACTTTGGTTATCTGATCTCTTCGCTCACGAGGTCATCGCGATGTGTCTTCGGGTCCAGTAAGGTCGCGGTGGTGTTGGCTGTGGTGCAGGGCAATGAGAGAGCTTTAGGACTAAATTCTCGGGGCCTCTCCTCCGTTCCTGACTTTTTTATTTCTCTCTTCCAAATCAGGAGCAGACCAAATTGAATCACGATGGGCTCATGGCTCACGCGCTGGCAGCCCGGAATGTCTGCAGTGGAGATTTGTGTCACGACTCACGGCAGTCAGTCTGCCAGAAACTAGCGATCGACAACAAAACCATTGCCGAAAACAGGCATGGGTCCTCCAGTCTTGTTTGTTGTTCGTACAAGACTTTGGAACCTGCCTACATGGGCTAGCCAGCTGGGTTGGAAGCGAGCCAGTATGCAGTCAAGCGGTGACATCAACATTGCACCTTGATGTACCGCCAAAGGCATTAACGAAACCCACTAATATGTTCATTAATGATTCATACTGGGAGGACTCAGAGGCCAGGAAACAAGAGTCTCAAGACACGGTTCGCGAAGCACACCTTTATTGCTAGATTCACTCTACTCAGGTGGTCTTGAAACTCCTACCACACATACAGACGCCTGAAGCTGTCAAAAGCGCCCTATCGTCAACGCTGAGAGGCCATTTGTAAGCACCAACAGCGAAAACCCGCGTCGGTGGAGACCACACCACATGGCTCGCTTCGTTCGTCCTAGGATCGCTAGGACTGACTGACCGTCAACAGGCTAGAGAAGACTTAACAGTGCGCCAGTCCCGGGTACTACTCCTCGTGGACCGTGGTTGGGCAAAGGGAGGACAACGCTTGCAATTCCTGGATCTCCTTACAACCTTGTCTGTTCAGGGCCACCGGCGAGTATACGCCTGAGGATCACAAGTATAAGCCTGAGGGGTTTAAATCTTGGGTTAAAGATCCCAGCCGAGGGGCTCAAGCAGTTGACGGAGGTGGAAGCAAAAAGAGGCTGTCCATCTTGGACGACCATGCTTGAACGGAACCATCAAAGTAATGAAACGGAGGACCGGTCTATCAACGGTAACGCATCACTCTCTCATCATCAAGCCAACTGAGAAGCTCATCAAGTCCAGACTTGGAAACCATCGACAATGTCGACACTTACCCCGAGGGTGGCAGAGATGCGTGGCTCGTCGTGGCCGGCGCGTGGTGCGCCATGATCCCCTCGATGGGCCTCCTCAACACCATGGCCGTTCTCCAGGCCTGGGTGGCCGAGAACGAACTGCGTGGTCTGCCGGAATCGACCATTGGCTGGATCTTCAGCACATATGCCTTCTTTCTCTACGTCTGCGGCGCGCAGGTCGGTATGCGAATCCTCCTTGGATCTGACTGCCAGCCCTTCGCTTACACACACCTCATCCTCCAGGTCCAATCTTTGACGCCCACGATATCAGGTTCCTCATCATCCCCGGTTGCATCGGCATCATCCTCTCCATCATGCTCATGAGCATCTGCACAGGTATCGTCTCCCTACCCGCAACCTCTCCTCTCATCATGTCCCACAGCTGACACCCATCGCCATCCAGAATTCTACCAGTTCCTCCTCACCTTTGGCGTTCTCGGTGGCACCTCCGCCTCCCTCCTCTTCAACCCCAGCATCGCCGCCGTGGGCCACTGGTTCTCCCACCGCCGCGCCCTCGCCACCGGGATCGCCTGCACCGCCGGCGGCGTCGGCGGCGTCGTCTTCCCCCTGACCATCCTCTACCTGGCCCCGTCCGCGGGGTTCCCCTGGGCCCTGCGCACCGTCGGCCTCATCTGCGTCGTCGCCTCCGTCCTCGCGTGCGTCCTCCTCAGGAAGCGTCTGCCGCCCAACAAGCGCGCCGGGGCGGCCGTCGACCTGCGGGCCCTCGTCCGCGACGCCAACTTCGCCCTCACCACCCTCGCCGTCTTCCTCGTCGAGTTCGCCGTCTTCATCCCGTACACGTACATCTGCTCGTACGCCATCCACGGCGGCGTCCCCCTGCGGACGTCCCTCCGCCTCAACGCGCTCCTCAACGCGGGCGCCATCCCCGGGCGCGCGCTGCCGGGCTACGTGGCCGACCGGCTGGGCCCCTTCAACGTCATGTGCGCCACGGCCCTCGTCTGCGCGACCTCCGTCTTGGCGCTGTGGCTGACGGCCGCCGGCGCCGAGGCCGCCACGACGGCCTTTGCCGTGCTCTTTGGCTTCTGGTCCGGCGCCGCCATCAGCCTGACGCCCGTGTGCGTGGGCCGCGTCTGCCGGACCGAGGACTACGGCAAGCGCAGCGGCACCGCCTTTTGCGTGTCGAGCGTCGCCGCGCTGGCCGGCGTGCCGCTCGCCGGGGCGGTCCTGGGCTGGTGCGGCGGCGAGTACTACGGCGTGATCCTCCTCGCGGGCGGCCTGTACGTCATGGCGTTTGCGGCGTTTGCCGTCGCGAGGGGCGTGGCGGGTGGGTGGAGCTTGAAGTTGCTGTTCTAGCTGTTGTGGCCTTATGTTTGCATCTTGGATGTACATACGGCTTGATGAAGCTTTTGAGCTTGGGTGTATTATTTACAGATGGGATATGACGGCTACGGCAGCATACCTTACAATATAGCTCATGATCGACGGGTTCAACGAGAGGCTTGCCAGTTTGCCCGTGGTATATCTCAGCCGTGGACAGCACCAATGGCCTTGGTTTGACGTGCAAGCAACTCGTCTGGATGCTTAATCTCCCTCACCAGCCACTCTCGGATCCGTCGAATCGAGGCCTTCAACTGGCTGGTCTCGCAGGTCGCAGGCAAGTCGATCGAGATCCATCCCTGGCGATCAAGGTTGGCCATGTTTCGGTCTTGCATAAAGGGGCGTCGCCGAGGTCAAGAGGTTGGAACATATACGAGAACCTTGTGCCCGGGACTCCGAGCCAGAGACGGACAGCGGCTTATTGTGCTCAACATCTGATGAGTGCGTATGTATGCTGAAAAGGGGCACATGCCGAGATGTGAAAAAGACGTCAACATGCGATGAGGTTGATATATTCGACTCTGCCCCAACTCTTGCTCTTACTTTCTTCTCCCTCTCTCCTCCTCTCTGTCTCTTAACTCACCGTCACTCCCTCGTCGCCAGTTTTCTCTTCCTTCGGTCCCCGTCTGCTCCTAGAGACCGTCACCATGCAAATCACCAAGCTCCTCACCTTGACCGCCGCGCTCCTCGCGGGCGCGGCCGAGGCCAGCCGCCACAAGAAGCGCCCGGATTTCGTCAACGAAAAGTGCTGGCTGGAATGCGACGACATCTGCTGGGGCGGTGCCACGACCTACGCCAAGCTGTGGAAGGGCAAGCAGCAATACAGCAAGTGCCGTACGTGTCCCCTCCAGTATGTATTCTCATGATACTACGTGGCTGACCTGCTGTGGGCAGAGACCAACTGCATCGTCGGCCTCCACTTTGACTCCTGCAAAGACCTCCTCACCAAGAAGCTGCCGCTGCCCAAATGAGATATAAATGGTTGGGCGAGAAGTTGGAGAGTGTGGGAGGATAGTTCTAGTCGTGGTTGCGGAAAAAGTAATATTCTTCGATGAATGGACCGAGTGATGAATGAGGGACACACAAACCTGAGATATCGACCATGCCATCGATTACTATAGACCTGCGCGTGTTCTTGTGATAGGGGCGGAGAGGAATCAATAGACTCAGTAATGAATGATATCAGGGCTGGTAAATAAGAGACGATCTGGTTCTGAGTCTGATCAAAGTTCAAGTCTCTTGGGACCCCAAACACGACAGCATGTGAGATGAGCTAGCGGTTTCCTTGACTCGACTCGAGAGCAAGCTGCTCTTGTCTCGATTATCCTGGACTCTGAGTTGGGTGGTGAGTGTGGATTCTGAGGCTCTCGAGATGACAAGTTTAAAACAAATTTTGACAAATACCGGCTTGATGCTGTATTCTACTTCAAGACCCATCGTTGTCTCGAGTATTTGCTCAAGTTGCAAAAGTCGACATCTCAATGCAGTGGCAGTACAATCAACACTCTGCCCTTCTTCTTTCCATCGCTTGGAGATGCTTCAAATCTGGCGTGAATGCTCTTTGGCAACGTGACTCGAGATTCCACATCAGAAAAGGACGAGGCGTCACAGCAGGCTCCCGTCCTCGACTCTTGCAGGACCTCGTCACGCCGCGAAACCCTACGAAAGGGACGTCATGGCGCAGCTCTCGGTCGTCCTAGCAGCGAAGCTCGGTAGGTCTCTCTCTATGCGGCCACATCAGCATTGAGCCTACCGTGACTCGGTGGGAACCTGCAAAGAGTAACCGGTAAATGCCAACGACTCCATTCACATGGGTTGATCTCCATCCGATACCAGTGAATACGCTGCCAGAGATGACGGACGACGCCGTACGGTCTAAATAATAGAGTAACTGACGTCCATCACGAGGCTGCTTGCGGATGTTATAGAGCCTGCCCGTCTTTCAGAGCTTCCATTGTTCACGGTCAAATGTACAATCACACTGCGTGAAGAGTCCCTCCTGATAGGACCAAGTCGCTCCTTTTATACCGCCCGATACCTCGACACAGCAGGCTCGTCGACACGCCATCACAAACTCTCGTCTGTCCCGCCAAACCCTCAAAGGTGATAGCTACGCCCTCCTCAACGCGTCGTTCCTCGCCTCCAAAGCCTTCTTCACCCACCCGATGCCCGGCGCGCTCTCGAACCCGTGTGGCAGGCCAGGCCACAGGTGGAACTCGACCTCGACGTCCGCCGCCGCCAGCTTGCCCACAAACTCGACGCACTCGTCCCTGAACAGATCCAGCCCGCCGACGTCGACATACGTGCTCGGCAGGCCCGAGTTCCCACACGTCTTTGAACGGCGCCGGGCCCTCGCCTCTGTCCCCGGCGGACACGATGGCGAGGTATTCGGGGTCGTAGCGGAGGACGCTGGCGGCCATGGTATTGGCTGTCTTGTTTTCCAAAGGCAACATGCTAAGCGTTGTCGGGTGTGACGATATCTTCTGGCACGAGGGACGCGTGGTTCCCTTATGCTTCATGATATCTGCAGCGAGTCGCCATGCGAATCCTCATCCAACGGCGCTGACGGCCTACTCCCCGTCTTCCCGACGCGCATGCAGCAGACCACGCGTCCGGTGGGATTTGTGCTGCGCCATTCGTCGGTTGGCGATTCCGTACCGAGTTGTCAGCGACGAGACAAGGGGCCTGACATCCTGTCCACAGTGTCTATGCCGAACTCGTTCCAGAATCACATCGTTTCGCGCACCTGGGAGCTTAAAGAGATGCGAGCGCTTGCTCGCAGTGCTGGTAGAGAACGCCGCCGCGACAGAGGCAGCCGAAATTGAAGCGGCAGTCGAGGGTAAAGCGCCAGTCGAGGATGAAGCGGCAGCCAATCCATTGCCCTTCTCTTTGCTGCCCTACTGGCTTTCTTTGACGCTGAAGCGATGACGGACACTCCACGCCAGGGACTGCAGACTGTCCTAACGCGAAAGACCTTGGCTCGTCGAGCGTCGTCATTTGCCCTGATGAGTGGCTACGGGGCAGTTCTCCTCGTCGCGATGGTGGTGGTCCATCGAAACGGGTCCTTTTCCAAGGCATCGCATGTGGGTGGACAGATCGTCTACCGGGTCGTCGTCAATGCGGGCGACTGCACTTGCAGTCAACTGTGACGAATAATGAGAGAAGGGTCGCGATGGCGCCAGGGTGTGGATGGCCTCTGGACGTAGCGTTGGAAAAGGATGGCCCCGAATGGCCCCGAGGAAGCAGTCATCTCATTCAGGAGTAATGTTGGCATGAAAGGTGCTTTAACCCACGATCCACAGCCGTGCATCAAGGTCTTGTGTATCGGTGCGTTGGATCTGGAGTAATAGCAGACGGTTACGGGTACGCCACACATGGTAAAATCGTGGAGAGAAAACAGGATCTTTTGCAAAACGCATCATGCCAAACTGGCTTCGCGTCGTGATGCTTGGGTACCCAGTTGCAGCAAAGGTCACCGTGGAAAACGTGGCGCGGACGCAAGCCAGTTCACGATTAGCAAGTAATTAGCAACTGTTCCCGAAAGCTCAAACGTCGATCGGCGACCAGGCGTTCGTCCGTATGATGCAGGGCTGATGGGGACGTGATGGGACAAATTCGTCACGCCCGATCTAGAAGACGGCCGGCGGGTACGATGCCGCACGTTGAAATCGGGGGTCGCAATGTTCCGATGGACGTTGGCTGCTTCGATCGGTCCAACAAAGGAACTAATTGGCTGGCCAGGGGCAGGGGGTGGTTTGCCCATGTCGGCGATGCGGGCTGTCCTGAAAAACCGAGGGGATCGTGAGTACTGCAAGTATTGCGGGCCTGTCCGATCCCCGAACACGTCGTGTGAATCGGAAACCAGGAGCCGAAGCTCACCAAAGGCCCCCCAAAATGCCCCAAGGCCCCAGCAGCGCGCCTTTGCTGCAGAGTTTGGCAAACCGTGGCTGGGCTGGGCGAGCTCGACCGTGCCGTGTGAGACGTCTGACAGCACTTCTTTCCTGACCCGCCGGCTCCGGGAGCCTCGGGATAGGCGGTCGGTTTAGCTGGGGACTGCTCGTTCGTGTAAACGAAACGGTGAATGAGGCAGCAAGCGAGTCGGCACCGACAGTCTGCTGCTGTTGGGAATGCCCTCGTGGGAATTCTGCGAGCGACTCAGTGTGGGACGGCTCGCCAGGGTGGTGAGAGACAGCACAGATGGCATGCGTTCCACAGGGACCCGTCAAGAGCCTAAATCCAAAGCAAAACAATACCGTGGCCCGGTCCATGGATGTTTGCTTTGCGGGTGTCAGGAGAGACTGAACGCCAGACCGAAGGCCAGGAACCGCGCCGAAGTGTTCAAACGGCCCGACAGAGACCACCACAGCGTTAGAAGGCAGCGATGTGCCCGAGAATCGTCGATGGGCATTGTTATCCAGCGTCCGGCTTAAAGCCAATGGAGGCTCTACACCAAGTATCGGCAGAGTCCAGGCCCTTCACATGATGGGGAATCTTCTCCCCGAGCTTTGGCATCCACGATATCCGAATCGAGCATGCAAAATAGCACCATGTCTTGGGCCGGCGTACGAAAGGTCCCCTAATAGCGGAAGTGTCTTGAACTTTGGCAGGCCGCCGAGTCTATACGCAGTAACCTCTCGTGTCTCTCTCACCTCTCCCGACAGCTTCGAGTCACCCCACCAAGGAATGGGAAGGGCAGGGGGTGTGCAGTACTGTGTAGTTCCGTACGGAGTAGCATAGCTTGACTCGGTAGCTTGTAATATAGAGTAAGCGGCCACTTCTGGAATGTGAAAGCTGCCATCGCCTTTTTGACTTGACATCGAGATTCTCAAACTCGCATCGAGTACCGAGTCAATCTTCTTAGTCTCTTCACGTCCTAGCCGCTGTGCCAGCTGGTCGGTTACGGCTGCTCTGCAGCACTAGCAGCGCGGACTAATTACTTAGCCGTGACAATCTTGGCGTCCTTCTCCAGGTCGATGCCAAGAAGAGCGCGAGAGAGAGCCAGACTCTGCCAGAGAGTAAGCTCTTCTGCTGCTGTGCATGTAGTGCAGAGCATACCCAGTTGCCCTCCAGGTGCCTGGTCGCCGAGTTCAGATGGACTTCCACATACTAGACATCGATGCGAAGATGGGGGCAGAGGCTTGTCCACGGTCCCTCCAAACATACGGCGTGCATGGCCGTGCATATACCCTCGAGGCGCCAAAAGGATGGGAAATGGTTGCAGCTTGCCAGCGGAGCACTTTCCACGGTCTCAAAAGTAGTTGCAGGCTTGTCGAGACAGCGGTCTGGGCCTCGCCCCATGATCGTTCCTTGCGGATGGGAACGAACAGCTGATGCAAGGGTCCAAGCATGGTGCAGACGAGTTGCTGGGCTGGGCAGAGCATCCCCAAGACACTCAAACGGTAACCTCGATTCGTTCCATCTTGCTCTGTCCATGTCTTGAGACCTCCCACCCCGTATCCGCACTTTGTAGTGTATCGCTTCATTCGAGTGTCCATGTCGACTACCTGTGGCCCACTGGCTTGACGTCTTTAAAGCCCTGCAGGGCAGGACAAGGCGCGAGTTGTCTCCCGAGTGTGATCCGAGTAAGGCAGCCTCCCATAGCATGTTCCGGGGCCCCGTCCTGCGCCATCCAGCCTCCCAAGGCCCACGAGACTTTACGTCAAGGTTCAGGAACGTGGCGTCGACTTCCCGCTGTTTTACACTCGTTCCCGACGAGACCCCAAGGCGTGCCGAAGCCCATGTGTCATTTGCCGGCGTCTGCAGCTGGTCCCTTTGTATGTAGTCGTGAACAGTACTGCGTAGAGAGCCCACCAGTGAGCCATACATAATGATTACAGTATAGCATAGCCCGTAGCGGCACTCTGTGCCCCATCACAGGTACGCCGCGAGTGAGAGTGGCCGTGGTCAGGTCTTGACTCCAAACGGCAGTGCCACAGACGGAACGGGGCGAATAGCAGCCACGGGGGAAGCCGTTCGCCGTTTTCTGAGGTTTGCTGACTCACGGGACGGGTGGCAGAGTTGCGTGCTGCTATACATAAGTAGCAAGCATGCGTGCTGGTGGCGGTACTTTGTATCTAGTATCCGTAGATCAGGTATGCATTTGACTAGCATACACACACAAGCTATGTACGCAACAGAGGGGCGTGTCGCATTTGGAATCAAGATATGAGATCGGGATGGATCTGGGGTAAAAGGGGCAGATGCTGCGCTCCATCAGCCCTCATCTCATGGCATCAAGGGTTGCGGGAGCGTGATCGGTTATCACCCGGGACAAGACGTAGGTATTTCCTCATGTTGGATCTGTAGTGCGGAGATGACTCCGAGCATGTTCAAAGGTCTGGCCGAGAGTCAGGCGTTGCTGGACGAGGTTGACGAAATGGGCCTGTAGGTTTATCGTCATAATCGCGTGGATGTGTGCTTGGGGGGAGCCACAGCGAACCACGGGAGAGACTAATTAGTTGCTGCGTAGTGTAGACCAATGTCATTACCAAGCAAGCGAGATCCCATGTCGCAGATGTGCAACTGCGGAAAGGCAAAATGCCATGGTTCAAACAATGGGGATTTGCGGGACGTACGGGGGCTCGGTTATCTGGCTTGCTTGCTTCCTCCCCATTGCTTGTTGTGATGGAGGGGGGGGAATCGCCCTGCATTGGGTATTGCCTCTGCAGCTCGCCAGACGGGACGACGACTCGGCATGTCTCTGCCTTTGCCACAGCATGTACTTGTACGGATAGGGTGGGACAGAGCACCATCAAAGCCAGAGGAATGCTGTGCGAAAGGCTCAGCTGGACGGACGGTATTCCGACCTCATGTCTGGTTGGTTGGCGTTTGCGCTGACCAGACGCTGCTCCCGGCAAATGCAATCTTTTTCGAGGCGTTCCACTGTCGTCTTCTACCGAATTGCCACGCCACCTGCAGGACGCGAGACTGCCGAATCACAGGGAAGACGAAATGAATGTCGACAGCTTCTGACGACTGAAGTATGTCATATCTTGCAGTTGTGGTTATGCCGGTTTGACTAACGACCCGTAGTTCCGCTGTGGCTCGACATGTGCAGCTCTGATATGCTGCGCGTTTGTTACCGACAAGTAGGATAGCTGTGTACGGATAGTGTGTGGTGTGTGAGAGTCCATCAGACTTTCCGTCGAGCAGCTGTTCACCGGCGTCCGAGACCCCAGTTGGGCGTGGTGGACAAGTGCTTGAATTATCTACAATCAGTAGTCCCGATCCGAAGGGATGGAGCCCCATGGTCCAAGGCCGGCCTCCAAAAATCCAGTATTTTTGCCCGCACACCCGGGCGTGACGATAAGCAAAGGCGAAATGGAATCCTGAGCGTGGGCTGTGCTGTACAGCCGACTGATTGGACACATTGTGGTTCATCCCTTTGGCAGGGTGGCAGGGTCTGCTCAAGAATGTTTGTATCGCGAGGTAATGTTTCACGCTCCAGCCAGACGGCGGGCTGTGTACTTGTGGTAGTGGCTTCGTAGCACGCGGACTGTTTGCTCCGTCCCAACGTGCGCAGCAACTAGCGCTGAGAACCGCACTTCACTGGCACTTGGAGGTATTAGTTGCAGTCGTCCACCTCCGCGGCAGCAAGAGAGAATTAGAGACAGCTAACCCGGGGCCAGCAGAAATTCGGGGTATAGTCCATCAAAAGCGTTACTGCGAAGCGGCCGTTCCGAGCGCACTCGGTAGCCACCTGGCCCATCTTGCTGATCGATCTTGAAATGACGTCAAATTCCAGATGTTCGAGATTGTCAAGCTGTCGCCGGCAGTACGCTCATACCGACGAGAGTATCTTCGACCGGGTGTCGTGCTGATGGAGTTGATGTTTGCAGGAGAAGGTGGCATAGACGGATTTGCCAGGGTAACTGGGAGCGAACGCGCCGAGGTTGCATTCACACAAGTGAGCCGTTGTCTGTACTGTGGAATGAAGAAGCAAGCAAGCTTCTTGTCCCCTCCTCCAGACATCCCTTGGACTCGGCTGGGGAACTTTGTGTGAGCTGTTCGTTACAAATGGCCAGGTGGCATACAGTTCGTGGATACCCTTCTTCGGCACCTTGAAGTCGGAGAGCGAGTACGAGACCGGGTGGTTTGACAGCCTAGATAATCTGCCCGGCTGATGCTGAAATGGGCTGTCCAGACCGTCGAACAAGAGATGACGCGACGTATCGATTTCAGTATGAGGAACTGCATACGTGCGCGCGGTAAGCCATCACCAAGGGAGATGCCACCGTCGATCCGGATTTAAGGATGGTAACACCCCTGAGCCACTGCCTGGTCAATTAAATACCAATATCAGTGCCAATAGCAAGAAACAGATGTCAACTTGCTGCCACGTTCCAAGGGCTTAGGTTCGGTAGTCTGGGGTTCCGCCATCCCGTAATTAATGTTGGCGTGGCACATCTTCCACGAAAGGTCTGTCTTGCGAAGCGAGGTGCCACATTTTTGTTGGAACAGGCTGAGTGCCGAGTGCCCCCACTGTGTGTTCCAAGTACTTGCAAGAGTCGACTCAATGAACGGCCCCTTGTATCGATCGCCGTAGTCGACCAGCAAGGCTGTACAGTAGTTGACCAGGAAAACGATCCGTCAATTAGATTGTGTACACCTGAATGTGTACAACTAATAGTTGACGTCGCCCGGCCAAGCAGAGAGGCGGCGGTACGGCAATGATAAGGAGCACGGAAATGTAACCGGCAGAGTATGCTAACGCTGCCTTGAAGCTGTGGCTACTTTGGTGTCTGCCACCGCGGATTGCTGCCAGAGACTTGGACCACGTGCGTGGTTGGTGGGTTTTCGGTACGTGGATGAAAAGCACTGGAATATTCTGGCGACCAGAATACCGCAATGACTTTTGTCGGCGGACGAATCGATGGCGACCTGGGGACCCTGGTACTCGATTCAAGACCCTTGGGATCGATCTCGTTGGCCCCATACGACCGAATCCACTCTTTCTTGTGTCCTGAGAGCGGACGCGGATAGATTAGAATACCGAGCATGGAGGTCGGACAAATGACATGGGTTGTGGTGCGGCGCCGCGCCGTGCCACATCTTCTTTTTGTTGTTTTCTGACAATCCCGGTCCCGCAGGCTCCTCACGCACATGCAAGTGGGACAGGACCACACTGGCGGACTGCGACACACCGACACGCAACCATTTTGACCCGGCAAGAGACAGACCCCTCCATCGGCCAGCGGAGCGACAAGAGGTTAGTCGACGGGCTGTGTGCCATATACAAAAAGAGCACTGCATGAGAAACAGGACTTGGCCGGGATGCGGGCTGCGGGAAGCGAGGAGCGTTTGTATGGCGAGACCACAACTTGATAATCTGTATCCTCCTGAGACGATGGTTGGCGGTAGATTAGGCCACGAAAGAGGAGTAAGGCGGGCTTCAACCACTCAGGGATTGTGCTGGACCGTCGGAGTCAACTCCATGGAGTGACAAACGCGAGGTACGAGACGCCAAAGCGAGAGGTGCTTGGGGTGTCTAGAAAGGTATCGGTCAGGTACGCATGCGCTCGGTAGAAGCGTTGCCTGACACACCGCAAGTAAGGTATCCGTAGATGCTCCTGGGAAGGGGGGGCAGCGGCACCAATTCGTGAAGTGTCTCTCATTTTGCATGGGAACAGCAGGAACGGTGGAAAAATTGCATGTTTCTGGCGGAAGTGTTTTGTCTCATATCTGCGAAAGCTCTCGGAAGCTTGGGAACCAACTGGCGAATGAAGAGGAGCAGCTTCTGTGCGTTGCTTCGAGACAGCCGTCAAAGCAAGGGCTGCTGGAAGCTGCGACAGACGTGAAGAGGCGGGGAGGTGCCATTCTCTTGTGGTAGCGTACCAGTCACGCCAGTGTATCCGTACTGAGTTGAGTTGCTGGGTGGGTGTGCTGTATACTGTAGGGATTCATTGACCCAATTTCCAAAAGTGCTCGGTGCGAAGTCGCCCAACAGGGTGTCGCCCGCCAGGCCGAACGGAATCTGTGCAGGATGGGTATGCTATTGAGAGTTGGCGACGAAGCAAAGCTGACAGGCGAGAGGGAACCATGGTTGTGTCGACGAATCTAGACCAGCCGTTACGGATAGCGTGCGGCAAGCCAGGTCCCAGGACCGGTGAAGAGTTTGGATGCGCAGAGGTGCACATGCAGCAGAGAAGATACGCAACAGCAGAGGAGCAGAGGAGAATGGGTTCCTACCCTGCCCATCCTGGCTCAGCTGCACCTTCTCCTTTTTCCCTCCCGAATTCAGAACCAATGGGCAGCTTCCTCTCGTTGGGCGTCAGGTAGGTTCACCTCAGGCTTCACCTCAGGCAGGTGGGTGTGTGTGGTGCAAGACAGGGCAGGGAAGATGGTGTCTAGCGGGAAGGAAAAGAAAGGACGAGACGGGGCAACACTGCGTAGCTTTGGAGCAGGTGCGCTGGAGGTTCTGAGAAGCTGCCGCCTTGGTAGGTGAAGCTGCTGCACCTTCCAACCCCGTCCCACCACCTGTGCAATCAGACTTGAGTGGCATGCGGTAATGGCTTTCCAACTCCGTACAAGTACGGATACTACTATGTATGCCATCCGCCCCGTGCCTGCTTGCAAGCTTTTTCACGATACGCAAACGAGCGAGCCACTACTGTGTACGATGCCTTGTGCTGGTCCACTTATCTCCAAGTCTTGCGTAAGATCATGTCAGTACTCCGTATCCGTACTCCGTACTCGTAAAATAAGGTAGCAGTAGAGATCGTGGTGGCTCCCTTCAGTGTGCACACAACCTGCCCTGAGCATGAGATGTGGAAGTACGTAGTAGGCAGCTTCCAGACTGGGATAGAGCCTGGAGCAACAGGCCCGGGGCTCGTTCCCGCCCATTCGGTCGCAGTTGGTGGTGGGTGCTCGCCAATAGAACGAGGTGGAAGCGCGAGCCCGAGCTTGGATCGCCCCACCCAGACTGCTCTCCACCCCGCACCCACTTTGACCTTACCGAGGGTACGTATCTCGTCACTATCGAGAAAAATGGAAGGCGCCCATCTGCGACCCCTGCCCGCCGCACCATGTTATAAAAACGACCCGGCGCTAGATTTTTTGCGGTAGGGTACGAGAATGAAGGGGCCATTTGTGGAGGAGACGTCAGCGCCCATCAACCGCTACTATTTCTCTGGTACGGAGTATACGCCGTGCCTAAGGTACTAGGTAGATATGCGTGTGGGATTGCCCTCAGCGCGGTTGCGTACGTGTAGACAAGAGACCTGCTGAACCTCTCCTACCTTGGGTTTACAGACAAGCTGCTGCTGCCAATCGTCCACCCAAGGTATAGATACACTGCGTTTGTGGGTAGAGGCTCCCTCTAGTACGTACCTCAGGCACACCAAGTGTCGAAGTTTCACTCACCTGTACGGAGTAGACCTACTTTTATTGTGATGGAGAACCGACGAGCCAAAGCTACCTACCTACCTACCTACCTCGAGCACCGCTAGCAAGCCCATCCACGTCTCTTGCTTCGATTCCAGGGTGCAGAGTGCAGTGTGCAGAGTGACCCTCTCGGTACCTCTGTCTGTCTGCTGGGATCATTCTAACCAGACTCCCGCTTCCACTCCCTTCGCATCGAGATCGATCACCAGAGCGTAACCCGATCAAACGCTTTAGATCGCCTAGCGATCGAACCCAGCCGAATCCCCTTCTCTGCCTCTGTCACTGCACTGCACTGCCATGGCCATGGCCATGGCCATTCAGTCAGCCAACCTCGCTACAGCTGCTTTTACGACCCAGGTAAGTAGGTACCTACACAGTAAGATGCGCTGGACCGTATTTCGACTTTTCGGGGGTGCCTCACCTTGCCCAAGGTCTCCCATAAGTCCCGTCCCGTCCCGTCACCCATCCACCACACCGTACCTAGGTATTGAGCGTTGCTTTTGCTCTCTGCGAATGATTACCCGCTACCCTTATTTTGTGCAATACGCTGGTTTTGTGCTTGTGCCTCTTCAACCTGCCCGGCAACCGCTTTCACCTCGCGCGCACATTGCTTGCCCATCCCATCCCGTCCCGTCCCATACCTGGACCCAACTCACCACTTGGTACCCTGCGCCGCCGCACACAGTCCTGTCGCCAGCACTTCCTTGTGCCGACACCACAGCTAGGCATCCTTACCAACCCAGTAGTTCCAGCCTCCGCCCCCGAAGCACGTACCCTTGAATTGTATAAGACTTGAATACCGCCCTGTTCCACTTCTGCACTTGCCTTCCTCACACACCCTTCTGGTGCCTCGAAATCGACAATCAACTCTATCCACCAACAAACACAGGCTTCCGTCGGTCACATACGATATCAATAGACATATAGTGCTGCAAGCCTCTAACTCAAACCCGCTCCCATCGGCATCACGCGGTTCTGGCTTCTAGGTTCTAGCCGCATCGAAGCCTGTTTGCCGCCAAAAAACGTATAATTCAGCCGACTTTGCCACCTTGGATGAGAACCATTTTGGTCCAGGCCCAATTCTCGCAAATATCAGAACGCCGATCCCAGATCTCGACGTCAGTCATCATGCCCAAGGCTCCGGCGCGGTCTTCCAATGCGAGCAGCTTATCGCCCACGATGCCTCTAGAGAGGACTCAGAAGAAGGTACGTCGCCATCTTATTGCTCGAGAGCAGACGCCTTCTTGTGGCTTTCCTTCGACACCCCCCGAATTGGCGTCATCCTTGATTAAACCTCTCTCTGCCCCTACCAAGCCTCCTAGTCCTTTAGGTTACGGCAGCCATGCGGCAGCACCTAAACACGATATCCACACCATTCCTACACACGCCCATGATGAAGACAGTCTAACAAGCCCAATTGCAGACTGAGAGGTCTCACGAGGAGAACCAGGAACGCGCGTACATCGCCGCCTCTCGCAGAGCAGACCGCAGCATTGAGGCTCGCGTCCAATCCGCCAAGATGGCCAGCGAGATTCACAAGAAGCGGACTGGCAAAGGCTTCAAGATATCCGAGGCCATTGTGCAGGCTGAGGAGATGTACGAGGAGGAGGAGGATGACATGCCGCGATCGTATCGCATGCTGGCTTCGCACTTGCAGACCGGCTCCCCAGACTTCGACTTTCGGGTGAACGCCTTCCTCGCCAACCGCGTGGCCATGGCAAGCATGGTCGCCGGTCTTCGTAACGAGGAATGGGCACAGAACCCCATCAATAAGATGTTCGCCGAGCAGTTCCCCAACGCGAACAAGCAAGCCCAGGCTTTATCCCTCAACCTGACCAACTCCATGTACTACCAATCGGTCGCTGGCTCGAGCAGTTCCATGCCGCAGCAGCAACCGACACAGCACAACCCGGTCACGAGCCCAATGTCGCCCACTTTTGGCAACGTAAACTTTCAACCCTCGGCACAGCCCGCCGCATCTCCCATGGACATGTCGACTCCTACGCCTCGGGAGTACCCCCAGTCGCCGCCAGCACTATCTCCGTCCTCGGACGCCGCCGCCGCCACCCCTTCGACACGGTCCGCTTCTACCTTTCCCTCGCCCATGGCCACGCTGCACGAGAGCTTGTATCCTGGCGACTCTGCATTCACGGCAGAGCTTCCCATGGAGGCCAAGATGATGGTAAACCTAGATATGGGCGACCCCATGTCGAACATGTTTATGGGGAACCCTTTGCAGCAGCAGGCGTACTACCCCGAGATGGCAGATCTGAAGAGTGATCCCACCTTCACCGACTACGGCATGTCCACACACGAGTACTTCGATGGCCACCTGAACCCTTATGCGCCGCGATACGACGATCGCAGCGCAACTGCCACTCCTGGCCCAGGGTCCAGTGATAATTGGGAGTCATTCCTGGACTTTGGCGACCATAACGAGACCGGTTCCGTCGACCCAACCTTGTAGTTGGGAGAACCCCATCACCACTCTACCCATATCACGCGAGGACACGAAGGTATTTGACGAGGAGGAAGTGGGGGACTATGGCTTGTGGCACGATATAGTGAAGGATCCTGGCTGGTCCATGAGCATGACTTTTTAGAGTTCGCATTGCATGGGCGGTATAACAGCCGGTCTACAAAAGGAAAGAGCACGAAATACCCATCGGAGAGGGAGGTCAATCTGGCGTTTTTGGTTTCCTAGTCGAGCTTGTCTTCACTGCGTCTGCTTTACAGTTTCCTGTCCGTCCTATGGATACTGGACAGCGGGCTATTATGCCCCCACCATTATTTTTTCTTAACCTTGGTCTCGCGATCAAACATCAGACACACACGCCTGAGAGTGGCCTCTGTATGGTTCCGGTGGCACGAGACGGCAAGATGGATGAGGTCGATTTAGTAGCGAAATGGGAGAGTGGAAACGTCGATGCTCGAACGGGCGGCGTCAGTGACGGAAGGAAAGAAACTGGTCAAAATTGACGGGAAAAAAAGCTTGACGGAAATGGTCATTGACGAGGCCTCGCTCCATGGCGATTCAGCGGAAGCGGTGCTGGTAAGAGGCACCAACAGGCGAGGCCGTCACCTAGTCGAGACTGGAAAACCATCAGAAAATATATGATAACTCTGATTCGTCAACTATATTGCTGCTATTTCACCGACGCGATGTGTTTGACGGGTTGAAGACGACGCTCAAATCGCGGGAGTGAAGGCTAGGTGGCGGCGGACCAATTGTAAGTTCTACCGTCCAACCGTCGCGGGAAAATGCGACTTCGCATTGACGTAATGATTCGATGTCGATACTGACAAGCCAGGCAGACTATTATCGGAAATGGTGGGAAAACGGTTTGTCTCTCGTTTGAATCCAACTCTTCGCCTGAACTGGGGTGGCGATATTCGGCGCCACCGCCGCAATGGTGTGGGTCCTCAAACGGCTCCGGGTTGGACAGGCCGACTTCGACCCGACCTCAACGGGCCTTTCCAATTTGGGTACTTGAAATGAAAGGATGCAAGAGACACTGAAACACCCTACGTATATAGTTGAAAGTTGAGAGTCTCAGGCTGGGCCAGTTGAAGTAGTTGGGCATGTATGTACATACACGTGGCGCCTGGAGACGAGGGCCCGAAACATGATGCCGAGTCCGGGAAACGGAGTGTTCTGTAACTGGATATGAATCATGTTCACAGGAGCAAGATGTTTGGAGAGCTTAATCGTCAAGTTCTCGGCCTGAGAGAACAAACTGCTTCAACTCCGTATCTAGGCACACGAAATACGTGACGTCTAGTTTGATACTTCTGCTGAACAGTTGGGACTCGAGGAAAGATTAGCCAACAAATCACTTTTATCTGCGATGCGCCATGTCCATAGCCTCACTTGGATGCTTGCATATTCGGCGACTTTTACGCAGTTCGAGATCGCGGCAGCTGGGCTTCAACTGCCAAGCTGGGATAGTCATGAGCGGACCCAGCCGAGTCTAGAGTACTCGTTCCTTTTCCACTTCACCCACCGGCTGTCCATGGAGCATATAGATGATGAACTCAGATAGTGCCTCGCTTACTAGGGGCCAGAAACTCACAGCATGATAGACAGAACACCTTGTTTCTGTGCCGTGGGTAAATGTTCATCTTGATGCAGGGTATCATACAACCACACTCATTCCCCATCCTCTTCCACCTCGACCTTCTCCTGCCTCTCCTTCCTCGGCTGCGGCCTCGGCTGCCCTCCCCTCTGCTGCTCCAGCTTCCTCTTCTCCCACGGCTTCAGCGTCGTCTCGTCCCCGGGGCCGTCCACCTCCTTGGCCCACTTGACCCAGTCCGACCTCCGCGTCTTCCACTTGTCGCCCTTCCACGTGCGCCACACGCTGCGGCCGAACCACGACTCGCGCAGCGCCGCCTCGTGGTCTGCCAGCGACGCCATGACGGTCTGCTTGAGGTGGAACGGCACGCTGCGCTCTTTGCCGCGCGAGGGGATGTCGACGATGGCGTTGACGACGTTGTGGCCCGTCTGCGACTGCGCGAGGTCCGGGGCGCGGGGTGCGAGGGCGCCGACGAGCGCCTTGTGGAAGAAGTCGTTCTGCGGGGCGGCGGGGTTCGCGAGCGCCGCGAGCACGACGTTGACGGTCGCCATGGACTGCGTCGCGAGCTGGAAGAGGAGGTCCGCGGGAAGGGAGGTGAGGGACTTTTGGGCCACCTTGGAGGGCTGGCCGGGTGTTTTGAGCATGGCGGTGACGAGGTGGGCGCCGTGCGCGGCGATGGCGGTTTTGTTTAACGGCGTTTGCTGGAATTCTGCCTTGTCGGCGGGCTCGTCCTCGACGAGGTGGCAGAGTTTGGGGACGAGGTCCTTGGGGTTGCCGCCGAGGGCGTCGGTAAGGGCTTTGGTCAGGGCGGCCTTCTCCTCGTAGGCGGTGCGGGCCTCGCAGCGTTCGAAGAGGGTCTTGAGGACGTTGTACCGCGCCTTGGTGACGAGCATGGGCACGACGGGGATGATCTTCTTCACGGCCTCGACGAGGTCGTCCTTGCTAAAGCGGTTGAGGACCCGGAGGGCGGGGTACGAGGCGATGTCGTTGCGCACATATGTCGCGATGCGCTCGCCGAAGAAGTTGTGGGAGAGGGCCTTGAAGATCTTGCCCGGGCAGTGGGTCAGGAGAGTCTCGAGCAGGCGGGAGCCGATCTGGTCGTACACCATGCTGTTGATGAAGTCGGCTGCCTGTGACGTGCTGTCGCTGAGAGATGCGGGTGCATCGGGCAGAAGTCTGTAGAGGAGGGTGTCCTTGCTTGATGCTCCCGACGCCTTGTCGCTCTTGTGGTTGAGGGAAATGTCGAGTTCCAGAAGGAGCTGGAGGAGAGGATTTCCGGTCGGATGTTTGGCAAGAACGCGCAGGGCCGTGAAGTCCATGCCGGAGACAGCATCCTGAATAATCTTCTTCGATGCGAGGGTGAAAGATTCCGGTACCGCCCTCAGCTGTTGGCTGAGCTCGTCCGGTGCTGCTGCTCCGTGGACCGAAATATGTTCCTTCTTCTTGCTCTTCAGCAGTGTCTTGGTAGCGGCGTCGTCCAATGGCCTTCCGGACAGTACAACCAGAAGGACCCGAAGGGTGTGGGATCCGAATCGGTCGGTGAGGAGGAACCCCATATGCTGCTCGAACTCGTCCAGCGTCAACAGGAAGAGGTTCTCCATCGTGGCCTTCGCCTCGTCACCCTCAACACCTTCGTCCACCTCCATATCATCCTCGTCCTTAGGTTCGGGGATCACTCCTCCGAGTTCTTGTGTGACCACCGGGGCAGACTGTAAGAACAGTGTTTCGCAGCAGTGACTGGCGAATCGGTGTTGGACAAGCGACAGGAAGTGACTGGCAAAGGCGTTAAAGATCTGCTTCTTCTGCCTCGTATTGGAAAGAAGGATCAAGCGCTCCATCAACCGCGAAAGCGACTGGCTGCTAGCGAGCTTGAGTTCTTTGCCTTTGGCCTCCTTGTAGACGTTTTGCAGAAAGACGTCGCGCTCCTCGGCGGAGGGGAACTGGTTCAGTTCGAGCAATTCGTCGGCATGGCGGAAGTACTCCTGCTCCTCGTCGGCGAGCATACCAAAGAACTCCTTCTCCGGGCCATTATTATGGAACGTCTGCTCGTGGGCCTCGCCCTCGCCCTCGCCCTCGCCCCCGGGTGCATCGTCGTAGGCGGGCTGTTCAGACTCCTCTGGCTCGTCCTCGACACGTCTGCGCTTCGAGTGGCGCTCCTCAAAGTTTGCCTCGTGAGTCTCTCTTCTCTTCTTCTTCCGCTCATCGCGAATAGCTTGTCTTTTTGTTCTCGGCTTGGGCATTGTGGCTGACTACGACCGGTGGGTTTTCAGTAATTGTTCTGGAAAAGAGAGAGAAAGCCGTGCCGCGTGTACTAGAACCGCTCGCGCAACAATACCAATGCTGGAAAAAATTTGGATCGCTTCTTATCTAATCGCCTATCTTATCTACCCCACTACATTTCGCTCCACTTGCCGCCAGACCCCTGTCCATCGACGTACACTGGGGCCCGGGCAGTCACCTCCATCTCCTTCCCTTCTCCCTTCCATTAAGGTGGCCATCGACAGCTTCGTCAGACTTCAAGTACGGACACTATCTATCCCCCTCTCTGCTAATCTCTTACTCAAGATGTGCGAGACCGTCACAGACCCCAAACCCCACCCCCCCGAAAAAAAAGTAAGGACCTAAGAGGTTGACAGATGCAGTATAAGTGAACCGATGAATAGTCTAATCGTCTATGCTTCTACTCTTTCTCGCATGCTCGTCGTCTTTATATATCAAAGTCAAAAACTTTTGTTACACCCTGTGCCCCCAATTTCTATACTCCCACCTCTTTTCCAACCTCTCCCAAGGCCTTGAAAAGCCCATCCACCGTTCCCTTCAGGGTCTGGCAGTTGACCACCACGCGAAAAAAGCTGCCTTTCGGGCCCGGTGCGTAGTCAATCATGAAGCCACGCTCAATAAGTTTCGCGACCATCAGGCTGGTACGTTTCGTGTTTGCCTTGGGGTCCTCAGCGAGCTGACCGCCGGGTGCGTAGTAGAAGCAGATCTGCAGGCAAGGCGGCGGGTTGCTGGAAACCAAGACGAAGTTGTCGTCTTTCTCGACCAGTGTGGCCAGATGCTCCGCCAGCACAAAGGCGTGGTCGATCTGCTTTTCGAAACCACCGGCGCCGTAGTAGATCCAAGCCAGAGCGAGCTTCAGGGCATCTCCTCTACGACCGCACTGAAGCGTCAGATCGGCCAGATCCCAGACGTCGTCGGCTTCGTCCACGTTGTGGAACAGGTATCCGGCAGGCAAAGTGTTGGCCTTGTGGAATACCTTCTCATCCGGTGTGAGAAGGAACGAGCACGTCACGGGCACATTCATCATCTTGTGCGGGTTGACCGTGATCGAGTCGGCTAGGTGAGATCCCTTCAACTTGGGTCTCTGCTTTTCTGAAAAGACGACAGATCCTCCCCAGCTCGCATCAATGTGAAACCACAAGCCGAACTCCTTGCAAATGGCCGAGATCTCCTCGAAAGGATCGTACGAACCCATCACTGTGGTTCCGGCGGTCGAGTTGACGTAAAGAGGAGTTTTGCCCTCGGACTTGGCCCGGAGGACTGCTGTTCGCAGAGCGTCGGGTATCATGCGTCCCTCGGAATCAATGGGCACCGGCCATACACTGGATGCACCGAGTCCGCACGCCAGAGCGCTCTTCTCGACGGAGTAGTGCCCATGAGCGCTGGTGAACACGACAAAGTCGTGGGTGCTGTTGCCCGTGGCTTTCGTGTCTGGGTACAGAGCACTGCGGGCCACAACGAGAGACGTGAGGTTCGATGCGCTGCCTCCCTGGCAGGTCACGCCACCTGCGCGCGCACCGGTGAAGCCGAACAGATTCGCAAACCGGCGGGCTGTGATTCTTTCAATAACAGTCAAAGCAGGCGATACCTGAAAGACGTGAAGCTTGGACTAGTCAGCCCGGCATCCATCACGCAGTCAGGAAAACCCACGTTGGTGTTTAGAACGGACAGCAAGAGGTCAGAAACGACTCCCACCTAGTCAAATCAGCGAGTGACACTGCAGAGACCCGAGCAGCCGACATACAGGAGTGTTGCTGGCGTATAGCTTGTCCATGAAGCCTTGGTCCCAGGTGTTGACGCTATAAGCCAGGATTTTCTGCACCATGTCGAGGAGGCCATCTTTGCCCAGGCCGTCTCCCTCGGGAAGGGACAGCTTCAACTTCTCGACAAGCGCAGCTGGTGTTTGGGTGTCTACGAGAACGTTGCTTGGGATGCCAGCAATGTTCACCAAAGTGTTGCCTCCGGCTTTCTGCCCCGCAGCCTCATCGGCAGCTCTGATGTACGGGACGACAAGGCCTTTAACAGCATCAAGCAACTACAAGCAAAGGGCCATGTCAGACGGTTCATTCAGAGGCAGGCATCCATCCACCCTCAGAGCCGGATAACTCACATCCTCGATTTCCTCGGCTCTATGGAGCTCCTGCGGGGCCGCATGCTTTTCGTGGACGCCGTTCATGATGACTCAACTGCGAAAAACTCTTCTGAGCACAGGTAAACACAGGGGGGTAAAAAGAACAGCAATGAATGCAGAGCCAGCGAAACACAATAACGCGGACAGGGCCAACAAGACTTGACGATATGGGACTCACAAGCAACTTCCAAGGGTTCGTTTCTTTTTCGTTTCTTCAGTGTGTTCTCTTGCCCAGAAGAGTTGCGGGGAAGAATTCTTTAGGCAGGCTCCTCTCCCCCGATGACAGCAGATGGGGGCGAATCGGTGCGACCACCACGACCAGGATCAGCCTTCATTGCCGCCGCCCTCGCATTTCATCATTCTCAGCCTTTCTTCCATCATCTTGGTTAACGCCCGGCTTGATCATTACACAATACCGCCCATGTACGAAGAATCGCACTGTCTCATCAGGTTTCGAAGGTCTGGCGTTCACCGACTTTCGTCACATGGCGAGTTCAATAAACCACAGTCCAAGCTTGAGGGGCAAGTTCTGGCGCGCCATCCGCTAACTTGGTCCTTGAGTCAGTAAAAGCTGGCCAAACCAAGCCTTGTAGCGAATTCATGTCACTGCAGCCCGCTCTTTCGCTCGCGCCGTTCCTTGGGGTCCGCCCAAGAGGGTCTCCCCGCCGGAGCCGGCTTCTTCTGCGATACGCCCCGTCTTCGGACGATGGGAAAGATGTGTCGCGGTCGGTGATTATCTGGTAGACACTCCGGGCTCCGTTCCGGCCGTGGAGGTAGCAATCGGAAACCCAAGTACTGGGTCCGTCGGTCTCGCCTGACCTACCAATTATGCGACCTGCACCATCGACTGTCAAGCTCTGCTGTCACACGATCTCGGAATTGATGGACCTGAAGGTGGAGGACTCGACTCTTCAAACCAGCGCTACCACCACCATCATTATCAGAAGTCGAAGTCTTGTTTGCCTCGTGCTGATTCGTGAAGATCACTGTGTCTCGACGCCACAGTGGACGGAATGTCTCTCGCGCTCGACTACCATCAATGCGGCGCGCGGTACGGAGTAGACCTCGACAGGAGGATGCGTTAGCTACAGCGAGACCATCCGTGCGCATCTATTCGATGGCCGAGCGGTGGGTTCGCTGTCTCCCCGCCGGTGATTACGTCGGAGACACCTCCGCTCGGCATTTGTCTGCTTAGTTGGAGGGGCCGGCGACGGGACAAGTGTCGAGATTACCAGACGCTGCGCAGTGTTTTGGGAAATGTCGGGAAAGTTTCACGGACTAGCAAAGTGGACGAGGGTAGGGCGATCAGGTTTCGGTTACGGAGTATTGGCGCAACCAATGCAGTAACGTGGCATTTGACAACAGTCTTGAAACAAGGGAACATCTTCATGATGGCAGGTTTGCTGACGGTGATGTGCGACAAGCATGCCTCGGCTGAGCAAACATGAGGGAGGAGGAAAACACGAATCGGTGCAGCAGGGCTGCTTCTACACCACCAAGGCTGTATTTTGTGCGACAGTCACCTCGAAGGGCTTGCATTTGCCCGTCTTCCCGCGTGCCAGGCGTCCCAAGTACGATGAGCATTGAGGCCGAAGGAAAAGCCGCAGCTACATTATGTTTGGGATTAGACACGTGCAGACGCGGTGGCTCGCGGCTAGCGAAGGGGAGCGATGAGCAAAACCACCTCAACGTGGCATGATTGGGGCGGAGAGCTGCATCCCGGTGGCACACGTGGTGCAGAAGTCAGGAACCAGGCACCGAAGATGACAGAACAAAGCATCAGAAACGTCTCGAAGCTCGAAGAGCAAACTCGCATGCATACGTCTTGTCTTGCAGGATAAATCACTAGGGGCCAGGTGGCGATGCGACAGAAAGAGAATCACCGAAGTTCTGACAGGACGGATTTGCTCCTATTTCGTCAGAGGGTGATGTCATTCGCCGTTTCGATTCTCATCCTGCATAGCTGTGGACAGCTTCGCGGCATTGAGTCGTCAGAGATCGTTGCGCCTTCTGGCGAGGAAGACAGGGGAACGCCGGTCGAGGAGGAGGCGCATACGGATACTGTACGATGCGCAAGCACGCGGACGGACGTGTTGCAGTGGAGAGAGATCTGTGATGGTAACACTGGGAGCCCCGTGGTATCAATCCGAGCACAAAGGTCCACGTTAAGGCCTCGGTAGGGCATCAACGACGTCGCCACGCCCGAGGGAGAGCCAGAGGTTGCATCGCAAGCGACGAGTTGGGGAAATCATCAACAGCCTTTTCTTACAGAGCCTGGTCGCTGGGCCTGGCTGGCGGACGATCAAATGCCATTTTTAGCAGAAGCAGGCAGGGCGTTGACAGGTTTCGGGTATGAAATAAGGTGGCTGCGGTCAAACTAACTACACTAACCACATGAGTGAGACGGTCATCTGCGCAGGTTTACTTGACACTATATACACGGCTTTCGAACGTCAGCAACGAAGGAAGAAAAGAAGACGAACCTCAGGGGTTGGAGGGGGGAAAGTTTGGCCAACACGGCCGTAAGTTGTATACCTACCTCTTACTGTATGTTGTAAGTGGCAGCCGGGGTTTTGGTGCAGAAGATTGAATTGCAAAGATCCACGCTCATTTCGTGATGGGCGGTGGGAGCAATCACCAGCAGGATGGGCAGATGGGAGATGCGTCTCTCATCTCGTTCAACGTGTATTTGACTGAAAAGGTGTCTTTTACCCGCAAATCTCATTTCGCTCCCCAGTCTGCGCACCGACGGCATCCCGGACGGGCACGCACTTGGACAGGTCCCTGGGAGTGTCAGGGCGACTTGGCCAGAAACAGAGAGGAGGGGCGCCGTCAGGCGGACCCGTGGAGCCCTGTTTTCAAATTGACGGCAGGCCCAAAAAGTTGACGTGTCAAAAAAAATCGGCAGAGGGGACGCGGGAGATGGGCGTTGACGATGGGGGAAAAGGGGGCCCATTGTTGGTGGTGACGGCGCTGTTGGTCGAAAGGGTATGAACCGATGAGTTCGTCATAGGTGTCTTCCTCGTTGGATCGGCTGCTGATCGTCCAAGCAAACACAAGAAAGGCCAGGCGAAACGAGGCAATCACGAGGTCGGAAAGGCCGTGACACAACTGCATCTGGTCTGCGTCTGCATCTGCATCCGCTTCCGCGCCTGGTGCACCCGCATTGCATGCTGCAGCCCAACAGGCTACCCGTCCAAACAGCAAATGAGAAAAAGTTCAATGGCGAACGAACCCCCGGTCGTCACCCCTAGCGCAGGCATGCGATGGCGCCAACCCGGGCTGGTCCCACGCAGCCCAGGTGCTCGGAACTGCACGAGAAGTCAGGCCGGAGCAGGGACAAGCTCCCTTTGGATTCTTGGTCGGCGGTTTCCCTTCGACCTTGGTGTGAGAATACACTACAGTATCCGTACACGATGCTGCGTGGGCAGCAAAGAAAAGACAAAGCTGGGACGCGGATCCTCTTCTCAACGTCGACGGACGCCCGAGACAGAGCCGCGTTGCAGTACCAGGGGCACGGAGACGTTGGGCAGCTGTAGGAAGGCTCCTAGCTCCTTATTTTCATACAAGCTGTGTCAACAAGCGGTAGATACTCTGTAGTTCGCAGTGCAGAGGATCATTGGGGGCCACAGTCACACAGGCTCTATCCCTCGACGACTTTGACGCTCGAGCAGTCTTTGCGCCAGCGAGCAAGCATGGCCAACTGGGTTGGTGTGTTATTGCTACTATATTCCCTGTCCGTCTTGTCTCCCACCATCCGTGTCATTACGCAGGAAATATCTCTGGCCTGGGATTGTTCATATTTGGTATCCTGTTCCCTGCATTTTTCAGCAATTGCCTGTTGAAGAGCTGTCTCCGTCTCTCTTTATCTTTCTTGACCTGTCATCCCCAAAGTTCCAAGAGGGGCTTGTCCACCTCTCTCTCCGTCAGCACGTCAACCTTTCGCTGTGCTCGCACGTATATGCCTTCACCTCCTTCCTTTTCATTCGAGTCGCCTGCCTTCTTTTAGTAGAGTTGACTTTACTTATACGAAGCGCCGCTTATTCACAGCCGCAGCCGCAGCCGCAACGGATAGTAGACGCAGACGCAAGCGCATAAAGCAAAAGGCAGAAAGAAGCTGGATCCCAAAAAAAAACAAGAAGGAATCGTCTTCGCTTTCCTGATCCCCTTCCCCCCTGCGCGCCAAGCCACAACACCCACCCACCACACAAATAAAGGCCAACCCACCAACGACATCACCACCAACCGTCGTCGTCATACCTCAGTTTTGCATCTCGTCCCGCACCCGCATCTCTCTCTTCGACCAACCACCTCTGCCACCAATACCCGTTTCTTTCACCGGCCATCTGCATCGCATCGCATCGCACAGCTGCATACGACCTGAATCCCACCTCCGACAAAGCCCCCTTTGCGCAGGCCCGTCGCAACCATAAGAAAGCAAGCTGTCTCATAGCTTCTTCCAAACACCTCGTTAGCCAACCATCCACTGGAGACGGAACGCATCCACCAAACGGAGCTTGCCCCAACTACACCACCACTCACATCGGAGCAAACCATCGCGAACGAACGACATCCGAAAGTAACAACAAGACGGTCAGAAACGACGCTTGGGGTTCGCGCCACCTCCGACGCACACTCATCAATTGTTTCCAACACCTGTCTGTTACTATAAGGTCCGAACGAACGAACCCTCTTCTGTCCACGAGACAAGATAGCAGCTCCAGCTCCAGCTCCAGCTCCAGCTCAAGCTCAAGCTCCCGCTTTCCACCTCGCCTCCACACCTGAAAGAAGAAAACAACGTCGGACCGCGCGCGAGGTCTGAGAGCCCGAAAGCAAGTCCAAGCTTAGCGACAGCCCGTCCGCCGCTACTCGTCGGCTTCTCGTCGCATTTCGCCATCCATTACCTGCGCATTCTCCCTACTCCCCCAATTCCTTTGTTTTTTGCTCTTTTACTACAGCTACCTACCTTCCCTTCGCTGCCCCTGCCAGGCCAGCACATTTTCCTTTGTCTCGCAGTGTCACCGTTCGCTACCCGCGACACTCGTGCTACAAAGCGAATCGCAGCCTGCAACCGCCTTCACGACTCTTAACGGCGCACGCGGTCCGCTGACGGCATCCCTCCGAGACCGACGTCAGCAACAGTAAAGGCTCAGGCCTCAGCGCCCGACCCCGTTTGTTACGAGCCGTCACCGACAACAGTACCAAGGCCCAAGATGTCCACTTCACAACAACCGCCGATACCCATCTCCATCACCATCTGCGGTGACGGTGGATGCGGAAAGTCGTCCATAACATTACGCCTCGTCCGCTCGCAATGGACGTCCGAATACGACCCAACCATTGAGGATTCGTACTCCATCACTCGCAAGATCGATGGCCAAAATTACCATCTTTCCCTCACTGATACAGCCGGCCAAGAAGAATATCGCGGCATGTGGGCTTCGTCCAACCTTGGCGCCGATGCCTTCCTGCTGGTCTACGATATCACATCACGCGAATCCCTCGATGCACTTCAGTACTTCAACGACCTCATCGATATGGAGGCCGAGACCCGCCTCGACAACGCTGAGCGCGCCAAGCGAGCCGGTATCTCCCCGACGTCGTACCGCGATACCGTCACTGGCGGACCGGGCGCTAAAACCGTCCCACCTGTCAAGATTGTCGCCGGCAACAAGTGCGATCTGCAAGAGTCACGCGCTGTGCCTGCACCTGTTGGCCTGGAGTGGGCGCGCCGGAGAGGATGCGGCTTCATGGAGACGAGTGCGCGCCTGGAGGTCAATATTGAGGAGACATTCGCCCTCATCATCCGCCGCGTGGTCGAGGCGAGGAAGATGGCCGAGATGGGCGTCAACGAGAACATGGAGATGGACCGCCGCGGCATGACGAAGCCGTTGAGCCCCTTGCCCGCTGGCAGCGAGAGCGAGAAACCCGGTCCGCGGGGTCCGAATTACCAGGGAGGCAGGTCGAAGGGGCGTGGGTCCATATGGAAGAAGCTGAGGTGTTGGTGAAAGGCGCCGCCCAGAAAATCCAGAATCGTCACCGAGAAGACAAGCCAAGCACAGAGAAGCATCCCACCATCGCTCGTCCCATCGACGTGGGGCAACACAGCACACGCAAAACCACTCAGAGGGGCCAGTCCGAGAGCAATACGCGAAAGCTACCACGATACACGAAACGTCATGACGGTGTAACGCGCCAACGGTTGTACGAGACGAGAGCGAATTGGTGTGTTTGGACTGTATTTTTAGCGGGGTTTTTTGGAGGAGTAGAGGTTCAGATGGCACTTAGACAGACGTGCTGCGTCTCTGACGGTCACGCGATGCGTCTCGCAGATTTCAACGGACGGAACAGTGCACAGATTTGGGCAGAGGGAGGAGTAGGTCATGGGAAGAAAAGGCATGCATGCAGACTTGCGCAGCTTCGTCTGAGCCTTCTCGTCGTCTGTGCGACAAGGCGCAGACGGGCAAGGGCATCCGGCGTCGGGAGTATTCCTCTCTTTTTTGTTCTTGTTTGTGGCAGAGTCCGAGCAAAGACGTGGGCCGCGAGTCGGTAATCCTGTCCCGTCATGAACGTCTCGAGTGCGTTTTTTTGCATGTTTAGATACCATGGTGTGTGTAGTGCTGCTGAACAAGAGACGATGTTCCCGGCCCTTTTCTCGTTGACTGGTGTCAGACCGACTCCAGCTTCTCGTTGTCATTGGAGCAAAGTCTAGATCTCATCAAGAATACAGGTTAAAGTGAAACAGATGGAGGCGACTTTATAGTTGTAAGTGTATATCCACAAAGTAAAATTTACACTTTGAACTGAGGAGTAACTGCGAAATCTTTCTTCAGAGCACGTTAAATCAATTCCAGTCCTGAAAACGCCCGCCTAGTCGTCATGAACAAATCCGTCCAACCCATCTCTGATGGCCTCCCTTGTCTACATCCCCTGAGCTGCGAACTGTCTAGTTTGTAATCTTGGACACGGTCTGCTTCCACAGCCCGTTGTTGGTCCACTGCCAGTTCTTGAGGAAAGCGGGGTCCATGCCCGTCTCAAAGGCCTCGTTGCGGGCTGCGATCTGCTGGTTGCGCAGCTGCTCCCGCGCCGAGGCGCCTCGGTTGTGCAGATGGGGCATGCGATCGATGGCGTCCATGGCGAGGCTGAAGCGGTCCGTCTGGTTGCGGATGGCGAGCTCGAGGGGCGTGTCGATGTTGCCCTTCTCCTTGTAGCCGCGGACGTGCATGTTGGCGGACCCCGGGCGCTTGTAGGCGAGGCGGTGGACGAGCCAGGGGTACGAGTGGAAGTTGAAGATAACGGGCTTGTCGTCGGTGAAGAGGGAGACCCACTCGGCGTTGGTAAGGCCGTGGGGGTGGTCCTCGTGGGAGATGAGCTTGAAGAGGTCGACGCAGTTGACGCAGCGGATCTTGAGTTCGGGAAAGTGCTGGAGCAGCAGGTCGATGGCGGCGAGGGACTCGTGGGTGCTGATGTCGCCACACGAGGCCATGACGAGGTCGGGTTCCTCGCCCTGGTCGCTGCTGAACTGCGGCCAGATGCCAATGCCCTTGGTGCAGTGCTCGACGGCCTTTTCCATGGTGAGGTACTGCAGGTGCTCCTGCTTGTCGGCTACGATGACGTTGACGTAGTTGGACGAGGCGAGGCAGTGGTCCATGGTCGACAGGAGGCAGTTGCCATCGGGCGGGAGGTAGATGCGGACGACCTCGGGGCTCTTGTTGGCGACGACGTCCAGGAAGCCGGGGTCCTGGTGGGTGAAGCCGTTGTGGTCCTGGCGCCAGACGACGGCGGTCAGGAGGATGTTGAGCGAGGCGATCTTGTTGCGCCATTCCACCTCGAGGGCCTTCTCGATCCACTTGCAGTGCTGGTTGACCATGGAGTCGATGACGTGGACTGTGAAGGTTAGCATAGTTCTCGGCGAGGGGGTGGGGGATAACTCACTGAATGGCTCGTAGCTGTTGAGCAGACCATGACGTCCAGTGAGGATGTAACCCTCGAGCCAGCCCTCGCAGGTGTGCTCGGAAAGCATCTCCATGACGCGACCTTCAGGAGACAGGTTACCGCCGTTGGCGTCCTCGTCAAAGTACTCACCCATCCAGACCTTTTGGCCGGCTTCGTAGACCTTGCCGAGCTTGTTGGACTCAGTCTCGTCAGGACCAAACAGGCGGAAACTGTTCTGGTTGAGGGCAATGACGTCCCGGAGGTAGACTGCCATATTGTTCATGCTGGAGGCGTTGGTAGCGCCAGCCTTGTCTACCTTGATTGCGTAGTTCTTGAAGTCCGGTAGCTTCAGGGGCTTCCTCAGAACGCCGCCGTTGGCGACGGGGTTGGCACTCATGCGGCGTTGGCCTGTTGGGCAGAGCGCCTTGAGCTCGTCTGAGATTTTGCCATGCTTGAAGATACGATCGGGCTCGTAGCTGCGCATCCACTTCTCGAGAATCTTGAGGTGCTCCGGATTGGAAGCTACGTTGGGAATCGGGACCTGATGAGCTCTCCAGTAACCCTCCATGTAATTGTCGTCAATCTTGCGCGGGCCAGTCCAGCCCTTGGGACTGCGAAGAACGATCAGAGGCCACTTGGGGCGGAATGCCTTGCCGGAGTCACGAGCCTGCTTCTGGTACTTGCGAATCTCCAGGACGCAGTGCTCGAGAGTGGCGGCCATAGCCTGGTGCATGGTATTGACATCATCACCTTCGACAAAGTATGGTTGCCAGCCGTATCCGAGGAACAGGTTCTCAAGCTCCTTGTGTGAAATTCTGGCCAGGATGGTGGGGTTGTTGATCTTGTAGCCGTTCAGGTGCAGGACGGGGAGAACAGCACCGTCAACGATGGGGTTGAGGAACTTGGTGCTGTGCCATGCGGTGGCCAGGGGGCCGGTCTCGGCTTCACCATCACCGACCATGGTCAGTGCGATGAGGTCGGGGTGATCGTAGACGGCACCGAAAGCGTGCGAGACGGAGTAACCGAGTTCTCCGCCCTCGTGGATGGAGCCCGGGGTCTCGGGTGTGGCGTGGGAGCCGATGCCGCCCGGGAATGAAAAGGACTTGAAGAACTTCTGCATACCCTCCTCGTCCTCGGACTTCTCTGGGTAAACTTCTGAGTAGACACCTTCGAGGTAGGACTGAGAGAGGACAGCCGGGGCACCGTGGCCGGGACCGGAGATGAAGATGGAGTCGAGGTCGTACTTCTTGATGAGGCGGTTGAAGTGCATCCAGGTGAAGATCTGGCCCGGAGCGGAGCCGAAGTGACCGAGTAACCTCAGCTTCAGGTGCTCGACCTTGAGGGGCTCTTTGAGGAGAGGATTTTCCTTTAGGTAGATCATACCCAGAGACAGGTACAAGCTAGCCTTCCAGAAGTCATTGTACTGTTCGATCTCTTCCTCAGAAAGAGGCTCCCCCTTTACCGTTGACCTTGCAGGGCCATAGGGGCTGATGGACTCGACCTCCTTGTCGCCCATGATCGAGACGGAGGTTTATGTGTAGAGCGTGGTGGCAATGGTGCGTGAGTGATTTTAGGCCAAGATGCCTTGATAATGGTAGGTTGAATGAGAGGCTATAGTACGAATGTGACCCAAGAGGGCTTGGTCTTTATACCCCTCTGTCGAGGCAATACACGAGAGCGAAGAGCGAACCAGAGGGGACATTAGGCACCGTCCGTCCCGTTGCCCAGAAGCCGGACGAGGACGAGCAGCTCAGACCAGATTCGGGAGCGGTGCCCAGTGTCATGTTGCTGATCTGAGTTGGAAACAGGCGACAGCCAGCGCGACGCAGGTCCAGGAGGCATCAGCCCATGTTGACGGGCACGACCAGGGTGGGCGGCAGAGGCTGTGATTGCTGTAGATGGACGTACTAACCGGGGCATCACTTCTCCATGGGCAGCGTTGAATCCTCTCTCCAGAGCGTCTCGACTCGTCTCTGTAGGAATGGCATGGCATGGCAGCGGATACCTGCACAATATGACAGGAGATGAGACCAGAGAAGGGCCCAGGGGGCTGGCAACGTGGGGGTGATCCACGTCAAATGTTGACCACAAGCTGAAGCATCCGTACAGGGCAAAGAGGGTACTGCGCAGGGTAGTGGATAGGCTACGAAGAATGGTCTGAGGAGATGTATCGGACCGTTGCCTGTTGCTTGGTCCAAGGTGGCGGATGGTGTTCATTTGCGTGGGTAGAAAAGGTGGTCTGATTTTCTGAAAGCGCTGTCGACTGCGGTACGGCCATGGCGTGGCAGCGACCAACACGTAAGCGACGTCACCTTACGCCCCACGTCGGTAACCTTGTGTCATTCTGCTTGACTCATCTGCATCTCATTGCTCGGAGATGGAAAACTGGTGCTCTGGCGCAGCTTTGTGGCCGTTGCTTGCATTCCGGGTGGTTGTGCTCTGAGTAAGCGATTGTGGTCGTGATGATGGTGGAACGGACCAAGTGTGGATGGTGACAGTCTGTGTTAGGTAAGCAAAACAGAGCATCATCCGTACAGTAACGATCGACGTATCGTTTCTAATGGGTGAACGGCTTGACTTCCTCACCACAAGCATAATCTTGTGACGGAGCGAGAAGCACTTTCACTGCAAGAACGATCAAGGCAGGGCAGGTGCCTAGGTAGGTACCTTGGTCTGCTTTTTCCGCGGGACGGAACCGCACAGTACCAGATAGAATCAGATCCCAAGGAAGGTGCCTTAGATTGGGCAATGAGACTTGTGGAAAGACCGACTGACGAGGCACTTCACCTGCCTCTAGCAAGAGGCTATTTACCTTGTTCGTCCCTTTGCTATAGCGACAAGTAGGTACTTTGAGACAGTGAGGTCACTCGCCGTAAGTGAACTCAGGACGGGAGGCTCTGCTCGGACTGCCGGACTTGCCGTCAACTCCACGGAATTGTCGTCTCCTTTGGCCGTCGAAGCAGCAGCATATTCGTCCGATTACACCATCTCGGTTTGTTCATCGTACCAAGTTCCCTTTCGCATCCAACGCCGCACCTGGTCACGGCTCACCAGAGTGCAGACCACGATAGCAATCATACAATGACCCCGTCGTTCACTCTTCCAATCAGCCGACGGCATGGTCGCCCGTTCGAAGGGCCTGTCTTTGCCTTGCAGCCAACCACCCAGGAACGTCTTCTTTTCGTCTTGCTCGTGTCCGCCCTGCCCTTCGGCGCACCGCGTACCACGCGCAGCGGCCAGCAACCGACGCGGAAACCGGCCGGCTCCTTGTCCAAATCTAAAAGCAGCTGATTGCTGGACGAGTCTGGATCGCCGCACGCAAGCAGATCGTGGCAACGCGCCGTTGCGCGCCACTCCGTGCCCTCGTCTGCCCTACTGAGTACGCTATACTATACCTGGCACCCCTGCATTCTTGACTGACAAGCTGCCAGACCCCGCCGAGTGTCAATCCTGCAG
The DNA here is from genome assembly GCA_004366825.1 of Colletotrichum spinosum. Lineage (NCBI taxonomy): Eukaryota > Fungi > Ascomycota > Sordariomycetes > Glomerellales > Glomerellaceae > Colletotrichum > Colletotrichum spinosum. Next base: position 99,797 of record QAPG01000834.1, read on the forward strand.
ACATCACCCCACTGACTGCGGAAGCTAGGACCCCAGCCCCGACCGACCTACCGACCGACCTACCGACCGACCGACTGACCGACTGACAGTGAAGCTTGGAACTTCCATGCAGTCGAAGATACGACGTGAATCGACACTCGAGCACATACTGCTTTTCAGACAGACCATTTCTTCTGCGCTTCTGCGCTCTGTAACGATGCCCTTCTCAAGTCAAATTGCGAGTTCGGACACCAAAGCCGATATTTAGAAACCTCATGGACGCCGCGTGCGTGATACCAGCCTTGTAGCCCGGCACAGCTCTCCTTCTTCGCCAATGGCTGGGTGGGTCACGGTGAAACATTCTCAGATGAGGGGAATTCCAGCTTGTTTGCGACAGGATGACCAAGTGCGAAATATTCCCTAGTCTTGAGCAACCCGAGCCTGCAGAATGGTGGGGGACTGTCGCCCGAAACGACGCAACGAAGAGCCAGAGACCCTACAGATCATATGTGAGAAGAGACATGAATTCTCATTAGTTCACGGAAGTATGCGCTGTGCCAGCACAAGGATCGACGGAATACGCCCGCGTCGTCAAAAAGTGCCGTGGGTTCAAGGCCCAGTTGGAGCTGGAATCGGTTCTTCTCGCCATCGGCGGATTGTCTCTCGGTCCAGCTTCAACAGAGACCACGGACTGTTGAACTCCTTGTCATATGCAGCTAATGTGCGGGCCCGTGTACTGGAGCCTGTCGTCCGAATCCCTCAGACGCAACGTGTAGGTTGTCAGCTCATCTGACTTGCCTTCACAACAATAGATTGCTGCAGGCGCTAGCCGAACTTGCGAGCGGAAAAGCGTATTCTTCTCGCCGCAAAGTCGGATACAAAGAGGACCGGACTGCATCGCTCTTCGCCGAATGCCCCTTGTCTTGAGTTTGTCACGCAGCTCTCGGCGGTGGGCCTTGAAGAATCCAAGGTTTCGACGCTGTCAATCTAACAGCTGTGCCGCATGCATTTCGTATGCGGGTCACTCGCGACGGCCCCGGACCGGCCAGGGGTCCACCGGCCGGGGAGGGGTCGGTGTGCAATATCTTTCCGTGCCTATCTTGGTATTGTGAGAACATGCACTTTGCTGAGGTCGAGTGACGACGTCCAGCACGTGCTCGGCCGAGCTGATTCTCTCGGCGATGCTCAACTCGCTCTGTCAATCGGTCACCAGGCCCTCAACTGGGCAAGCGATGGCCATCTGTCAAAACGAAAGTATAACTTTAAAGCACCTTCCGCGGCGTTAGCATTCTCTTCTTTACCCCGCCTTGACCAAGTGTCTTATCCTGGGCGGCTAGGAACTGGTGGTATCGAGCCGCGTAACCCAGCTTCATCAGCCGGTCTGGAACCTGACCCGACGCTTTTCGTTGACGTGGTTTACGTACGACGTCTAAGAAAAGCTTATCTGATGCGAATTCGACGCGCTTGAAACTTGATCACACCATCCGCAGGCTACTTTAGCAGAGACCGACTGCCCAGCTGCCGAGCCATGTTCTCGTGACTTCACCCAAGTAAACCTTCAGTCGTAGTCCAATTAGCCGGCCGCAAGGTCAAGACCGTGTTAAACCACAAGACCCCCTCCACGTAGTTCAAGCTGCGGCCGTACCCCAGTCAGATCAATACCCAGGCCTGTCGTCGCACTCCTCCATCATGGTGGCCTGACGTCACGTCTGCCGCCGATCCTAGGACCATCCCCAACTCTTTGATAGTCCTGTGGATGCATATATACTTTCCCATGACACCTCTTAAAGCCAATCCAATAAACGCTGTCATTTGTCCTCTCTCTACACCACCGCGGTCTATTATATCAGACACACGAGCAGCTTGAATTCCCGGTACGCAGGACCCGGAGTCGTTGTAACAAGAGGTAACGACCATGAGATGGTGCTAATGAATCAAAAGTTCCCACAAATTACGGGACTGACAATGGCGTCCTACCCGAGTCACAAACCCCAGACCCCGCAACCTCCCGCGCCGATCCCGATCAAGGATGGAGACGACGAGCAAGGCGACGTGACGAGAGACTACTGAGGAGAGAGTCGGGCCGGGATGAGGAAATGCCTGAATGGAACATGACAACTATTACATGTTTTTGCCGGTCGTTCTGACAATCATCCAAATTCCCATTTCTTTTCATATCGTAGGAGTAAAGGCCGATGGAACTTCGGGTACAACGAGAAGACTCAATATGATTACGCGGCTTCATGAACACGACAGCCATGGCGCTTCAATCTTTGAGAATGGCGTTTTTCCTTCCATGAACCTACCATAGTATACGACTCGAAATAGGTAATTCTTATATCTGATAATGCCCCAGCCTCTTCCGAGTTCATCCCATCTCCACGCCGCCCTGTGGCCGGAACCCCGCATTCTTCCCTCCCAGAAACCCGAACTGACAGACGACGTCCAACCCCCTTTCCCGGCACCAGACTACATCCTGTCCCCCGTACTTTGGTCCTCGTTAATTCAAGGACCCGTCAAGTTCTCGGGTGCATCTGGCGGGTGATGTCATACACATTGCCAACACATGGTCAGCGGCAGAAGGCTGATGGGTACCAGAGCTTTCGGAAGAACTGTTTGGTCTGGATCTAGGCTGGACAACCTCTTTGAACGTTAAACACCTGCGGCGAGGATACCATGAGGTGGGGGTACGGGTGGGAAACGTATACTTCGTCCTTATAAAACAGAGATTATCTTGTCCTCCCAGAGCCACCAGCGACAAGCGCAGCTTTGATGGCAAGCCTGCTGGACTTGAAAACCAGGAGGTATTCTCCGAGGTCCCGACAAGCGACGTCATCATAAGTCCCACGACCCGTAAAAAGTTCAAGCTGCTATATTGCATAACACTTCATTGTCCTTCTCCGTCATTCCATGTGTATCCATCCATGTAATACATTATCCACAGAGTCTGTAAGTTCGTAGCTCTAGCACGTTTCCCGCAACGTTTGCCTCGGAAGAGCAATAACAGTATCATAACATTGAGAGCTGGGCTTTCCGAGTCAAGACAAGCGAGACGGTTTTGATGCTTCGTATTCTCGAGCCACTACCGGGCTAGGTGTTTCGATTCGAGGTTCGTACCTAAGCAAGGGGGCCTCGATGTCAACTTGGTACCCTTCGGAAGAGCGACGGCAACGACCCCATAGCAACAACACATGTGACAATTGTCCAGAAGCGCAGCCTAGCTATAGTTAGGCTGACTACCAATGGCCTTCCCCGAACCCTGGCGTATTGCTAAACAGTGGCCGTAACACATACCAGAAATAACAGAGTGCTAGTTAACGCATCTCGCGTAGCCGGAGCTTCCTTTTACTATTCAGACTAGAATTGACCCAACGAGTTGGTTCCGGGTCTTGTCGTGTCGCCGCTGATATCCGCAACATCGTGGGTCTTGGATGGTTCGGACATTAGCTTGCGTTTCCGTATCGTAACCAGATTGGTTCACCACCTCTTTGGCTCAGCGGTAGAGCGTCTCACTCGTACCTCTTCGGGTGTATGGAGAAGATGAGAAGGTCCACGGTTCAATCCCGTGAGGAGGCATCACTTTTTGCCTGAAACGGCAGTGTTTCTTTGGTCAAAAGACCGTCAATGATCCATACCGTGCATCTATCTTCTTCAGGAGTCCGTCATCTCCTGAGGGGGGAGCCGTTCATGCCTGTCAATGAGGCTGTGGTGATTACTAGTAATAGCAGGTCGATGATCTGAGTGAGCACTATCCTTAGTGTTCCGGGGTGTATGTGTTTACCGACAATGGCTGGAGATACTACTGATCAGAGTTTCATCTAATATTATGAAACCAAAAACGACAGCGACGCCGATGAAGGCGATAACGATTGCAACAGATACAACGACAATAAAGACTGTTGACAGCGTTGTGGAAGCACAGCAGACACATGTGTACTGACTATTGAATGACGTCTACATTGATGTATCACTACTCTACATTCCTCCCTCAACCCCGACCCGCCCCGATTCACATTACCGTGTTCTGGCAGCTTTGCATCATCAGATCCTGCATGTCTGTCTGGGCTGCCCAAGATAAAACCAAGTTCGGCGTCAAGATCATCGCCGAAGTTCTGAATCTGATCCTAGTGGTCTTGAGTGGCTTCGGGTCGATCCTGATCAATCGGCCTGGACTTGGACCTCATCATTACTGGCATCGCGGTAGGCCAGGGTCCGAACGAGCGAGTCGGCCTTGGCCTCGATCTGGTCCTCATTGTGGCATTTGGCCAGGTCTCGACCGAGTGTGTTGTCATTGGCCTCCGTATGATCCTAATCATCACGATTGGCCTCGGCAATGTCAATCAGGTCGATATCACCATCCGAATCTGCGCTTGCCTGATTGCGCTTAGGACACCGAACAAGGTCGAGCTTTTGGTCTTGCACGTAGCAGAGGTAGTATGGGTCGCCGTTACTGTTGAGCGTCCTCAGTACATCCTTCGTATCGGCATTCTCAGTGACTGTCCCGTCGTTGTACTTGCGCCAGATGGCGGCCTCAAAGTCGTGAATCCAAACCCAGTAGTGGCCAGCGTTGAGCTGACCGCTGTGGCAAATGACTGCATGCAAACGATACGCTTGATGCTTGTGCTGGGAGAACAGTTCGTCCAGATTCGACCGGTGCTGCATGACTTCATCTTCGCGCATTGATCTGATCTGTTGGCGGTTAGCCACAGTCGGCTCTGGCTTTGCGGGAGGATCAATCTTCTCGAAAGTCGGCTCTGACTGAGGAGTGTATGTTGACAAGATGGCTTCTTCCCCCGCAAAGCTCAAAGATGAAGACGGCTGACCGGACAGAAGAGAATCGATCGTCTCTTCTTCCGGCTTTTCCACATAGACAAAGTCATGCAAGAGTCCATCAATGATCTGAGCATCCTCCTCAGTGGTCTGGGGTATGCCGCCCAGCTGTTCCAGGCGGCTCTGCAGGGCCCAACCTTTCTGTCTTAGCTTGGAAAACGTTGGATCCTCCGGCGTGTCCATGTATCTGTCGAGGTAGAGCATCTCGGACACCTCGACAGGATTCATGTTCTTCCGACCGTCGTTCTTCGTTCGCTGGATGAGGACATGGAGAATTGGCGGGAGCTTTTTGATTGATGTGAATCGCATGATGTCCCCTCCCTTTTCTGCGGCGACCCGTTGAAGGTCGAAGTTCCGACTGAGGCCTTCATGGATAGTACTAGGTCCGGTCTCGGCGGGATATGCAGTGATGGCTCGCTCCAACGTAGAATCCGCGGTGAACTTTTCTTGGCTGGGCATCTTCGTGTGGTTGGTTAACTCGACGTAGAATGTGTCCATAATCTGCTCCCACTGAATGCCGTCGGCATCTACCCTTGAGGGTCGAATGGCTGCCTGGAGGCGGTTGATTATGCTTCCCATCACCTCTTCCACGTCTTGTTGGTCAGTACCAGATGAGCGTTTCTGGGTCTCGAGGGCCTTGAGCACTCGCTGCTCGACAGAAAGGGAGGCAACTTCGGAGCCGCCCTCAGTGCCAGTCATCTCAGTGTCCTTGTCTTTAACAAGATCAGGTACATCACTGGCATCGGGCACAAGTCTGATGTCGGTCATTCCCTCCGCTGTACCGCTTCTTCCCTCTCCGAGATCCATGGGACCGAAGTCCGTCTTGTCATCTGAGAAGACCAAGGTTTGCGAACTTACACTGCTGGCGGACTCCGAAACAGGATCAACGGTTACATTGACCATGTTAACGTCCTCCACATGCTCCACGTGATCAACGTCTTTAACCGGGGGCACGGGGGCAGGGCGGGCTGGCAGCGGCGGCGGCGGCAGGGGGAACTGCGCGCCCATGACCTGGTGGGTTCGTGCCCTCGCATCGACAGCGTGCGACTCTTGCTCGATCTGGTTCGTTGGGAGCAAAACGGCGTTGGCTAGGCGCTGAGATGGTCGGATCGCAGTGTCTTTGGTGTTGTCGAGGTTGTCCATCAGGATTCCGAGCTCTTCGACGACTAAAGATAGTTAGAAGATGCACAGGAATCAAGATACACTGACTCACATATTCGTGCAATGACAGCCTCGGCAGTCTCGATCTTAAGTTTGTTGCCGCCAATGCGTCTGCCGGCGACCTCCTCGTCACCTTGGCCAAGCTGATAGCTGGGATACTGGGCGAGCAATGTTCGAATGGGAATGATCGTCCTAAGATATTGAAGGATGCTGTTTAAGTAGCATGTGTTGCCGATATTCTCCAGGCCAGCTGGTAGATCAAGACGAGGCTTCACTTCGTCAACGACGGTGACTGTGCCCTCGGCCTGGTCGAATGAAGTCTCATTGGTGAGCGCCATTTGGCGCAATCCGTCACTCTTCCTATCACTGGCAATGACCTTCAACGCCTCCACTGCCTGTGCCATGGTAGCCCTCTTGTCGAGGTTCTGATTCAGTTTAACACTGCACAACATGCCGATAGTGTTGTCATCCCAATCTGGATCAGCCTCCAAAACGCGATAGGCTGAGGCTACGTCCATCGGACCGCTGGCGTAATTGTAGATCCGATCGCTGGATCTGTGGCGCCCAATCATCTCAATCATGGCTTTAGCTGTGTCGGCCTGAGAGGGTGAATGAAATATTTTGTTGTTGTACGCTTGGATGACTTCATCATCGCTGGCGGTGGGCTGTAGGCTAAAGAACGAGTACGCCTGTTGTTGTAGCTCATCAACGGCACCATAGACGCTCGCGCCTGCTATGGGTAGCCTCTCGACGATGGTAAGCTCCTGAATAGCGCGCGTCTGGAAGTCATCGTCTGATGTCTCCTGTGCGATGTCTCGTAGAGCTTGGACGAAGTCTGCACGACGCTGCTCGCAGATGGCAGACTGACGGTTGTATGCGTAAAAGATTAGGGCCTTGTCGAAGTCAGGCAAAACGCCGAGAACTTTGTGAGCATCCAACGGACGGGGTGAAACTCTGCTTTCTGGATAGTCCAGGCATTGCAGTTCCTTGCGAACACGACTGTCCACGCTGACTCGTTGATCGACGCCTCTGTTGATCCGAAGTATGAGGCTGTTAACCTCGGCTTGCATGTCTTCCAAGTAAGCCCGTAACGTATGCAGCTTCGTGGGCGTACCAGGAGTAGGGGTCTCAACTTTTGGGGGGACGTAGAAAGGCTCCAACACTCCTTCCTTGTCGAGCGCCTCCTCTGTGAACTGAAGCGCCTCGAAGATGGCGTAGCACTCCTCCCCGAAGACGACCTGAAAGCGTTTATTACGTTGAGAGATGCTCCGCGGGTTGGGTTTGTCAAGCAGATCTCTGAGATACGTGTTCAGCGTCGGAGGGGCGCTGTTCGACCAGTCATCCCTCGCGTCTGCGAATCGCTCTGGGTTAATCCTCCTTGCACTCGACAGATTATCCAGAATGCGTTGTTGATCGACGAGCAGCTGCACCCACTCGCGCTTGAGGCGAGGGCGTGATATTTCGAGGGTCACCCTGAAGGTGCAGCGAGGGCCAGAACAGGCAAAGTGTTCGACGCAGGGGTGCGAGTCCCGGATGGAGGGGTGGTATTCAGAAACGAAGTCGCGGCCATGGGCTGGGTAGTCAACGTTGACCAAGTGGTGCAGATAGAAATCGTCGTCCTTGGGTGGAAAGTGAATGGGACGAGGTTGACAGAGGTTGATCAGGCGGTCAGAATCCCAGGCGGTCCTGATGAGGAAGTGGAAGTCGCAAGTGGTGCAGACACACGAGAGGATGCCGGGGTTGCGAGCCTCTGCAGTACTCTGGTTGCCTACCAGGATCAATGTATGTGTCGATGCCTTTCGGCTGCAGCGGGCAGTAGTATCCCACTGAATGTTGGCGAACGAGCCAACGTCCAACTCGGAGTTTAACAGATCATACACCCATCTTGGAGCCAGTCTGCCCGACTTTCCCACCATGCTATCCTTGATCTGAATATCGATGCTGGCGGGTGAGGGGCCTTCCCAGTGTTGAGTCGTGGGTGGCGAGTCGTGGTTCGCCATGGTGTTCGGTACAAGGTTGACGAAGAGAGACAATTGTTGATGTGTTCGTACGAAGTAGGAGACAGCAACGGGAGCTTCGCGTTTCTGCGCTTGGCGCAGCCTTTCGAGTTGTTTCGGCGGGTTGGGATGTCTGGTGAATGCTGCAATAAACGACGGCGGTCGGTGATGACGAATGCGAAGACGGCGGCTACTCGAAGATTATGTTTGGGTTGTTGGGGTATCTTAAGGAGAAGAAGGTAAGGTAAAAGGGACCAACAAAATCTGTGATGGGAAGGCTGAAAGTGCATGCGTGAAGCCAACTTTTAGATACGTAACAGGAGTGACCTAGAAGTAAAGCAACGGACGTAAGGCGTGGTCAGGCAGGTAGTGTGGGTGAGTGTGAGCTTCTAGAAGGAGTTGGGGTAACGCAGGTGTGGCGGGGTAGACGTGGAGGTAGGTAGTGAGTGTGTATCAAGGTTACTAAGCAGTAACTGGGCTGACCACGCGTTGCAGTACGACGACGATGCAAAGCGACGATATAAAGAACCGTAATAGAGAATGGCAACTAGTGGCAAAGGTCAAGGACGAAATAATCAACACAACAAGAGCTGGTTTACACCCTCAACTTTGACAGAATCAATTGATGAGGTACGAATAAGCTAAACGTAAATGTTTGTCTGTCTACCTGCAGTTCTAGTGCACACTATAGCGCCACAGCTGACGTAGCTGGGGCTGGAACCTTCCTCCTGGTTGGTATTGCTACTACGTACTTTGGCCTGAATGCTGAGTGACTTCTTCTATTACACTTAGAGAGTCTTGGAATTGCTGGTCTGATTTGAGCTTAGGAACACTCACAGCTTCCAAGGCCTTGCTCTTGCCATACACTACAGGACCCTGTCCTTGCACCGGCATGAAGTCATGGCTAGAATCACATGGAACACAAGGATGTGGCGCCTGACACAGGGGTCAAGGTAAAAAACGAAATCAAGAGGATGAGCTCTGTTCTCCAGCACGTGTTCTGGAAGGTGAATTCTCGGTGTAGGCAGGTGGCGCTTGCGACAGGCCTTGATTACATAAGTAATAGTCTGGCTTCGTCCAATCAGAAACAGCAATCCACAGCAACAAGCACAACACATTGTTACATGCCAGCAAAAAAAGTGAGATACACATAGAATAAAGCAAACAGGTGACTTTTCAAGTCCAACAGCTCGAGCCGAGCGAAGCTCGCTTTTTTCCCAACGGCAAATGCACCTGCCAAGCAAGTATCGTTGGAGTTGACCTTTGTCCGGCCTCCGATTGGCTATCCACCGAAAGATACCACGTGACCTTACAGCCAGTGTGGAGCAACCTTGCCGTGGAGCTTCGAGTCGACATCAAACTTCCGCAACATCCCTCACCAACGATTGTCTGCTTTAATTGAGTGTTTGGCCCGCAGCCCCTCGAACCAACCATGGCCGGCGACGACGACTTCCACCGCAAGGATGCCATCAAGTCTGGCATCACCGCCGCTGCTGCCCTAGGTAGCACCGGTTTCCTGCTGGCCGCCGTCCAGAATGCCCTTCAGAAGCAGAACCTGGGCGCCATGTCCGTCTTCACCCGCAGCGGAGGCATCATCGCCGTTATGAGTACGCCCTCACGAACTCCCCAGCGATTGTCGGAACAAGTGTAGGAACTCAATTGGGACCCATGGCTGACGGGAGGACACAACAGCGATCGGTGGTGGCGCTTATGGATTCACCCAGACGGCTATGGCCAATCTTAGGGAAAAGGACGATGCCTGGAACACTGCAACCGCTGGCTTCGTGGCCGGTTCCATTCTTGGACTGACCAGTACGGGCGACTCTCCCTTGCAATTCTCCATGGCACGATACTCACAACGCGACAGCCAAGAAGATGCCCGTCGTCCTCGGTCTCGGCGCCGGCTTCGCCGCATGGCAGGGAGTCCTCAGCGTCACTGGCGGACGTCTCAGGGGGTGGACAGACAGGTTAGACGAGGACGATTTCGATACCAAGATTGCCATGCGCGAGAACAAGAGGCGCCCGATCGAGGAGACGATTGCAGAGATTGGCGAGGGCAGAGGTACGCCCCCCCCACACCACACATGGACCCTACTGGTCTATGATCCGTCGAGGCTGACACGATGCAGGTATTCGGCCACCCGGTTACGAGGAGCGGAGACGCGAGAGGCTCAAGGAGAAGTACGGAGTCGAGATCAACCCCGTGAAGGCGACCGTCGAGTAAAGAACGCAAGAAAGAAGCACAACCCCAAAAACACGCACCAACCACACAACAACGAATTCCACCCGCGCACCGGCGGAGACAATACTCTTTTCCCTTACACGTTTGTACATACACAACAGGCCCGCGAGAGGAGATCGTGGGCAACAGAAGAGGAATCTCATCGGCTAGAGGAATGGAAACTGTACTATTTTTTTCCAATGCTCTCTGAGCTAGTTCTTCGCCTGAACCTCGCGTGATGTGTGTTTGTCTCCCACGACGCACTACGAACTGCGTTACAGCAACGGTACGTTTAGCAACGCGATAACTGAATCCGCCTTGATGATGATAAACTAGCTTCAGAGGCTGTTTATGAAAATCACTTTATGATTCGAACCATCACCGTTCTATCATTTTTCTGAGACTGGCTCTCCTTGCTTCTTACTATAACGTTTCTCCTTCAAAGCATCGACTAACGAAGCAGTTCGGATAGCGCGCGGCGAAATTGCCAAGACTTGGACCTAACGTGGCAACCTTATCTACGAAGTAAGTATGTCTGCCGTACCAACTTCTGCTTTTTTCCATGATGATACCTTAGCTTCAGAGGCTGTTTATGAAACTTCTTCATGATTCGAAACATCACCGTTCTATCTTTTGTCTGACATTTGCTTTCTCAACTCGCTGTCTTCGCATGTACCTCTTGCAACTGCGACGCTAACAGCTACAATTTCAGTAGAACAAGCAACACGACCCATCGACCAGTATTTCGCAGCCCGGCAAGAATGTTATCCCTGAGGTAAGTCTGTTCAGCGTCTTAATCCCTACCATCGTGATGATACTTAGCTTCAGAGGCTGTTTATGATCAATTATGATTCGAAACATCACCGTTCTATCTTTTGTCTGATGCCAACACCCAACCACAATAACTCGCTGGCAGCTTTTTGCTCCTCAGGCACTAACTTGCCAACCCAGGTTCATCATCACGCAGGAAGCGGGAAAGTCACCCATCCTAAGCCGCTCGTCTAACTTGGTAAGTCGACTTCACCTCCCGTCCTCCCCCTTTGTATGATGATACTCTTAGCTTCAGAGGCTGTTTATGATCTTCATGATTCAAACCTTCACCGTTCTATCATTGTCTGATATTTCAACCCGTCTTCTACTCTCCTGTGCTTCGCGCGTTGGTTCTACTTGCTGACACGTCCCCTTAAGCCAGCGCTCGGTCGCCGTAGCTGCGAAGTAGCCAGAAAGATCAGAAGGTACGCAGAGAATCTCCCGCCGCATTGTCTCCCCTTTGCATGATGAACCCTAGCTTCAGAGGCTGTTTATGAATTTATCATGATTCGACCCATCACCGTTCTATCACTTTCTGACCTTCACCCTCGACATCCACCGTTTGATTCATCGATATGAAATCCTTGCTTACCTGTCTATCAGACCACAATGTTGGAGTTTGCCTTCGAAGCCGCCGCGAACTTCGTGCCCAAAGTAAGTCATGTTCTCCTGTCTCGCCCCCACTGCCATCATATGATGAAAACTAGCTTCAGAGGCTGTTTATGATTACATGATTAGACTTTCACCGTTCTATCTATCTTTTCTGATCTTCACTTCGTGCCATTACTTCTTCTGCCGCACATAGCATGACTAGTGACTGACTTTAGTAGCGACAGTTCTCATCACGTCTAACAAGCCTCATTACCGCAACCAAACCGTGGCAAACTTAGACAGTGGTAAGTCGTCCCCTCGTGTCCCTCCCTTCCAACCTTGCTTGTATATGATGAGACTCAGCTTCAGAGGCTGTTTATGATTTTTCTTCGAAACAACATGATTCGAATCTTCACCGTTCTATCAATTCCTGACTTTCCCCAGCAACACTCACACGGAGTTCAGACCATTCGCTGTCGGACTGAATATAATACTAATCATTCGCTCCAGGTTGTCTTTTTCCCCGTCACGTACCCACCACCGCAAACGAAACAGGCGATTTCCGGGCCGACTGGTGAGATCCCCTTCCCTCCGCAAACCCCCCTCCATGATGACACCCTAGCTTCAGAGGCTGTTTATGAATATTTGTTATGATTCGAAACATCACCGTTCTATCATTTGTCTGACGTTGTCACCTCCATTCTGCTTTACCAGCACGCTTTTTGATCGCATTTCTAATTTGCTCAAGCTAGATCGGACATCCGTACGTGGTTATGTCCCAGCTCGTTTAAAAGTTTCCTTTTCTACATGGAATCCGATGTAGCGCATCCGTAGCTTAAGAAAGCCCATAGTACACTCGCAAGCCAATCACCCCAAACGCCGTGCATAAATCCCCAAATCCCATGAGCAAGATTAACCCTTACAAAGTCCTGACCGACTGGAAAAAGGGATTCGCCAGCAGCTTCTCGTCCGCCATGACCAAACCCTTTAGCTTGGCCACCATCTCCTCATTGCTCAGCGTGCCCTCGGCGACTTCGGCCTTCCACTTGAGCAGAACCTCCTTCAACATGGCGCTGCCCTCCTCCATGTCCGTCTTGCTGTACTTGAGCCCGAGGCCCTCGTGCTTGGTCGTGAAGTCCTCGAGCTCGTCAGCCTTGCGCTTTGCCATGCGGACAACCTTGTCGGGAAACCGCACGAGTTCCGCCACGTGGATGCCAAAACTCTGGTCGCAGACGCCATCCTGGACCTTGTATAACAGCGTCACCTCCCGCTTGCTGTCCTCGGCGTCGCCACCACCACTAATGTGTGCTGCGACGTGGAGGTTGTGAACCTGGGGGAACTCCCCGGCCAGCGCGGTGAGCTCGTGGAAATGCGTCGCGAACATGGCGAAGCAGCCAATTTCCTTGATAATGTGCTCTGATATGGCCCACGCGAGTCCAAAACCGTCGTATGTCGAAGTACCTCGGCCCAATTCATCAATAATGATGAGCGACTCTGCCGTGGCTGACTTGAGAATGTTGGCCGTCTCGAGCATCTCGGCCATGAAGGTCGACACACCCTTCAGCTGGGAGTCGCTCGCACCCACACGTGCCAAAATGGAGTCAAAGATGGTCAATTCAGCCTCGGTGCACGGCACGAAGCAGCCAATTTGCGCCATGAGGGCAACGACGCCAATTTGCCGAATGTACGTAGACTTTCCGCCCATGTTGGGTCCCGTGATGATGAGGAAGGACGACTTGTCTCGCGTCAGCGACACGTCGTTCGTGATGAACTGCACGTCGTCCTGCATTTCCAGACAAGGGTGGCGCGACTCCTTGAGAATAGTCTGTCCTTCGCCGCGGTTGTGGATCGTGGGACGGACATACTCTGACGGGGCGTGAACGGAGCAGTGCGCAAAGGAAATGATGACATCCAGATGCGCCAGCACGCCGGCGAGCTTCTCAAGGACGGGGGAGTACGACGCGGCGACGCCGACGACTTCGCTGACGAGGCTGCTCTGCGTACGGTTGTAGTTCTGTGAGAGTTGGTCAAACTCGCGGCGGAGGCTCTGGAGGGTTCTGGTGGTGAAGTAGACTCCGTTCTTCTGCGTCGAGCATTCTTGGTAGCCGGACTTGTTACGGATGGCACCAGCTTCCTGTCTGGTGAGGCGCATGCAGTAGCCGTGGACCTTGTGGTTCTCGAGGAAAATCTTCTTGCCGACCTCTTGCCTCAGATCCTGGGCTGAGTTCTGAAACTCCTGGTCGATGTCTCTCTTCAGCTTATCCAGCTTCTTGCGGATAATTCTTAGACTGTCGTCGAATTCGGGCTTGATGATGTACTCGTGGTTGTCCAACGCGTCAAGGTCGACTGTGGTCTCCACCATCTCCGCAAGCTTCGCGAGACTATCGGCGAGCTGGCGAAGAGGTGCGGTGTATGTTTCGTCCAAAGGATCTTTGTACTGCTCGTCCATGACACCTTCAAACGTGCCTAGGAAGCCAGGTAACCTGATGACGACCTGGTACGCGCGGACGACATCCTCAAGGTTGGCCTTGCCCCTCTGGAAGCGCTTTGCCAGACGGTACAAATCTGGCACCGAGCGCAGATGCTCCTCTTGCATCGTCTGTCTCAGCTCGGTATCGTTGACGAACGCCTCCACAAGCTGCTGGCGCTTCTCGATCTCCTCTTTGTTCATGAGAGGCTGCTTCAACCACTGCGACAGCAACCTGCTGCCGACCGGTGTCTTGCAGTGGTTCAGCAAGCCATAGAGACTCATCGTTTTGGCGCCATCTCTAGCACCCGGCATCAGGTTGAGAGCCTTCAAAGCCGCCGCATCCAGCTTCATAAACTGGGAAAGGTCGTGCTGGTAGAGCTGGTACTGGCCAAAGTTTGATGGATCGTGGAGCACGCCGAGGTACTTGATAAGTGCCGCAGCGGAGCCCATGGCAAGCTTCAGGTCGGTTTGGGGGAGGAGAGTCGTCGCGCGCTCATCCTTCAGCAGGCGTGTCAGGTCTTGCTCGATGTCTTTGGTGCCGAACTCGGCACTCGAACGCTCCGACATGGCAACACCACAGTTGGTGATGATCTGCTTCAGCTTGGTCACATCGGGGTCCTTGTTCTTGTCGACCTTGTCCATCTGGACGAGACACTCCCTCACTCCCAGCTGGATAAGCAGGGCCTCGAAGTTGGAGAAGAGGTCATTGTCGAGAAACTCGCTGACTCCGAGCTCTCGCACGCTGGCGTCCGCAAAGCACACACCCACGCTCCTTGCCTCGGAAGCCTTGGTGGAGATCTTCACGGCCAAAATCATTGGTGCGGACTCGATCTGCCCACCCAGGTCCTCCTCGACATCCTGCAGGTTACCCGGCGATGCCTGCTTGACAATCTTCCAGTTCATGCGGCCGCCGGTGCTCTCCCATATCTCTATCCTCTTGCCGAGTTTGAAGAGGGCTTCGCGAAGGAATTGTCGAAATACAGTGACCGTCATGGTCACGGAGGACAGTCCCGTCTTCTCGTCTCGGCCGAGGGTCCTCACAACGGAGGTCGTCTTGTAAACCTGCAAGGTGTCAGTTGGGAAGGTAGGTATCTGCCAAGTCTCGCAGAGCCTACCGTGCGGGCGATGAAGTTGGCATCTTCGCCATGTGCAGTGTACCAGTCGCCTCGATCGAATATGCGGACAGTGTCTTCGTGGACGGTGGGAAGGGACTTGAAAAAGCGGATGAAGCCATGCTCGTCGTCGACCTGGTGACGTATTAGCGGACTCACGCTGGAGAAGACAGCTGAGTAGACATACCTTCAGCTCGGGTCGTGAAGACATCTTGAAATGGGTACAGCGCTAAGAATGGACAAGTAAGAAGAATAATGACCTTGGGGGTCAAATGAGTGTGACAGGCAAAGACTACCTCGCACCTGAAGCTTCTCCAGAGATGACATGGGCGGTGCTAAAGTGGTTTCTGGTGGCGCGTCTCAATTGCTCGAGAAACGCGCAGCGACGCGACCGTGCTAAGCTGAATTGGGCGTGATTTACCTACCGCCGTCCTTTCTGCCGCTTGAATTGTCTTGCTACAGCAACTTACAGAGGCCTCAGGTATTCTTTTAGGCGGTTCAACATGCTTCCAGTGTTCTCAATCCCAAGTTTCGATGGGGTCACAGTTTCATTACTGAGCTTCAGATCTCAATTTCCTGAGAGATATGCCTAACATACAGCATATGATGTTTTAAATGTCCACTTCGGGCACTTTATCATTAAACACAAAGCAGAGGCGGTCGCAATATGCTCTGTAGAACAACGCCTGTCAGGCGCACCCTGAATCGCATCAGCAGCACCCCCAAGCTCCATCTCAGCGGGCCCCCACTATCGTCTCAGCCAGGATTAGCGCGTTTTTGTCTAGCGGCAGCTACGCAACGGCCGCAGGTCAACCATCGCAAACCGTCGACGAAAAAAAGTCCCCCACCTCCAAACTTTGCAGCCAAAATCAACACCTCGACCTCAGCCATGGCGAGCACAACATTCGAGCCCGTCAATGGGCCGTCTAAGGACCTCGAGATGACCGACGCACAGCATTGTGAAGCAAAAGCACCTGTCGCGACCGCCAATGGCGACGATTACGCATCAGCAACACCCAATGGCGGGGCCGAACAGTCACTTCAAACCGAAGCTCCCAACGACACAGCACACCCATCCGAGCGACAGGAGCAGCAGCAGCAGCAGCAGCCCAGCACACAAGACGCCTCCGAATCTGCTGACGCCACGAAGGGAGGAGCCGAGGAACCCAAGCTCTCCAAGAACCAGCTCCGCAAGATGAAGCGCAAGGCCGCCTGGGAAGAAGGCCGCGAAGACCGCAAGCGCAAGCGCAAAGAGAAGCGTCACGACCGCCAGGTCGCCCGCCGCGAAACCATCGCCGCCGCCGTCGCAGCCGCCGAGGCCGAGGGCATCGACCCCGCCGAGGCCATCGCCCCCCTCCGCAAGAAGGCCTCCAAGCCCCCCGCCGTGCAGGTCCCCGTCTCCCTCATCCTCGACTGCGACTTTGAAAAGTACATGCTCGAAAAGGAGCAGATTTCCCTCGCGAGCCAAATCACCCGCTGCTACTCGGACAACCGCGGCGCCGCCTACCGCGCCCACCTCTACGTCAGCTCCTACGGCGGCCTGCTCAAGCAGCGCTTCGAGACGACGCTCGGCAACCAGCACCTGCACTGGAAGGGCGTCAAGCTCGTCGAGGGCAACTTCGTCGAGGCCGCGCGCGACGCCGACGAGGTCATGAAGGGCCCCCGCGGAGGCACGGTGATTGACCTGCTGAAACCCACGACGGGGGATGGCGAGACCAAGAAGCCGGCCGTTACGCGCGATGTGTACGATAACCAGCCCAGTCCCGACGCGGAACCCGAACCGGCGGACAAACTGAAAAATATCGTCTACCTCTCCTCCGACTCGGTCAACACCCTCGACCGCCTCGAGCCCGGCGTGAGCTACGTTATCGGTGGACTGGTCGACCGCAACCGCAAAAAGGGTCTCTGCCACCGCCGCGCGCGCGAATTGGGCATCCGCACGGCAAAATTGCCCATCGGCAAGTTCATGAACCTGTCCAGCAGACGCGTCCTGGCTACGAACCACGTCGTGGAGATAATGCTCAAGTGGCTCGAGACGGGCGACTGGGCCGAGGCCTTCCTGAGCGTGATTCCCAAGCGCAAGGAGGCGAAGCTCAAGGGCGAGGACGGCAGTGTGGGCGGCACCCCGGTGGCGGAAGGCGAGGTTGAGGACAGCAGGTTCGAGGAGGAGAACGACGAGGATGTGGACGAGAAAGAGACCATCACCGAAAGCGTAGCGGTACCGGAAGAGACCAAGGCGCAGGAGACGACAAATGCTTCATAAAGTCAAAAAGAAAAGAAAGGCGATATAGATCAGAATAATACCCCCATTTGCTGCTGCAAAGACACGAAAACACCGGCCCAATAACCTAGTTCGCCCATCATGCAAGTCGTATCGAATATGGTGCTCAGAATTCCATCGAGTCCTCTTCCCTCTCCCGCTTCACCTTGACATCCCTCTCGTCCTTCATCAGGCCGATGACAAACGACCTGAACTGTTCCACATACGGCTTCAGGCTCGTCTTCTCCCAGTCCTGTACGGTCTTCTGCGACACTTCCGCGCCATCATCTTCGCCCTTCCATGCGTCAATCTCTGCCAGCAGGCTCTGCACCGTCGGAACGCCGAGAGGATCAAAATCCTCGAGGTTCTTCGTGTCGATCGGCACGCACACCCGGCCAGTACCGGGGTGCACGACAAAGGGCGACTTGAGCAAATGGTTCAGTTTCTTGCTGACCTCGATATCGAGACGGGGGTACGTGTACTCCAACACAATGTCCTGCTTGGCCTCGAGGAGCGCCTTGGCGTCGAGGTTCTTGCTGGCGCCGCTCTTGGCGACGCTGTCGATGTCGGCCCACTTGGAGATGGATGGACGTACTGGAGCGGCGTCCCACTTCTTGCGAAGGGACTCGTTGAGTTGCTTGTCCGGGAGGAGCTGGAGCAGGCGCTCGACACGTTCTGGCGAAGCCCAGGGGTCTTGTGCTTCGAGGACGTCTTCTTGGAAGTGGCCTTTGAGAATGTCCAGGCTTCGGCTATCTGCTCGTCAGCATCGAGCATCTCTGGTGAATGGGCAGATCTCTTACGAAAGGTGCGGGTGCAGCGGCCGCCACAGGTTGACCTTCTTGCCGCTCTGCGCACCACCCTTGATCACCTCCAGGTACCCCGCAATGGATCTCCTCATCTGGTCGCCCATCGTCCGCGCCTTCTTGTCGCACACCCACGCGTGGGCACCTCTTCGACCGGAGTATACCCACATGATGTGCTTGAAGCCAAAGTCTTCGCGCAGGGCCACATCGACGACCTTGATCGCCATGGTGATGAATTGCCAGCACTTATTGCAGATGTTGGCCTTATCACAGCACGTTCTGATCTCGTCGTAGTCTGTCAAATCGATATCGAAGCATAGTTCTTTGGAGAGGGGCTTGAAGGCGCTTGCGTTACGAAGGGACTTGCGGTCGCGAGGGTTCGTGCTGTAGACGGGACCGATTTCGAAACGGGAGGGCATCAGGCTGAGGACGTCTTTACGGAGGCTGTCTCTGTTAGCGGATCACTCTGATTACCCATTTTGGGCAATCTCACAGATCATGTGTGGCGAAGGACTGGTATCGAAGGTATGCGTCGTTCTGTAACGTAAAGGCGAATTCTCGGTGGCCGAAATCGTTCGTCGGCGTTGGACTGTGATTGAGCCACTGAAAGAGATATCTCCAAGGGAAGAGGCGTTGGTAGAAACTGCGCATGACCTCCGGATCCGAAGCTTTCAGGCCGGCGATGTCTCTGTAACGTGCTTTAGCGGAACAGGCTCCCAGCAGACATCGTCATGCAAAACTCACGTTGGGGAAGGGGGAGTAGCCATCTCTGGGGAACTCGACGACGGCGTGTCCTGCGGTCTCGAGCTGGGAAACTCTTCATCGGAATCGACATCCGCAAATAAATCGTCGAGCTTGACTTCCTTCTTCTCCTCCTCTGGAGCAGCAACTGCTGGAGCGTCGGCCTCAGCCATGGCGACATCACCATCTGTCGCCTGGCTGGCGTCGGGCGGAACAGGGGAATCGGCCATTGCCTCTTGTGGAATGGCAGCGGTACTGGGTGATTTCGCTTCTGAAGATATGGAGTGAGGCATATTGTTGTCGTGATTGAATTGTACACAGAGGTAGGCTCGTTACGTAGCGGTTTGACTGTTACCGGGACATTTCAGAAATGCGGGCAGACTAACATTTCAAGGTCGCGTTCGAGACGCGTTTTCTCGCGTAAATGGGCGGAGCGCCCTGTAAAGTGGCTACTTAGTCAGCAGCTGACCGCCATCGTGATGATTGACTACCCATGACTACGCATCTTTCGGACTTCGCGATGCGCTACCAGGTTGAGTACCACGGATTGAAAAAAATCGAGGACTTGTGTCGCACTAGGCCAGTTCTATATCTGAGGGTCACAGACTTAACCGAGTTCATCGATGCCAGTGACATTCCACATTTCCGTTACTCATCGTGCATCGAGCCACACGTGCGCGCCGCGAATGGAAAACTAATCATGACTTGAACTGTTTTACTTTGTATTCATCCCATGACAGTGCCATCCCATCCCGGAAGAGAAACCTTCGCCGTGACAAGCACGCAAAAAAATGCCCTCATCTCAAGGATCGCTCTGGCGCCGACACAAGACCTACTCGTCGTCGTCATCATCAGAGTCGTCATCTTCCTCCTCGGCGTTCTCGAGCCACTCGACGAGGACTCTGCACTTCTCCTTGAGAGCGCCCATGCCCTCGTCTTCTTCCGCGCGCGCATCCTCCCACCAAGCGATGATACCTTCCTCCTCGAGAACATCAAGGTTGTACAGCTGCTGAAGTATAGCAACAAGAAGCACGCCGGCGCGGGAGTGCTCAAGGCTTTTGGCGCCGAGAAGGGCGCGCTGCAGCGCGAGCACAAACTCGACCTGCTCCTCCTCGGAGCCACCAACACCTACCTCGGAGACAAATTTGGCGGCGCCCTTCTTAGAGGCGAAGGTTGTCTCAGCGGCCTTGGCGGGCTCGAGAGCGCCGTGTTCCGCGTCGAGGAGCTCCGCGGCGCGCCGACCGAAAGCGACGGCGACAGCCTTGCGCATGGCCACATCGGACGCGTCGTTGGCGAGACGCAGGCCCATGAACTCGAGCTTGGCTGAGTCAAAGTCACTCGAGTCGGCGCGCAGGGCGTCGAGGAGGCCGTGGACGGCGTCGTGATGGAACCCAGACTTTCCAGAGGAGTCGTCCGAGACAAAGGAGTCATGTCGGTTGCGCGAGTCGGAGAAGGGTGTGAGCGCAGAGCCTGCATCGGAGTCGTCATCATAAAAGTCTGAGGCAAGAGTGGACACGGAGGAGGTGGAGAGATTAAGGTGGGCGAGGCTGTAGATGAGGGAGCGCTGGAGGGTCGAGGGGTCTTCTTCGTCTCCGTCCTCTGCCTCAGGGTCGACGTAGCGCGCACCCTTGCCTGACGCGCCGACGACGGACACATCTGGGTCGACGGGGCTGCCATTGTGATTTGTGACTGCGAGAACTGTAGTCTGGGGAACGCGGGTCTTTTCGCTGATGATAACGCCATATGAAAGGAGAGATCCGGCGTCGACTGAGGCGCCCTTGCCTACCAAGCTTGAATCGGCGAGGATGGAGCGGGTTACCACTGCATCGTCCTCAACAACCGCATCGTCCCAGATAAAGCTGTTCTCGATGCGGACGTTCTTGCCGATCTTACACCTCCTTCCGATGATGCTGTCGTTGACTCTGGTACCTGCGCCGACACTGGTTCCCTGGCCTAGAATTGATCTCGCAAGCGAGCTGTCCGGTGCAAGAACGGTTCCGTCCTCGATTGAAACGGCGCCGCTAGTCATCCTGTATGTTTGTCCCGGAATGACATTGCAGTCGGGAACGAAGGGGAACGTCCAGCGGCCGAGGACGTCCTTACTGATGGACTCGTACATCTGGAGGTTGGTGGCGCGCGCCGCGTATCCCTCTTCCAGCACCTCGGCGTAGATTGCCTTTCCGTTGAGCTCCCAGTCCTTCAGTACACCGTGCAGGAAGTTTCTCCTGGGAAGTTCGTAATCGAAACTCTCAGACCACAGAGCCAACACCTCTGGTGTGCAAATATCAATCCCAGCATCGATGAGGTCGCCGCGGATCTCGAAGTCGGTGGACAGCTCGTCGACGACTGCAGGGTCGAGCGTCATGTAATGGTCGCTCTGGAGGGGGTGTGTCTCGTCGTAGTGTAGGCACCGCTTCGTCTTCGAATCCATCACAAAGACGGGGTTCACGCCGTTCGGTTTCGTCCTGTGCTCCCCCTCGCCGCCGGTCCTCAAAACCACGGTCATGATATTGGTCGCGGCCGCCTCTTTGCGGGCCTTGTGAGCCGCTAATGCGCCATCGAGAGAGATGTTCGAAACGAGGTCTCCGTGGACGAGGATGAAGTCGCCATCCATAATGCCACGCCCATCCAGGTCGCGGAGGAAATCGCCGATAGATCGAGCATCGGAGACGCGGATAAACTGCAAGCTGGTGAAGGGAGTACGGATGGACAGCGGCGACCACCGGGAAGTGTTGATGTAGTTCTCGATCTGCTCAGAATGGGAGCCGCAGTAGATGAAGACCTCCTGGACGCCGTTCATGGCGAGGAACTCCAGGGTGTATTCGATGAGGGGCGTGTTTGCGAGGGGCAGCAGACACTGCGGGCAGAGGGTTAGCAGATGTCGCGTAGTGATATCGACCTCGTAGACAGCTTACTCTTGGCTTCTCTACCGAAAATGGCGCGAACCTGTCCTGAAAGGAGTCGGCAATGACCTACAATGGGCGGGCGACTGGTCAGCACTCTCGAAGCCATCGCAGGGCTTTGCCCCACCAAAATGACGCTTTCGGCTCTGAACTTACCACGGCCTGCAGGACATCCTCACGCTTGCCTTCGGCGCCACCCTTGCCGGACTTTTTGCCTTTGCTGGCACCGGACGATTTTCCCTTCTGCTGCGACATCTTTTTTGAGGAGGATCGCGGAAGGTCGGCGGGAGGAGGGGTGGAAAGTCTTGTCTGTCGCGCGTGAGTCAAGGCGACCTGGTGGGAGAAGCTTGGGAGTTGGAAATTTAAGGTGAGTCAACGCTGCAGATGCGGGGTGGGCCGTGCGTCAACCCTTCCTCGGTCAGTTTCGGTGAGAGGACTTCCACCGAGATGTCATGGGACCTCGAGTTGTTGTTACTTGCAATAATTCGACTTCTTGCGGGAAAGAATGATTTACGAGAGGTCTGCACTTTCAAGCCTCCTCATGAATTGCGCTGCCTCTGGCTCCCCTTTTCCTAGTTTCCTCCTCGTTATACCCAGCTTCTGTACAATATCTTCCCGTCACCTCATTGAACGCGACTAATTATCGTATTGCTAGTCCAATTCAATCAGACCCCAAGTCTTCCAAACTTAGAGTCGCCTTTCTCTTATCTTTTCTTGGTATACCTCAGTAACAAGTTCACCACTTTCTTTATCGAGTCCCATTACATTTTGTGGCAGGCAGTTGAACGTCTCCCAATAATCTATAGGCTACGGTAGCTGTTGTCCGTAAATAAATCTTCTGAAGAACCATTTCATCCAGAAGGTAGACTTAAGTCTTGGAGGCACAGATACTTGTCTGGTACCGCCGAAGATTCTTCACTTGAAGGAATTTAATTCATGACTGCTTGGGACTCGGGGATAATTGACCCTTTGCTGGAAACCTAGGTGGGACAGATTGCATAGTAAATAAAACATCGAAGTGCTAAGGATGCACAAATACTTTGGTTGCCAAGTTTACTTCCTAATGATCTGTAGTTTGGAAACCAGATTTAGCAAGCCAGCTCAACCAGGTCGTCGGTATACGTACATACGTGGCAGATTTTATAATACCCGGACGGTATAACATGCTTTCTCCGCTATCATAATCGGAGCAGTAGATTTTGTAGCCCACCGTCATCGTTGATGACTCTGTCATTATTGTTTTCTTTGGTCGTTTTTGTTTACTTCGAGTCGTCGCAAAACAGCAAGCTCAAACCCGCATCAATGCCGTACAAAGACGCTGTTGTACGCTTTCTAGTTCTCTCGGACACACATGACAATGCTTATCCGGACCCTTATGCGATTCCGCCGGCCGACGTTGTGCTCCATTGCGGTGACTTGACCAACATGGGCGGCATGTCGAATTACGAGAACGCTATTCACTGTCTGTCGGAGTTTGACGCTGAACTAAAACTCGTCATCCCAGGAAATCACGACATCGCTTTAGATCCCAACCGCAAACAATTCAAGAACCAAAACGAACATGTTGACGAAGAATACTTCCGTGGGTTTAGAAATGCTCTGGACATGTTCAAAGGTTACGAGAAACACACTGGCATAAGGCTTCTTGCCGAGGGAACACACCATTTCACCCTCAGAGACGGCAGGTCTTTCTCGGTCTACGCATCGCCGTATATACCAGGAGACAGGCGAATGGCTTTTCGATACGGGTACGAAGAAGACAGGTTTAATCCAGGCACAAAGAAAGGGAACCCTATTCCGGAGGGAGTCGACATCGTCATGACACATGGGCCACCCTTGGTTCCCCATCGTGGCTACGATCTCGACGTTTACGACTCTGGACACCACGGTTGTGTGAAGCTCTGGAATGCCGTTCAACGCACGCGTCCTCTTCTCCACTGCTTTGGACACGTCCACGATGCGTACGGAGCCCAGCGTCTTAGCTGGAATAATGAAAAATGGACAGATGGGATCTGGAGCGATAACACGACGGACACATTCACGCTCGCTGACGTACCGCTACCAGATATCGGGGTTCTGGCTGCGGACCCGATGCAGACTTTGCTGGTCAATGCAGCTCTCAAGACACACGATCCGATGATGAACGACAACGCACCTATTCTGGTGGATATCGAATGTAGATACATGGAATGAAATAAATTATTCCGAAATCTACCATCACATGATAGAGATCGTGGTAAAAAGAAGGGATGGCAAAGATAAGGGGGAAAATGCGCAAAGTAAGAGAAGCTATTTCTAATACTAAGCCCCCCACAGCAAAAACGCATAGAGGTCGAACTTCAACTAAATGATTAGCATCAGCATGATCCGCTCATGAAGCCGTCTCATTTCTACAGCATGACAGCATTTCTCTCAGGGGTATCAAGCATAGCCCGCATGCGAGAGGCAGAACGACAATTTGGCAAGCTCCTGCCGGATAGGTTGAAGGGGAAGAGACTCAGGCTTAAACCCTTCTTGTCGTTGGAGCTACTGGGTAACTTCACTTGGTCCTCTTTCTCGCACCAGCTATGCTTAGCCAGACATTCACAATAGTTAGTATATCCTTAATCAATATTGCATGCTGAAGTAAAGCACTATATGCAAGTGTTCTGCTTGTCTGCACCACTTCCAGTGTGTCCTTCCTTTCCCCCTCTTTCCTTCCTTCTATCCGTTCTGATATCCCAGTCTTTAAATCCACCATTACCTTTCTCTACTTCCAATTTCACCTTCGCCTTGGACTGATTCCCGTCTAATTCCCTTCTCACCTTGACGCTGCTCGAGCACTCTCCCAATTCCCTCTCGTCACGTCCGGTGGCAAGACTTAAGCGGCCTTTCCAGTACATGCTTTTGGGTCCTGCCGTCTTTTGGATAGTTCCTTGCTGAGAAGCCAACTTCAGACGTCCTTGCCTTCGGCAATTGCATTCCATCATGTCGCAGTCAGCAAAACGAGTGGCTTCTGAATCACTCGAGGGGGATCAGAAGAAAGTCCGGAGGAGCGAGGAGACGGAGAATCCTTGCCAGGTCCTCGGAAGGTACCATTGTCTTCTAGCATTGTGAAATTTCGACTCTGACCATCGATACAGGTTTGCCACTCAAATGGTCATTGTCTTTGCTGGGCCACAGCCAACCTTCTTCTATCTCCATAAGCACCTGTTCCGCGATTGCGAGAAACTTTGCCAACGCATCGACGGAAACGCCTACGGCAAGCCCCTGGCAGTTCTCGATCTTTCCAGATACGACACCGACACCGTCAGCCTGATGGCCCACTGGTGCTACCACAACGAGCTCCCGCACGCCACCTCCGAGATGCTTCGGCCGGCCTCTGCTTCAGAGGAAACCGGCCAGGCTGCGGCCCCCATACGGGTCGCCGCAGAAAGGTCCGGATCTGTCAGCGAACCTTCCAGTGCCAAACAAAAGGGGCTTGACCGACGTGTCGACCTCCATGCCATTACAGGCTCGCCAAGTCTTCGTCCAAACCTAGCCGAGAAGGAATCACAGGCGGAATACCTGCAGCACAGCCTTCTAAAGTTGTGGGCTATGGCTCACAACGTCAAGTGGATGCCGCTCTTGAAGGCGGCGCGCCGTGCCTATTGCCGCGGCGAGCTGGCTCTTAATCGCCCTTGGCCTGCGATCGAGCATGTCCGAACAGCATATGCATCTGGCCATGCCACGTTTGCGTGCATTCCCTTCTTCATGATTCGGTACGCAGCCCATTAGACGCAAGCAAATGACAACTTTATCGCCTTCGTCTCACGCTTCGCAGAAGTGCTGCTAGAGTTCACTTCGGCTGTGGCAAGGCGAAAAGAACAGCCCGATCCACCGGCCAACATGCTGCAGACCTGGGCGGAATTAGACAACTCAGGCTATCTAGACCAAGCTTAGGCTCAATGCTGAATTAACACTCCGAGAGTCCCTGGCGGTTGTTTACTATCTTGCCTCGGCGTAATTGGGACTTGCTACGGGGCCCGGGACTCTGCTTTTCAGAGTCTCGGAAAAGCGAGGCAGGGGCAGCGTATTCGGATCTTACAGTACACAATTTGAAGGGACCATGGAAATGGCGACATTTTGGAGGGAGGAAGCTTATCTGATGCCAAGATGGAAAGAGGGTCATGGTAAACCTTGCCGAGGCAGCAAATGGACTGGCAGATACCAGCAGCGATGAGGTAGCATGGAATAGAGGAGCATGTCTATACGTGGAAGAAGCTATTAGCTACCACTTCGCTGCGATGAACCAATGTGTGACAGCCTCCTCTCCAAGTGAAACCCTCACTCGCCCGATGTTTGGGTAGTGTTCAAGACAGCCATAATGCAAACACAACCCCAGCGTGTGGCACGTAGCCCAAGACACGAGCCCTAGAAACCCATGCCTCAGCCCCAGCTTTGGATGAAAAGGGTGACAAGCTTCGACCCGAGTCTCATCAGGTCAGCCAGGCCCCAATGATAAGAAAGCCGTCTCTCTGAGGCACACCTCCGTCCCCGAGGCCAAAGCCGCCCCGAGATTCCGGCATCCTCAAGCATTTAGGCTCCATGTAAGATACTTGGACGACACTACATCACACACACCACGAACCACTCAGAGGTCAAAAGTGATGACCGCTACGAATCATCAAAATCCACCGTCCACGAAGCAACCGTATCTCGGGTTCCGCCGCCTCCGCGAAGAATGTCCGACTGGCGCGGAAGGAGTTCATGCCTCGAGGACGCAGATACAGAGCCCCGCCAACCCGTGCATATGGGGCTCGGCGATGGAGCCTGAGGTCGTGAGAAAGTTTCCAGAGCACCGGGTCCAGCTGGAATTGCGGCCTTGTCTTGGACGTCCAAGTCGCGGGCTGGCCAGCTCCTCGGAGGAGAGCAGCAGAGCCAGTCTGCTGGGCGAGAAACATGACAACCCACCTTGGTTGCATGGACGGTAAATGCCGGTTTGGGGAAGAGAGGACGTTGTCTTGTCCCCCGTGGTTTACATCACGAGATAGGAATTATGCATTCCAGCATCAAGCACCGTCCCTCTTCGTGAAACCCCCCCCCAGCGGCTGAGTTTTCGATGCGAGATCACCACACACAGCCCCACCAGATCTCCGAGAGGAGATGAGTGCCATGTGAAGGGTCTCATCCGACTCCACAAGACGAATTGAGTTTTGTTAGTTTTTTGCTCGATATGTAGTCATTTTAAACCGCATTCTTCTTCCCCCTTTGTACCGGTGCCGTGGGAAACGCTCTGAACCTTCATACTGATACCGCGTGGGAGCGGTCCGAGGACCCTAGAAGAGTCGTAAACAACGTCCCCTATGTCGTGAACCCACACCGAGCGAGGCCCCCTCCAATGCATGCATACTATGTACACAGAGTACATACAAGCGCCACGGTACTCCGTACTGGGCACGGATTCCATCATGTCAGTATGTACATAGTAGTGTGTATCCGTACTTGAGGTCGTCTACATAGTACGGCGTAGTGGGTTGACGCGAAGCGCGGCTGACTGCAGCTGGCATGGGGCATTTTGACTTCGGATCCGGCGGGTTTGTTTTCATGTGTTTTCGGAAAGGCCAATGCAGATCTCCAGTTTATTTTCGGAATCCTTCTCGTCTTCCGTCTCCAGTCAGTCGAACCGAGAGACAGAAAAATCGGACCGGCGTGCGCCATGGACATGGAGCAACACCGCAAAGGAAAGGAATCGGGCCAATCCAACATTCTGTGTTTGAAGCGCTTTGCGTGCGTCAAGTGGCATTGCATTGACATGATGTCGGAACCAAACCCGATCTCCGACAGCAAGACGAACGGGCGTCCGGACGGCAAGCAGACGGAAGGGATATACGGAGTGCTGGTCCCTGAAATCGTGGACAATCGGCTCTCTGTTCTCTCTCGCTGTCGGCTGCCCGTTCAGTGTCTGGCCAATGGGGATCAACCTCCGGCAGCTGTGACGGATTGGAACGGGGGACCCCGTCGCCTACTCACCTGACGCCGAGAAAATCTTGACCGTCCCGCCTCATCATTTGCGCTGTAATTAACAGGGCGCTGTGCAGTGTATCTTTGGGTATTCCATGTACCTCGACTTGAGTTGGTAGATCGATCCTGGTCCTGGGCGCCAAGTCTCGCGGTGTGGATGGTGTGACCGTGCAGATATGGTCAACGTCCCCTCAGTTGCGTCATAACGGGGCATGCGCTCATGGGACAGGCCGGCTCGTCGGCGTCCTTCTTGACTTCAGCCTCTAGCAACATGGACGTGTCCCATGTGCTGGCTCGGACGTCGATGATGGCTTCAAGGTCGGAGAAACACGCGATAACTTACGCGGGAAGCTTCATTGGCAGGGCCCTGGAAAAGCACTGCGCTCCTCTTGACCCTGCGACTCACGGCCGTCGTTCGCAGTGATGCGTCAGCTTTCGCTGCATGCTCTACATGTATTCGTACACAGTAGTCGCATCCCAACCGTCGTCCGTCTGGGTTCGTTGAGTACTTGGCGCTGCCGTCGCTCCGTCCAACTTCTTGGTTTGCCGATCTTGGCGTTGGATGGAATGCTCTTCGTTTCGGAATCCCGCAGTGAACCGCATATCATTCTACTGACCAGTAATTAATTAGCGCCCCGACTACCGGCACGTCTTTCGCTGGTGCTATCTTACAACGCTGATAAGCCATCGATCCGTCAACCGATACACTACTTGCCAGTGTACGAAGATGAAAACGCTCCCTATACCTTGAGTGTAGGCGAAGCGAATCCCCAGGCTGGGTTGAGACGACGTCGTGTAGCTCTTCGCATGGCCGTCTGAACTTCAGGAAGCAGCTAAGCTTGCCTATGCCTGGTTTTGGATGACATCCGTGCAAAGAATCTCGAGTCAAGAAAGGCCTTGTCCTACGCGTCTTCTTACACGCGGCAACCCTCCACACGGGCATCTTCAGCAGACGCGCCAGACACCCTACCCCGGATGGGATATTGGGATCAGCGAGTTGGTGACGGAAGATGAGCAAGATTGTGTCGCATCGTCTGAGAGATTCCAGGAACAGCGCCCAAGCTTCAAAAGTGTAAACTGTCTTGACTTTTGGTATTCCTGAAATTTTGCTGATCAGCGTCCGGCCGTCACAATGTGCAGCTTTACGAGCATGAGTGCGTGCTAAGCAAGCAGCAGAAGCCTGACCCGGGCAGCACAGTATGTAGGGCGACACAGATGATTCAACTGTCTTATCGTCGCGACTGGTAGTTAGAGGGCTGTCGGACTGCTGCATCAGTCTGATTATGGCAGCAAAGCAACACTAGGATGCTCTCTTTCAGGGCACGCTGGAAGATGCAGTCGATCAAGACTGGCCAATCCGGAGGCCGCCACCGCGGATCGTTGCCACGTTGGGTAGAGAGCCGGGCGGAAAGCAGACCACGCGCCGTCCGTCGGGCTGCTAAATCCACAGATGTCATCCACACACATGGAGTATTATCGTCCCTACATGGTACAGTAGCTGGTGGACCACGATGGACCGTACAGTGGTGAGGGCTATCCGGACCACGTACCGCTGCCTGCCCCGACACCTTCTTCTCGGCTTGGACATTGTACCGCGACATGAGCATCCAGTGCCTTTCGCGGGGCATGGGGATGCGACAGATGCGACAGTCGAGCTGCCTTGTCTTGGTTGCAGGTGCTCATACGGTAGGTCGAGAAGAAACACGATGGAATGCGGCGACGGAAACAGCCGACGATGTGCGATTGGTATTGAATATTCTCGGCAGCAACTCCGCAGGCTTCATTCGATAGGAGACAAGGGAGTGTTGCCGAGAAGGAGGGGCGTATCCAAGACTTGCCCCCAGATAGGCAATGGCTTCAAGCTGTGGCATGCGGGAGGTTGCGAGCGAGCTGGAACATCTCCCTCAGGGTGCTCTTTGACTTTCGCCAGCGTGCAGTCCCGGGTCCCTTAATGTCTCGGACTCCCTGGGTGTCTCGCGTGTGCTACTATCATGCATCGTTTGGTGTCTTCTCCCAGCCTTGGAAGCAGCAAAGTAGTGTACGAGGTAGCGAAGATGGCTAGGACACTACGTGGACAATGTGTTAGCTTGTATATAACTTTCGAGTAGAGCTGAGCAGCCCAGCAATCGATTCAGGGTCCAGTCCAAGAGCTTGGCGTACCTATTCACAACATGAAAGTTCATCAGCACGAAGGTGACCAGCTCATTGGCAAGTTTTGTTTACTACGTGTGGTCTGCATCGGGTTGAGCCAAACCTCGGAGTCAGCCAGTATCGAGGTTTAGAAGCTCCTATGGCGCATACAAAAGACGTAAGTATGGGCTTCTCCACGGCACCATGGGATGACTAGATGTCAATAGCCGTGTGTGTATACTCAAACTGGAGCGTCGGGTAATGTGGTTTTCTGTCATGTCATCCACTTTGCTCCGAGCAACAGTCGAGTTGGAGTCATTTTCGTGTGTGTTTGGCGTACCGCGGTGGCCAAGTCAGCCCCAAATTCCAAGTGCTCGGAGCCAACATGCGGTCGGGGCCAGCAGAGAAGAGCTGGGATTGACCCATCAGGCGTGGAACACGATACGGTGAGGAAGAGTGACAGAGTAGTGGAGAATTTGATGTTCGGATAACCAAATCACAGCGTGAAGAAATCGACAGGAAGACGTGTCTTCCTCTGGCAAGGCTTATCTGGATGTGGTCCAGGAAGGCTTGCTGTTATTGGATCTGGTTCAAATTTAGATGCAGGTGTTGTTGCTGTTCCTTTTGCTCCTACTACGCCTACCTATTTGTGCTGTCCTTGCTCTGTCAACGGCAAGTCTGAGGTGGCAGCTGCAGTTTTCGCCGCGCAAAGCTGAAGCTGAGATGAGGGAGGAGGTACGTACCGTAGGTAGCTCAGTGTTTTAGCTAAGAGATAGAAGACATGTACTGATGGGTGGGGGAGCGTACTGGCAGGTACTTTAGGTGCTCTGTCAGGTACTCCGGGCTGTCGTCGAGGTACTCCAATGTACAGTATGAGGTCATTGTTTCCAACACGGATCAGCAGTGGGCTCCAGCATACAGCAGCAATTGGAGACGTCCCAGCTGTGGAGGAGGCTGCAGCTACGACATGGCGAATAAAAGGGCACGAGGTGGAGGGCTGATCCACGCTATGGGTGCTACTCTGCCCCAATCGTAGCGTCGCAGCGCCGTTCCTTGTCAACAGTCCCCAGACGAGGTGCTGATGCAAATTGTACACTGCAAGAGAGGTACTGTGTACTGTGCACAAGCATACTACTACCTACACTACGTGTTGCCACGCAGTGTTCACCTCAGGGCAATTTGTGACGCGCCCCACTATTCAAACGCTGTCGTCCAAGGTGCTGGGGAGTTGCAAGAGCGACTGTGCAATGGTCATTGTCTAGGCGGGTACGATTAAGGGACTCCGTATGGTATATCCGTACCTAGTATACTAAGGCAATTGACGAAGCACAGAATTAAGGTGTTAATGTGCTATTTCCAGTAGCCGATTTTCACAACTGGCATGCCCTATCTGCATCAGCACACAATCCCAACGCGGCACATGCTTCTGCGTAACTCTCTCACGGATCAGGTATCTGCCCAAG
This sequence comes from Colletotrichum spinosum, assembly GCA_004366825.1. NCBI lineage: Eukaryota > Fungi > Ascomycota > Sordariomycetes > Glomerellales > Glomerellaceae > Colletotrichum > Colletotrichum spinosum. Next base: position 131,250 of record QAPG01000834.1, read on the forward strand.
TATACGATTTGGGAGCCCGGCTGTGGAGGAAGAAAGTAGGGTCGATGCTCCCGCTGGAACGTATGTATAGATAATGCGTTAAGATGGCCACGGTCATCAACACTGGAAAGTGCTGTCGATTTCGTCTTCGGGCAAAGATACCTCACTTGCAGTATGCGTATACTGTTATGCGCATGGAGAGGTGCTACGCCCGGCCCGCCCGCCCCTCTCCTTCCCTCCCCTTTCTCTCCCGAGTCGGCTGAGAGCTGCGACCTCACCCTCCGCTCCCGCTTCATGCTTTGCTGTGTACACAGTAGCATGCAACAATACTCCATGGAAGGAACCACGAGAGGAACCACGAGAGGAACCACGAAAGGACTTCCTCGAACAGTATCAACATCCACAACGACATCGCACAACACCGAGCATCTGCACTGCATTCATAGTGTCTTGCTTTCCGACGCTGCCTCGGAACACTGTCTATGGATACCTCAGGTCATCAATATCTTTTCATCATCGGGCACAAACTGACGACCTAACCTACCTACGTTTAAGGTAGTACACGACCTCGGCCGCATGCCCCCATCTTTCCGTCTCGTCTATAGCCAAAACCTCAATCTCTCTCCATTCGTTTATTCACACATCCACTCATCAATCAGTTGATCCTATTTTCTCTCCTTTAGACTACTGCTTGCACCACCTACTGTAGGTAGGCACTTTACGGATACACATTCCCGCCAGGGCTGTCCGAGACCCATTGCGACCTACTTGTACAGGGGACAAGGCGATTGTGACCGCGGGTAAATTTCGCAACGTCTCTCGCATCTGCCAATGGCCCAAAGTAGCGTATCCATACTGCCTACTGCCATACGCGATGGTAATCTACCACGTCGTCCCGACTGTGTAAAAGTAGACGACCTCTCCACCGCTGCGTTTCCTTTTTCATCAAACCGACTCCTCCTTCGCTTCAATTCTGTCCGTCTGCCCTATCGTCTGGACTCTGCACTCGTACCCTACCATTTCCACTACCCCGTTGGAATTCCCCATCATCCCATCGCAAAAGCGCTTCTCGCTTTCCCCCAGCAACAGCGCATCCGCTCACGCTCGTACAAAGTACGATTACTCACCTCGCTAACCCTTCACCTGTAGTCTGCATGTTCACCTGCATACACAGTACAAACTACCAGTACTGTGGTATACCACCAAGTATACGCCTTTCCGCTCCTTGTCGAACTTGCATGGGGCAGTTTCTGGGTCTTGTCCCATCTTGGTCCCCCAAGAAAAACACAAACCACACCCACAGACCGCAACCACGACAGCGGCACGCGGTAGCGGCAGCCCAGCGGAAGCACGAGCGCGAACGTGAAAGGAGAGCCCATTCCCGAATGAGAAGCCAATGGCGCCCGATACCTCTCCACACACCCGCTTTTCGCTGTGAAGCCAGGTACCTAATACCAAGCACACCAAACCAGCAACTCTGCTCCTCCTTCGTGGTATTGTCGTCCAACAGCAGGCCTGTGAATTCAATCCATCTCATTCCCTGTCGGGGCTCCCAAAGTCACTCAAGTCACTCAAGTCACGACCTCACCCACGTCCTCACCCTCACTTCCACACCCCTCTCTCCCTTTGAACCTCGTCCATCCCCGTCGCCGTACCTCGCTCGCCCTCCCTCGCCGGCCGGCTCCCCCAGCCTTGGATGTACCTTTTCTTTCTGCGCTACGAAAAGGCAGCAGCAGCAGAGGGTAGGGGGGAAGAGAGAGAGAAGCACTTCGACAGAGGCAGACATTGAACCACCTCAAGCGACCTCCTCCTCCAGGACAAGGCCTCATCCACGACCGGGACCAGGACCAGGATCAGGTTTACCACCAGTCCTGACCTTGCTCCACGTCGCTGGCCATCAATCTCTGGGCCCTGCGCCAGTTCCCAGTTTCTGAGATCTCGTCTCTCAACCTCCACGAAACCTCATCCTCTACCCAATCGAGCCCCTTCAACCTCAGTCTCGCAGTCAAAGGCCCTTTGCTCGATCCTAGCGCTGTCCTCCGATCAGCCCAATCCCACGATTCACCGGCTGCATTTTTTTTCTCGTGGCCTCTACTGTCTTAGATCCCTTACTATTCTTTAGCCTCCATTCCCTTCTCAACGACCGCATCCGGACACCACTACATTGCTGCCGCAGCTTCAGTGGAGATTGGAGTGCTCTCACTTTCCCTCTCGGTTGCTCGCTTTCCATTCCCAATCCCTGGGCCCGTCTGGACTCTACAAGCTCCAGACCCCGTCCTTCGGCGACCTTGCGATCACGAATTCCCATCTATTGGACCGCTACTCCATTCTGCAACTTCGAGAAACGGTGCGGCGATCTTCAGAGCTCCCTGTGATCGCACATTGAACGACGGCATCAATCCTATCACCCGCACTTTTCGTCTGACGAGGTGGATTGACGGACGCGATTAAAAAAAAAGTCCACCTGATCTACCTCGGCGCCCACCATGCCCGAGGCCGATGGTGTTGCCGCCCAGGGCGGCAGCAACTCCAGCGACTTTGTGAGTTTGCTATCCATGACAGTTCTTGCTCGTTTTTTTTTTTTTTTGCTTGATGCTGGTGCTGCTGCTGTAATCGGCATTGCTAACTCTGCGCGCGCAGGTTCGCAAACTCTACAAGTTTGACACCCGATGCCCGGCGATACTTGCCACAGAGCTAATGTTTGTGACAGGATGTTGGAGGACCCAGCCTATAGCAACATTGTTAGATGGGGGAACGAGGGCGACACGTTTGTCATTCTTGAGGTCCACTGCTGCAACAGTACCCGCGATATGAGGGCAACAAAAAGGCTGACATGACCTCGCAGACGGACAAATTCACAAACGACATCCTACCAAAACACTTCAAACACAGCAACTTCTCCAGTTTCGTGCGACAGCTGAACAAGTACGACTTCCACAAGCTGCGGCGCAACGACGAGAACAATGAGTCGCCGTACGGCAAGCAGGTGAGGAGCACACGAGTCCGTCACGTGGCGCCGTTTTGCTGATGTACGGACGCGCAGGCGTGGGAGTTCAAGCACTCGGCCTTCCGGGCCGACAGGAAAGATAACCTGGACAATATCAGACGAAAGGCTCCGGCACAAAGGAAGACGCAGGCGACGGAAGATCAATTCACTACTAACCAGTCCATCAACTTGCTACAAGAAACTCTCTTCGCGCAACAGCAGCAGGTACAGGCTCTGCAGGAGACGGTCAGTGAGATGCAGCGCGCCAATAAGACGCTTGTCCATGAAGTCCACACCATGCACAAGATTATCGAAACCCAGCGACAGTCTCAACACGAGATGCTCAACTACATGGCACACGCCGAAGACAGGATGAGGGGCCGCTACATGGGCCAGAACCCACAGATGAACGGTGCTGTCGATGAGGCCCCGGAGCTGAGGAGAGCCAGAGAGCTCCTCACCAGCGTGACAACGAATAGCATGGTGGACCGAGAGCTCGAAAGGCTCAACGGCATGTACGCCCAGAGCTCTCCGCCCGATTCGGCTTCCTCCCTCATGTTCCAGCCGGGGTCCAGCGGTATGCCTCCCATGATGGCCGAGCACCTGAACATGCGTCACCTGGTGTACCCCGTGGGTGAGAACGTAGGCATCGATCCGCTTTCCCAGGACCACTTCAACAACATCCCTTACACTCTCAACTCCCTGCCGATGAACGAGTTCCAAAATGTCGTCAAGCAAGAACCCGGCCCAGCAACGCCCGCCCCGGCCGCCGCCGCACCACAACGTCCGCCTTCGAACGACAAGGGCCTGTGGGGTCCGAAGAAGCCTCGAGTGTACCTTGTCGAAGATGACCGGACGTGTTCGAGAATCGGCTCCAAGTTCTTGACGCAGATGGAGTGTATCGTCGAGCTCGCCGTATGTCACCGTGCCCTTGCAGTTGTCTCTGTGGTCATCGTCGGTTGCTGACCATTGACAGGAAAATGGTATCGACGCCGTGAACAAATGCAAGGAAATCCCGCCTGGCCACTATGATCTCATCTTTATGGATATCGTCATGCCCCAGATGGACGGTGTGTCCGCCACACAACTTATCCGCGAGGTGCATCCCGACGTCCCTGTCGTTGCCATGACATCCAACATCCGGCCTGAAGACATTAGTCACTACTTCAACTGGAGTGAGTACCTGTCGCCTGCGACCCCTTTGAGCAATTCACTGAGACCCCTTAGGCCTGAACGACGTCCTCGCCAAGCCCTTCACCAAGGAGGGCATGCTTCGCATTCTGCGAAAGCATGTGCCTCACCTCCTCAAGAACGCGCCACCAGACGAACTTGCCGTTGGCCATGGAGCCGCCCAACTTCACGCCAACAACATGAGCATGCCTACGATGAATCCTAATGTCAAGTTTGACACGCCTGGTCAATCGCCGGCAACAACATCATCTTGGCACTCGCCAGGACAGATACACCAGCCGTCACCCAACGTAACCAACATTGAGACGGGCTACCCCATGGCTAATACTGCCCAAATGGTCATGACGCCAACTTCGGCACAACGACCCAACTTCCAGAGCATGCCACCCGGCATTCAACAAATGCGGGTGACGGACCATATGGGAGCTGATGAGCGACCGGAGAAGCGACAAAGGCTATATGCGCCACAGGGCGGATATGCATGAGATACCCATGGCATGGCACGGTTCACCAGTTGGGAAGAGGATGCCGTCGGAATCGATCAGTCGGATTGTTCGAAAATAACCGTGGAGCGGCCAGTTGAAATTGTCGACCCGACCATCTTGTCGGCCACGATAGAGAAGGAAAAGCGAGCCATTGGAGCCGCTAGATATGGCATGTGAAAGAAGCTGGGCAGCGGCACCGAAAAGGGAGAGAGGGGCCGGAACTGAGCGTTGATTGGAAAAGACGACAGTTCGAGGGCGGCGGTGGCGGCTTATGATGTCCCATGACAGGACATGTCGCCAGTTCTTGTGCCGGCATGGAAGATGACCAGAGCATTGCCAGAGGACGGTTTTCTCGGCGCGGTGCTGTAAACAGAACTTGTGATTGGAGTTGGGGGTTCTTCGGATTTCATACCGGACTTATAGGCGATATGTAGGCCGCATCAGCTCTTCTTAACGAACATACTTACCTACCCATACTCAACAAGAGCTTTGTAAACGGTGTCAAATTGCGTGGTCGACAGGCCAAGGAGGCGCGGCGGGACACCCAAGACTTTTGACGTTGACAGCAACGTGAGCCGTGAACGGAACATCCGGACAAGAGCTCGTCATGTACCCGCAAGCCCAAGCTGGGTAGCGATAAATAAGGCGCAGAAGGCACGACGTCGGACCCCCATCCAGGCGTATAGAATGCTCTGGGCACCTCTGGGCATCTGTAGGTTGTGCACAGTGTTCCCTTCAACCCTCCACCCGACAGGTAGGCTGGCAGGGGCCCAGGGTCCTGCAGAGATCTCTCAAGGGATGCGACACCCTGAATCCTTGCGGGAGAACTGCAGACAGCAGAACCGAGTGGACACCTAGAACTTTCCGAAAAACCTCTGGGAAGAAGGGGATGGGAAAGGAAAGGGGCTTTTTGGACCTGGCAGTTTGGTCGTGTTACACTTGTAAGTTGCTCATGAGGTGGCCCCCCGCACGCACGGGTGGTCGATTGAGGTCTGGACCACTGCAGAGTGGCACCTGGTGGTCTGATGGGCCGGGGTCCCTGCCAAGGAGCCGGAAGGGTCTGGAACATCGGTGATTTCTTTTTTACGGAACGGAGTGGATGGTCGACACATGGGAGTACTCTTGTTTGACGGTGGGTTTTTCGTCCGATGGGATGGGTGCCATATCGTGCTGCGCCTCTCGGGATAGAGTGGACCAGCCATCCTTTGCTCCCAGATGACATGCTCCATGCTCGGGATCTGCTCTTCTCCCACGTCGCTTTCTTGTTCGGAAGTCGGCGCAAGTAGGCATGTTTGTTAAGAGGGTCAATTTCCGGTGACATGGTCCGTAGGGCTGGCGCTTTGAATGGTCTACGGTCCGAGGGTGGAGCGGAGACCAGTTGTGGACGGAGAAGAGTTGAATGTGAGCTGGCTCGAGGGTATATGACGGCACAATGACGAGGGAAAAGAGAGAGAGAGAGAGAGAGAGAGAGAGAGAGAGAGAGAGAGAGAGAAATGTGTGTCCGCTGTAGGTCGTCTAACAAGTGGGATGCGGCCCGAGTTTAATACATCGTGTCCAACGACGGCGGATGGTGTGGGATTGGAGGGTGCGTTGGCCAGGCAGGTCTAGGCCGCCCGGTGCTTGCTAGGCGAAGTTGGCTTGCAGCAAACGATCTTTGGTACCCAAAAACAGAGCTCTGGAGTGCGGTGAAGATGGTCTGGAACCAGAGCCGCTGCGGCTTCCTCCGCGGGAACCAGATGGTTATGGGCTTAGAAGGCTAAGTCCAGGCGGATGGGGTCGGCGCTGCTGTCCCAGCACGTCACGTTAGTTGACGAAGGGAAGATGATGCTAAAGCGACATACCTTGATGGGCTGTCGGTGGACTATGGACCGAGGTGATGAATGGTCTGTCTCGAAATCGTGGCTCTCTGATGGGAATCAAGGAGGCGATGTCGTTTGCCGGTCTGGACCGTGATATTTGGCCTGGTGTGCTGTCGGTTTTAGATGCGGGTCGAGAAGTTGGCCATCTGCACCACATCCGTAGGGTGCGTTCCCAAAAGCCGTCGACCACGGCCAGACCCTCCAGAGAGTGGACGATCGTCCACGATCATCTGTTTCCACTGGCAACAGCCATGACTTTCTAGGCTCAGTACTGGCGAGGGAGAGGGCCGGGCCCTGCTGGTGTGAAATTTGCCGAGAATGTTGACGATGCGAAATGTGTTTGCCGGGCCGAGGGAGAAGACGGAGGTCATGGGATTGGCAAGGCTCGATCCATACTCAATTGTGCCCATGCATGCAAGAGAAGACAAGGGGTCGTGGTGTATTGGTGCTGGGCTGGGCTGGGCTGGGCAGGGCAGGCGAAGTTGGCTGGGTTCTTTCCTGTACTGCTGTCGGGACGGGATGCGGCTATTTGTGGGCGACAGGGGTCAGAAAGGAAGGAACGGTCGAGACGGGCCTGGACAGGAAAACGTGGTGCAAAAACCTCTTTTCTTATCTCGGCACACGTTACGTTTGCTTATTCCTATCGGCCGGTGGGTTTCTCGAGAAAGAAATGGTTGGCTAGATAAGTGTTGCAAGGTTGGGTGGCGGACTTGATGTATGGCCCGTCCACCTCGACAGGCTGGCGCCTGAAGGTTATATCGGCGGCCTCATACGTTCAAACAAGTTGCATTTTCGCACGTCTGCAAAGAGACAATCCAAGTCTTAGGGGCCAGACAGACACGTGCTGCTGACGGGAGAGATATGTGATGGAAGGCAGAGAGAAGTGAGAAGTTCACATGCGGAAGAGGAGATCTCGATTTGGTCGTCTTGTCTCCATTCCTGCAGGTGATGAGATGACACGACGAGCAGGCTGCCACGCCGAGCGGGTGACTTGGTTTTAGGACTATTCTCTGTGTCTTTGAGAAGGTTCGGATGAGAACGAGAGCCTGAATCAGAAGTAGGTAGGTCTCGGGCCGAGCTTGCGAGTAGGGGCCAGCAACGTGAACCTTTGTAGGTGCCATTCATCGTGATGATGGCTGGCGACACACCCACGCAAACCCAATCCCTTGCTTCTGCGTTTTCTATGGCCCAGGCGTTTCTCGAAAAGCCATATCGAATTCCTGAACTTGATGCTCAAGCTCTGCATCGCAGGCAGAAGCCGAAAGATCTGTCGATCAAACATGTCTCGACAGATGGCTAGCTGAGTCCCATTTCCTTCCTCGTCTTCCTCCCGGAGGCTTTTCTACGGCGATCCCTTGGCCCCCAACACGGAATGTCACCCACCATAATCTATCCACGTGTGGACATGGGCAGCAAAGGGTTTGAAAAGCAAATCATTCGGGGAACACGCAGGAATTTGCTCTTTTACCTTTCCGCGTGCTGGAACGCCTGTGTTACGTGGAAACAGGTATGATACGGCTATATGACTGGCAGAACATGAGTGGGAAATGCTGTGTGACGATAACTGCTTTGTTTGCTCTGAACTGGTGCATTTACGCGCCTCAGGGTGCATACGAGGCATTCCGCATGGACCGTTCTAGGTCTTCTTCTCGATAGTATAAGCCTTCTTGGCGCGTTATAGTCGCCTCTTCAAAGCTGAACCTCCTCTGGTGTCCTGGATCATCAGAACGGCATTTCAAAAAGCCTACCTCCACAGGCATGTCAGAAAAGCGCCTGACGAATTCCTGCTTCGATTGGCATCTGAGTCTCATACGTCATAAAGGGATCTCAAATCCAAACCACCTCGCGGTCCTCAAGCCAAGGTTCTGGATCTCTTTGCGACCCAAACATGGGATTCGTGATGCCCTGGCGTTTTCGGATTCGTTTGTAGGTTGCCATCCGACGTTGCGCGTCTGCCACCACGAGGGAAAAAAAAGAGAGACATTCCTGCGGTGGCTTGTACAGACGCATGAGCTAGCCAATGAGATCGTCCTCCCTTCCTCAACTTTTGGTGTAACGGGCAAGTTCCCGCCGTCTTGGCCCGCAGTTGCGTGCGGCTGAGGAATTTTGGGGGCTGTGATTCTCTTGTGTCAGACTGTGCGCATGCTCGCCGTGAGCTTTGTGGCGCCTTGACGGGACGTTTTAGTCCGAGGATTAGCAGATTTTCAGATGAGCAGAGGATAACGCTTTCAAGTGTGTTGCTCATGGCTGGAGGACTCGCACTGCTGCTGTCACGCATTCAGATTTGACCCGGAGTTCCAGCTTACGTTGCCGGACCTGAGCTTATGCTTTTGGCATGCCTCTTGCCGGCTCTCATGACATGTGTCGATGCCCGAGAAAGAATGGGCCTCAAGCCGTTTGCGCGAGGTGGCATACATCCTAGGTCAAGATTGTAGAAGGAAGTTGGATGGTGTACCATTCTGTCCAGAGTTTTACACTGCCATTCTGCATCTTTGGTCTGGCAACCGCACTGCACAGATTTTTGACGACAAGCATGAAGCATCCACAAACATACTGCAATTTAGCTATCGAGAATTAATTCAACAGGGAGCAGACATTCAGGCCCAAGACCTGCAAGGGCAACCGTCCAGGCTACGAGCTTCAGTTTAGGACATATGCCACCCCTTTTCGAGACTACGTCCTCTGAGATTTCATGCGACAGTGGAGCCAGTGCGATCAACCTCTGAGCTTGAGACGAGAGTGACTGTGTCCCTCTGCAAGAAAAGACTCGACCACGTGCTCATCTTGAGCATCTCATTGTGCCCGACGACGTTCTCACTGGTTTCCTTATCTTTTAGCCACCTGATTGAATTTGAACCCTACTGAGACTCATTGATGCTGGACCTACCACCCTCATGAGCTGCAGCAATACCGGGTGGCTGCCAAGCGCTATCTCTGAGCTTAATGACAGACACAGATCGCTATTGAAACCGACATGTTGAGGCGCCATTATGAGGGTTAACTCACATGGACCACGTGTTGATTTTGAAAGCGAAGACCAGTACGATGGTTCGGGTCCATCAGCCGGAAACAGATGTTGGCACTCAACCGTTAGTGAATCTTGCCCCTTCACTTCATGTGTAGATATTCATGTGCAGTCTCTTTTGGAATTTCCATGATCCATGTCAAACACTGTTTGCTGGCATTTGCTCCCGTATAGGCGTAACTCCAAACCAGCGTGGTCAAGAGGCTGGCTGAAAAGGTATAGTTTCCCACCACGATTGGATGTGAAGCCAGGATGACAGCCACTTGAAGGCTCTCTGCCAGTCGATCTTCAAGCCATGAATGTAGGGCACCGAGGGGCTGGATCAGTTAACAGCTGTGGCCACCACACAAATACCGGAGACAGAACCGGCTTGCTTCGCCTGCGGGGAATGCAACTCAGATTTCCCCTGGTCATCTGGCAATAGTCTGTGTTTTTAAAACTGTTCGAGGAGAGCTTTCACGCAGCGCAGCAATCACACCAATCAAATTAAACCAAGCGGTCTGGCTTTGCTTGTTTGGTCGTTTTTCGCGCCATATCTGCTTGTTTGGCCAATTACTTGTTTGATGTAACGACGTTTCTGATAATCTTGTTGCCTTTCTGCAGTCATATTGACGCCACATTCGGTTGTCATCGCGATCCTCCAAGCTCGATGTGCCAACGCAATGCCCCTCCTCGTCGATCATCATAATCCTCACGCATACGATACATGTGAGATCAAAATAGGTAGGTGCAAAAGCAATATTGTTGTAGAAGTCCGGTAGTCGTCGATCTTACCCGTGTTCATGATCCAGGCATGTGCCCTCTGAGGAGAGGCCCAGCCCGCCAAAGTCAGATTCCAGGTGCATCTTCGACCGAGCAATGAAAGACAGCCGGAAATCAGACATGGGAGTGTGTTGCACGCGGCTCTCTGTAACTTGGGGGAGAACGTTTGAATCATTAATAGTAATGCCGCCCTGGCAGCCGTCATGTGTGTGACAACGAGAGCGAGGCATGGAAATTTTAACCATACATAACTCAGAAATAACACCTGTATGATCTCACACCGTCATATCTGCAAGCTTACACACCGTCGGCCTGGTTTGTCACCTTACCAACCCGGAGGGCCTAACCTGTCAATACCTGTGTAGCTTCCCCCCGCCTTATGAACGATGTATTGAATCCCCTTTCGACGAAACTGGTGGGGCGGTGGTCTAGTGGTTATGTCACTCTGCCTTGTATCGTTATCCGTATATTCTTAAAACCTACATCCTCTACCAAAAGGCAGAGAGGTCGGTGGTTCGAACCCATCCCGCTCCAGTATAACTTTGTTATTTTTGCCTGATTGTCACAAGAACTGATGTCCTACGAAGAGGTCTTCTCTATTTTGAGATGGAATATCAGTTTCACAAGTTTTTTTCCAGCGGCTTGAACCTCACGTCAAAGACTATGTGTAAAGCATGTAAGTTGATTGAGAGAGCGAGTTGGATTTGATGGGGTGGACTGGGAGGAGACACATTCAAAGGCAAACAAAGGCAAACTTATGAATTGTTAGCTGAATCAGTCGCCTAGACGCGCTGGCTGTATCGGGGGTTGCTTGCGCTATTGTAACACTGTACTGTAGATGTGTTGGCGTGCTCATGATACCCCAAAGTATGGAATCGCAATCAGGAAGTGTTGCCCTCCTTGCCGTCGGTCATCGTCGTCCTCGCCAGTTCCAAAGTCCCGACAATTTCGGACCAGTTCTCGTCTGAAGCCGGCTTATAGAGATGCGAAAGCCACCTGTTGGTCAATACTAACCTCCCCGCTCAACCTTCTCAGGAATTCTTTGCCAAATTCTCCGACGTGGAAAAGGCTCTCAATCATGGGTTGAGTCTTGTTCTTTTGAGTCAACACGTAGGCCCAGTCGACCATTGAGTTCGTGAAACGTGTTGATGACGGGCAATGTATGAAGGCGAGCTCAATATGCCGCAAAACGGGATAAGTGCGTCGAAGTAGTCCCTCGCCGGCTAGATATGCTTTGTTGGCGTCATGAAGTAGCGGACCGCAGTCGTATTTGCAGGCAAGCACCATCAAGAAGACGAGTCGTAGCTGCAGAAACTCGGCATAGACACGTCCGGTGTTGGCACCAGAGCAATCGATCCCATGCTCCGTCTCTAGATATTGTCGAATTGCTTGGGTGTCTGAAACGCTGGGGGAGCGAGTGTGCAGGCCACTACCTCGAAATGATTTGGATCCCTCCAGAGATCGTTCGTAGTAGCTGAGCCTGTGTTCCTCAAACGAGATTTCTCGATAGTTAGCTCTGTTGATACCAAATCCCTGGCGGGAGGCGAAGAGCCTCTCGTCGCAATGCAACGCAGCGAGCTGGAGGGTTTTCACGACCCCCGAAGTGTAGAGAACGGGCCCTGCCAATGCGGAAGGTGGTTCCTTTGACCAGATTTCACGTATGCTGTCGGGTAGGCTTCGGTGATGACACCAGTAGATCATTAATCCAACGGCGTCGGGATGATCATCCGGCATTTCGACCACGCCTGTGGCGGCTTCCTTCCAAGACCCATTCAACGCGGCGCGAAAGAACCCGAAGTTTTCCACGAGATGCTTCCTTGTCGCGTAAAATTTGGTTTTGGATGGTCCGGCAAGTATGATGACTGGCTCGGCCTTCAACTCACTAGAAAAAAGCGTTAGTCTCATGATATCCTTCAACGACGTGTAATGGGGAGATACAGGAAACCATGTTTGAGGGGAGAACGTACTCGAGGACTTTTAGTAGGGGACCTTCAGCAAAAGCTACAGCCGAGTCCGGCGCCGGGGTGCAAAGATTTTCGCGAGCGGTAGACATAGTGAGCTGTTGTTAGGTATGAGATCTCGGGGTGTGTTGAAGGATTCAGGAGTCGAACGTCTATGTTTGACTTGAAAGTTGGAGAAGTGGAATATCCCCACGAGAATATGTTGAAGAGTGCCGAAGTGGGTAGAAATTTCCATCAAAGCTCTAGAGCAAAGATGCTCCTGCCTGAACAATTAGAAAAATTGCACAGAGAGGTAGAAGATGGTCGAGAGCCTATCTTAGCTCCTTTTACCTAGAGGGCGGACCGCAGCATAGCCTGAGAAGAGCAAAGCATTACAATTGAGCAGAGAGACAGGTAGTATAAATGTTCAGTTATTATTGCTATATCTTCATTATCTTTTGTATATGGCTTGATTTTGTTGTCAGAAGCTATGTCATCTTACAATGCAGAGCCAACTGCAGGACAATTGTTCCTGCAAGCAGTGATGATTGTTCCTGCCAGTACTGCTTTGCTCTAGCAGTTTCGTCGGAGAGGCCCCTTCCCTACCTATGGCCTACAGAGCGTCCAGGGTTTTGTAGGTTGAGGCGGCGAATGAAAGCCACAGCGAAATTCGCAAAAACAGAATGATAGGCTATGGTCTCCAGCTATGACCAGGCCACTGAAAGAAGCCACGCGACCTGCTTGGGCATAGTCGGACTTTTGAGCGAGGCTCGGTAGGGGAAAGATGACGATGGAAACAACGGATATTGGAGTTAGTGGATAATAGAGACGGTGAGTGAGCGAGAGAGTAGACAACAGAGATAGCATACAGTGGTAACCAACGACATACGGAGCAGAAAGCAGACAACGGAGACACTATGCGACCAAGACAGCATTGAACAACAGACGATGGTGACGATAGTAGATGACAGAGACAGTAATGGCCGAGAGGCACGGTGCAGGTTGAAGACAGTGGACAGCAAATACAGTGCGACAATGACGGGGATGACAGATAAAGCAACGCCATCAAGATAAGGTATCATTAAAGCAGCCTCCAGACGCCAAGCTAAGCAAATCCCACCCCTTTCCCTAATTTTTTACATGCACGTGTCCCGGCGCCCTAGTAGGGAGGCTGATACTGTTGGCCATGGAAGCCCTGCTGAGACTGAGATGGGGGATGATAGGTGTCGTCGTAGTCCACTGACTGTGTGTTGCCGCCGCGTGGCTCGACATCGTCAAGCGACCTATACCCGTGCATGCCTCTTCCTCGACCACCCCTCTGGTTGCCACGGCCGCGTCCACGGCCACCTCGATACGCACGGCCGCCGCGTCCAGAATGAAACTCGCGTCGTTCGTTGCGGCCATTGTAGGGGCCTGGTCGATGCGGGTGGTCACCTTGGCCGTCATGCTTTCTCTTGGAAGACTTGTTGGCGAACAAAGACTCGTATTCATCCTCTTTAGGATCTTCATGCTCAATGCGAAGAATGACCTTCTCGCCAACATTTGTCTCGAATGTGAAGCTGTTTTCGGGAGCAACCGGCTGCCAGTTTTGGATCTTGCCGGCATCCATCGGACGGGCGCCTTTGCGAAGGGCTAGAACGACGAGCGGTGATGGGTTGTCGGTATGGAACTTGGCTGTGGCGGGAATGGGGCGCAGACTAGCAGCCCAGATACTGTTCTCGAAGCATGCGGTACCAGTAACCTCCCATTTCATCTTGGCGCCCATGCCGCCAACCTTTTCCAAGATACTTGGTGGGCAAGGGCGGGGGCAGATCATAATGTTGTTTGCGTGGTACTTCAACTCCTGGTCGGGCATGCCGGTGGGGATCTGTGCTAGGTTCAGCAGGCGCGCGGTATCTTCCTTGTTGATCATGTAGCTTGTGAAGTAGACTGTCTTCTTGATCATCAATCTGCGAGAGGGCTTTTGATTGGCCGTCTCGCTGTTGTGGATGTTAATCATGTGCTGGACTTCGGCAACTTCGACAATGGGGTCCAACGCGGTGGAAACATCAGCCACCTGAACAACTTCTGCCGTGATGGGCCCGCGTGTTCGAGTGGCAGGAATATGCTGCTTCCGGTTGTAGTCCGCAAGCCAATCTCTGAAGCCCTTTGTATGCTTTGGGCGGTCTTCGTAGATGCGGATCTCCTCGGCGCTATTGTATGTTTCCATGACGGCGGCCAGGAAAAGCTGCTTGAAGTGCATGGTGCTGGTAAAGTGTTGATTTGTCGGGCTGACGGCAGGCTTGAGGCCAATCATATCAAAGTCCAAGCCCTTGCTCTTGACCATCCTCTTGATAAGTTCGCTGAACCCCCGTTCAGAACGGCCCGTAAGAAGGACACATAGAGCGTCCTTCTGTGTGATGCTCAACTTGATCAGCTCGACGATCGTCTCGTTCCACCAACCCTCCCATGCCTTTCTTTCCTCGACATCGGCGCCCTCGCCCGTCGCTGCAAGGATGCGGGAGTCATGCCACCAGCCGCCATTGGAGATTGTGTCCTGACTGGAGAGTAAACCGATGGTAGGGCCGTTCCACAATGCGTTGTTAGGAAGGGGGGTTCTGAAGACTGTGAACGTCAGCTGAGGTCGATGTTCGGGTGTCCTAGTGGGATGATAGAACAGTTGGGGAGAGCATGGCGAAGACGTACGGGTGTTATCAAAGTCATAGATGTGCAGGGTCTTGATCTTGTCGAAGGGAGGTAACTGCTTGTTTGCGATGCTCCATCTGCTCAAAGCAGTGGTTGTCGCAGAGGAGCTTGCGAAGTTAGCGTACGCCGTCTTGGCGGAGCCATTGGCGAGGGACGTCATGGCTCGTATGGAGTGACGGGCAGTCAACATGAACTTTCGTTTGACGATACGAAAGGTCGAGGTCAAGGTCGAAGTCGCGCCGCGTCAACCAAGGGCGCGTACCAACGGGTAATGCTGGACCTAGCTAAGGGTAGGTACGACCGGCAGAAGATTTGAGGAAGGTAGGGCTGCTGGGTCATCAGGGATCACAGCGCCTTTAGATTATGTCAGCACCATCTTCTTATCGTTATCGGGCTTATCGCTATCTCGGCGGAACAGCGGCAATGACGGGTGCGAGGAGAGGTGACAGCTGCGATAACAGATTCGTCAGTGTCTGTTTTGGTATCTGTTGAAAAAAGATGACGTACATGACGAGACCTCACATCACATAGTAATCTGGACATGGTTGCGGGGGGCGTTAGAGTAGATTATTTGCGTCATCGGCGATCGCACGACTTTCTCCTGAACAGATTCGTGATGTCAATTGTTACCGCCGACTTGCCCGTCAACGGCACTTGAAAACCGAGCCAAGAATTTTGTCATCTTGGGATAGCCGGGAGAGTAGTTCGAACGAAGCCATGCATCAAGCTTTTTCATTATGTCGAGTACAGTTTGAACCTACTGTTTAAACGAAACTCATAGATTACTGATTATGACTCAAGATCAACAAGCGTTACTCAGGGTATGCGATATCTTTAAATAAGCAATCATCAAAATTGCGAGAGAATGTACTCAGCGAGTCAGTGTTCGCGCACGTTTGAGGGTAGCCCTTCCTTGTACTGGGACTCCTTCATTAGACTGATAATCTACTATGATATGCTCAATGATACCTTGTGATTCTCTATCGTGAGTTTCAGTAGCACCAAGACTATGTACGCCCTTCGACAACGTCCATCTCATACAGCTCGCTAGAAATGCCATCGAAGCAGCCTCCTCATATGGTAAAGTCCGAACCTCTTTGGACGGAGCCGCAAGTTGCCGGTTATCCGACCCTGGTCCCGGTCGGTGCAGCACAGCTTCGCGCGGGGCAGGGAACGCACACCTGTGGCAGATCGTTGGCCGGGTCTCTCTACGCAGTAGGGAGTACGCAGTAGTAGAAACGGAGAAACAATTTCCATCAACCGGTTCTTCAAACAGCTCATCCCATCTCGCTCTCCTTTGCTCCCACCGGTCTAGGTTGCCCCACAACCGACTCTCCCCAGCGCGTTGTGTCCCCATCATTCTCTCTCTACCTAATGTGACACCGGCCTCATCTCCGGAACCCATGTCATCCTTGACAACTCGAATCGCCCGAGGCGACGATTTAGGCTTGGTGCGAGATGCAACCTGCGGCGGGGGATGTTCTGGCGAAGCTTTTGGCGTTTATAACACCCGACTTGGCGCGCTTGGCTTCCAACTTCTGTTAGCAACTGCTTGACGTTCAGGTTCATCGCTTCTCTTCTCCCATTTTTCCCTTCTTTGGTCCCTTCTTTAACATTCGCCACAACCATGTATTTTCGTCTCTTGTCTTTGGCTCTTTGCCTTGCAGTTCCTGCGTCGACAGCCTCAAGCCCTCGTCAGTGCGTTGTCGTCCCATCTGAAGGAACCCAGTCAGACTCCCCAGCCGTGGCGGAGGCTTTCCGTAACTGCGGCAGCAATGGCGAGATTGTGTTCTCAGCTGGTACTGAGTACAAGATCTACGAGCCCATTGTCGCGACCAACCTGACGAATGTTGTCATCAACGTTCAGGGCAACCTGACGCTGCCCCAAGACATTCCCGCCGTTCAGAGTCTCGTTGAGGCGAAGGGTGGCACGCTCTCGTGGTTCCAGATTGGCGGCTCCAACGTCCAATGGATTGGCTCCGAAGACGTAAGTACCCCCCAAGTCACATGTTGGCCAATCTCCCAAGTGCTGACTTCATTCTTCAGATCCAATCTGGATGGATTTTGTCGCATGGACAGGCCTGGTGGGACCTTAACAAGGACGGCGAGGCTGGCACGCCCAACCGTCCTCATCTCATGCAGTTCAAGGTCGACGGCGGTGTCATCAAGTACATGAAGTCCTCCAAGCCCATCGCCTGGAACTTCTCGATCAAGGGCAGCAACATTTCCATTTCCGATACTATCATCGATGCCCGTTCCAGCAGCAGCAAGTTCCCCTTCAACACCGACGGCTTCGACGTCGGTGCGACGGACGTCACCATCACCAACAGCAACATCTTCAACGGCGACGATGCCATTGCCGTCAACGACGGAGCCAACAACGTTCTCTTCAAGAACGCCACTATCGGCTTCGAGACCCATGGTATGAGCGTTGGCTCCCTTGGATCGAAGGTCGCCTCGGTGGCCGATGTGCAGAACATTCGCTTTGAGGATGTTACCGTCCAGGGTGGTCTCTACGCGGCTCGCTTCAAGAGCTGGATTGGAGGACAGGTATGCCAATGAGTGCGGTTGATGTAAATCCCGGTCTAACGTGCTGCAGGGTTTGGCCAAGAACATCACCTGGAGCAATATCCGAGTCGACAACGTGACTTTCCCCATCTTCGTGACGCAGACCTACTTCAACCAGGCCAGTGCCGGCGGCCCGCGCCCCAACAATTCGTCCGTCATGATGGAGGATTTCACCTGGGAGCACTTCTCTGGCAACATCAACACCGAGAACCCCGGTGATGGATCTTGCACCACCGACGTAAGCTCCTGTTACTACATATGAATCGAATGGCAAACGTGCTAACCATGTCCACAGCCCTGCTGGTACAATGTCGGTCTCCCTGACCTTACCCACACGGAAGCGGTTATTATCGAGTGCAACACCGAGAAGTCGTGCAAGAACTTCAAAACCACGGATATCAAGCTTGAGCCCCGGAACAAGGGCGATGCCAAGGTCATTTGCATGAACGCTATGCCGGAACTGAACCCTGACCTGGGGTTCACCTGCGCCAACGGCACGCTCGCCGACTTGTCGCAGCTGTCGTAGACGACGATATGGCTAGTAATTAGGAGCCTGTTAATGAGACAACCTCTTACTTTCGAACAAGAAAAATTATGACATTTCCCTCTCACCTTGTGTATCATATGCCTGCAACACCCAACCAGCATCTCTCACGCCTTCGCAGCTCTCCGCTTCAGCTTGCCGATGACCCCTTCCATACGATAAATCCAGCCCAAGGTCGTCCACCAAGTCAGTTTTAGGCCTCTAGATCAGCAGCACGACCCTGTTCGACTCAAATTCCCACCCGGGCTAGCCATGCAACCGCCGCTGAACGTGATATTTGCGGCGCGTCACTGCCTCAGGCGCAACATGTGCGCTGCGCCATCATGGCCGTTTCGCTGCAACCAGCGCTCCTATTTCAACTTCGTCGCGTCCGTGCCGAATATTTCCTTGTTGCAACCGACGCAGCGGCATGCAGAACGGGTTTGGAGGGCGAGATAATTATGGCGACTTCTTGTTCGAGGTGTTTACAGATGCGGGGGCTCTTGAGGCCGACGATGGCGCCATCGTCAATAATCTCAGGGTGGGTACTCTTGGAGTCAGTGCCGTAGTTGTGAGAAGTCGGGCCTCTCAGGTGCAAAGTCCCTTGCTTCGCCGTCGAGTCGAGTAGTGATGTTTTGGATGGCGATTGTCGTGACGTTGGAGATGCTCCGGTAACCTAGGGGACCAACGGGTTTATAGTCCAGCCAGCACTTTATTGACGGCATCATACCACAACTGCCGACATACTCAATCGAACATTCACCTCTTGCGATGGTGCCGTCAAAGTCGCAACCTGCTTCCATGTAGCCAAACCTTTTGCTAAACTTGACAGCGCCGATAAAGTTCCATGCATCTGTACGCAAGGTACGAGCTTGCTGACTCTAACGGTAAGCAGCTGAGGGGTCGTCAACATTAAGAGGACCACCAAGACGCAAAACTCGCAAGGCTTTCTGATGTTAACGAGATGCTTCTCGAGATGGCTGCAAGGTCTTCGACCACGCTGCCGATATGTGGTCCAGTGGTGAGGATACTGAGAATAGAACAAGGTCGAATCACGAGCCTCTTTTGTCTAACATGTTCGACATTGTCACACAGTGAGACCGTGTGACTCGGTGATGTCTCTTCCAATTGCTGGTTTTCTTAAAGTTGGACTGCAAAGCAACAAATTAGCTAGCGGGTTGTCGTGACCCGGGCTACGACAGGTACGTGGCGTAGACCTCTTCCTAGCCGCGACCCAAGGACCAGGGGCACTGGACCGTATTTCTCATGAAGCTTCCTCATGTTGGGCGCACAGTTTGGCGCCGATGCCCTAAGATCGACGTTAGATATCGGACCATACTGTTGAATCATTATGCAAACAGATATTCTGCTGAAGATTAGGCTTGGTGGAAGTCAAAGCCGGTGCCAAGTCACAGTCTGAATAAAAGGTCGTGATTGCAATCTATCACCAGAGCCAAACCGTCTCTCACTGTTCGGTCAATAGCACATTCACTTCTCGACTTCTTCGTGTGGTTTCTTCTAGAATCTTACTCATGATTATGCCTTCTTTTCTCTGAGCCAAATCTATGGTCATGAATACGGTCTCTTCCTCACTTGCGTCGTATGCGGCAATTATTGCCAGCAAAATTCTCGAAGGTCGGTTGATTGACATTTAACCGAAATTGACTATCTTGGATCGCTATCTGAGAGCACCTTTTGTCTCGGGTGTTTTCACATTGCTCTGCTTTACTGTCTACTATTGGTCTCACCTCGATACTCCCCCGCGAAGTCTCCGACTAGGAAGTACGAATGTGCCGTTGAAACTTCTGCAGGATGAATGAGACCTTGCCTGGAGATATGATGGGTCAACAGCATCGCTTGGTGTTCGTCTGATGTGGACCAGGCAAGCCTTCGTGTGTGACATGAGATGTGACATTGACCAGCGATAAGAACTGCCATCCGGGCGCGTGGTAACTCCATCAGACGAAGTACTATGGGAAAAGCTTTCCGCGTGATCCAAACTCGATCAATGTGAGTCGAAGAGGCCAAAATGAGAGAGGGTACTGCTTGAGAGGTCGTGAGTTATCGACGAGGCAAACGAATTCACTCGTAAATGACAGGCGGAAAGCACATCTCGAACACACCGGGTTAAGAAGCAGCCACTGATGCCCAGCAGAAGAGGCGGTAGGTTGCATGAAGGCAATGTTATGACAGGCTAAGAGGTCGCGGTCGCGGGTGGGGTATATCTTGTTTCGTAGGTGCAGCCGTCTCCCCCCTCACACATCAATTCTCCTCTATAGCCCTCCCGAGTCTTTCCCTCACGTTCGCGATGAAGCTATCGCCATCTTTGACGTTGCTCAAAGCGACCGTCTTCTCTCTTGACTTTAGCCCTTGCGTGATGGTTATGTCCGACTTTGGCAATCCCAAAACCTGGAGATTCTATCAGATCAACGCGCTGTGTATAAAGCCGCTGCGGAAGTCATGAAAATCAGCAAACCAAGTGGAAGGGGCCTCACCTGGCTCAGCAACTTGACGACAGCCTTGTTCGCCTCACCCTCGCGCGCCTGCGCAGCAACGCACAGATCGACGGTCGCGTCAGTCACCGCCGTCACGCCTTCTCGGACGCGAGACGCGCCTGGTTTGATGTGACATTGAAGGTAAAGAGTGCCCAAAGGAGACTTCTTCGTTCCCGCGACGAATCTGATGGCTGATGTTGCCATGGCTGTGTGATGTATAGGGAGCTGCTGGGAGGTGCCCAAGGTAGGACGAGTCAAAAAAGGAATGATGTGAAACTTGAGTTGAACGGGGGTGGTCGGTGGGGTAGTTTATTGGGGGTCAAGGTTGCTGAGGGCCCTGAGATGTTACTGTGAAAAGCTTTCGCGGACCAACAAGAACTAACTTTGTCGTCTTTTACGCCAGACCATAAGGGTGTAGATCTTATTATCATGGAGATGTACGAAGGTTCTGAGGCTCAACTCGATACACTAAAAATGAGTTCATTCCCAAGCTGATCATTGTGATTCAGGGATCATCTACGACGCTGAAATTTGTCACCTTTGAGTAATTAGTATGACGTCTCAAGATATTGTATATTTTGTCTAGACTGTTATGAAATATTTCCGTGTGGTGTTGTGATCAATTTTGGTATTTCCTTCATCGCTACCTTTCTGACTTTCCGACCTGACCTCGCTATTTTTCCGCTGAATAACAAAAAGAAGAAAGAAGAATAAGAGACTTTTACAAAGAAGCCTGCTGCTGCCGGGCTTGCTTGGCCTGACTGGGGATGTGGATGTAATCGCCGGCGATGGCCGACTTGGAAGGGAGCGTGCGGAGCTCCTTGTGCTGCAGCTTCTCCAGACGGTTCTCGGCGTACATTCTCTTGGTGGTGATGCGCTCAGGGTAGTTTCTGAGGAACATGTTTGTGAAGTGGGTACCGTAGTGGATGCCCTCCTCGGGAGACTGGCCGACGTCGTAGCCGGGGAGGGGCTTGGCTACGGCCTGGAAGCTGGGCTCGTGGAAGTAGGCAAAGGCGAAGCGGTCACGGGTGTTGAGGCCGACCTTGTGGGGGGTGGAGGGCAGGTAGGAGTTGGTGATGTACTGCATGATGTCTCCGGGGAAGACGGTGAACACGTTGGGCACTGGAGGGACGTAGTGCCAGCCCTCGTCGTCCTCCTTCATGCCCGCGGCACTCTTCTCCCAGTTGGCGTAGTGCTCTCCCTCGTAGGGGGGACGGATGAAGAGACCTGGTCTCGTGTTAGACAAAGTGGGACCTTCGTGTTTGTGTGTTTCAAGGGAAGGGACTTACCGCCAACATCATCCTGGGCAGCGATCACGAGCAGACCATAGTCGGTGTGGGAGCCGATACCACGACCCTCCTTGCCCTTGCCGTTGGTGTTGTGTGTGGGAGGGAATCTTAATCCCAAGTCAGACGAGAAGGCTTCGCATAATGACTAGTCATGGCTCTGCTTACCTGAGGATGCGCATGTGGTGCCAACCGTCGGCGGTAAGGTCGGTGAGAGACCCAGCGGGGACGTTGAGTCCCAGCTCAGCAAGCTGAAGCAGCTTCTCTCCGCTCTCGCCAAGGTAGTCCATGTAAGTGGTCATGGGCTGCTTCATGTCGTAGTCTGGCCAGGGAGACGGGCCGTGGCAGGGCCACTTTGCGCGGACGCGCGGCTCAGCCATGTCCAGGTCTTTTGTGACGGTGAAGATCTCCGAGTAGTCGGCGATGCCATCCGTGATCTCCTCGCCCGAGGCGATGTAGCCAGAGTAGCTCTGAGAGTCGACGCAGGCGGCCTTCTCCTCGTGGGGCTTGGCGAAAAAGGTCTTGCTCGCCTGCGTCGCCTCCTGGAAGATGGCCTGCTGCTTCTCGTTCATGGACACCTGGAGGATGCCGTCGCGGCGCCAGGCGTCGACGAGTGCCTTCCCCATGGCGCGGTGGCCAGGCGTGTCGGTGACTCTGTCCGGGAGGGTGAAGGTCTCGAGCTGGGCAACCTTTGCCTTGTGGCCCGGAGGCATGGTGGCAGCCATATGGGCAAGGTTGTGGTCCGTGACGGTGGCCAAGGGGCGTGACTGGGCGACTGCCGCAGGAGCGCGCGCTCCGCGGCTCGCCAGCTTGCTCAGAGTCTTGGTGATGGCTAACATCTTGGGAAAAGTGAGAGCTCAAATGTGGTTCGTGTACGACCGTATGAATGTGCTTGGGCTGGGAGAGGGGATGACTCGTTGATCTTGGATGCTGACTTATTGGGATGTTGATTATTGTTGTCCTCAGGTCTCGTGGCTCTTTATAGCCGTCTGCTAGGTGCCGACGGACTCATCGTCAAGACCGCCAAGTGGCCCAGGGTTGCAACTCACATGTTGCCTAAGCATAGCCATTGTCTCAGGGTTAGCAGGCTCAGCTTTAGGTTTCCTCGGACTCGACGAGGCATCGTTCATTTCTTATACGCAAAGTTAAATTTCTCACGATGAGGTGCTTCAAGAGGAGGTTCATGGGTTGAACGTGATCGAAGGCGCAAAGAAGGACATCCGGGTGTGTTGCGGGTCCATTTCTAGTGCTCGACAGCAGTGAGTCTTGGCTGGGTCAGGGGCAGGGTCTCTGATCGTGGTAGATCGTGGTGGTGGAACCGACTCGGGAGAAAAGAGAACACACAGCAGGTCCACCCAGGTATCGTGACGGTGTGTCCGACGAGTCGAGTCCCTGGAGCAACTGTCAAGTTATGGAGTTCCCAGGACAGTGCCGCTGAGCCCGGTTACAACACAGAACCCAACCCAGGAGGCGGTAAACTTGTGCTTCCTAACCCATCCTCATTATTGTATTCGTTTTGAAGAGTCCACCTTTGGTCTCATAAGCAACTTCTCAAGAACCACCCAATACCAAGCCACGGACAGCCCGATAGTTGTACGCTATTGATTTGACTGAAGTCACGGGTAAGTGTTGGCGTTCGAAACTCTCCCAAAGAGTTCAATATGGAATGTGGCGATTCAGGGGCGCCAATAACAAAGAGCCAAGAGCTACGGTGCGATCAGAGCTTTCGTGTCGTTGAGCCGCAAGCCTCGACTTGGTGAGGGACATGTAAACACGGGTCACGAATCGGCCGTTGCATGCTTGTCATCCATCTGATGCAGTCAAAAGTCCCCTACCCCATGTTCCACACAGCCGCCAGTCTTTAGCCTTCATAACGGATACCGATGCCGACCAATGCGACATTACCAAGTAGGGGGCTTACGCTACTTTACACAGTACAAGGCCTTTAGACTTTGATACATGATAGCCGGTCCGCGGGTGGGATGGATTGGTTGACACGAAAGTATATTAAACAACTCGTCAAGGCCGTACAGCCAAGCACCGGCAGAGAACGAACCCCTTGTCACCGTTACCACATGACTGGCTCAAGACCGCAACGGTGTACTGCTACGTGCCGCTTTGTGGCGATGTGTGCTGCCATAGCTGCGTCAACATTCTTCGATGGACTGTGTCGAGTCATTATCAACAACTACTTGTCCAGATCGACTGCCACGAAGATGAATGCTTGAAGAACGTGCGTTGCTCTCGCATTTCGTCGACACCTTTATTCCATCTTGCGGCAGACTTCCCCGGATTGCTCATGACTCAACATGGACGCTGCGTGGGGGGTATTGGTGCGCAGGTGTCCCCGACTGTACGCAGCAATGATTCGTGACACATGCCCGGTCCCACGATCCACAGTGACAATCTCGATGAGAAACCTTCCTTTTTTGGGTCTCGCAGGCGGCCGCGCGCGAGCCATGACAATTTGGGTCCGGCTTAGATGCGGTGTTCGAACAGACGTCCCCCGTCCATTCAATCTCCATATCAAAGGCCACCGGTAGTGTACACGTAGGGGAAGAGAAGTTGAACTTGCATCTTTCCCTACGTACAGTCGTTCGGATGAGTTTTGTGTTGTAGCCAATACATCACCGTATGTTTGAGTTACGCCAACAGCCGGGAACCAAACCGAAATCTGTTCGATGCTTAAGCTAATTGCTGTAGTTTAATCAAAACAGAGCACTTCTCGAAAACGGTCGAAGGCCTGAGAGAGCGAAGACTTTCTGCGCCGACAAGGGCTATGCTGGTGGACCTTAAACTCAAGAACCGGATACTTTCCAAAGACTCGG
The DNA here is from genome assembly GCA_004366825.1 of Colletotrichum spinosum. Lineage (NCBI taxonomy): Eukaryota > Fungi > Ascomycota > Sordariomycetes > Glomerellales > Glomerellaceae > Colletotrichum > Colletotrichum spinosum. Next base: position 155,862 of record QAPG01000834.1, read on the forward strand.
TCAAGCAGGGGTCCAGTGCCCATTACCCGGCTGGCAGTCTGGACCTTTCTCACATCTGCCGTTGATCACGGAACTTGATTTCCTAGGGTGGCTGGGGTTTTTTTTTTCTCTTAAACTTCGATTTTTGCTCTTCCCACACGGGTTTTCTTTCAGCCGCTGGTGCAACATGACTTCTTGATCTCAAGAGTCAGCGGATTTCACGTATGCTTTAACGCCTCGCCTGTTGACTGGATTGTTGGTCCGAGACGGACAATGTGGCTTGCGAAAGCGAGTTGATACTTTTCTGATGTGGTATTACACAGCCAGGTGGTCAGTGGGTAACCAAGGATCTACGATGTACGGCGTAGTGAGTGGTTTGAAGTGGTGAACAAAGCAGCAGGCGGCACGTGGGATACCGAGAGTACTTCAGGTTGTCAGCTAGATACTACCAAAGCACTCGGACCCCCACGGAGATTGGTGTATCGCCCCGTTCCAGGGCAGTCACATATCACGGTCGACGGGCTTCAGACTGACCGTCGGCCGGCCGATCCGGGCTACTGTTAGCGGTGCTAGAACAAGGAACCCCCTACCTTGGAGCAACCGTAAACTGCTAACCACGTAATTACAGCGGTCGTTCGTCCTCGCGGACTTCGCATTTCACGGACTTGGGGAAGCGCGCGTCTTCGTCCTCGAGTTCCCTGGCGCTTGGCAGAAAGTCTCCATGGCAGAAAAAATCTCTCGGTTTTGTTTTGTAACTTCAACACCAATCATCCTAGCAGAGGAAAAGTGAGCATCACACACTTCCCAGGCTGCAGGCTTGGCTTTGCACCAACCGGGATTTGGCACTGTTGGACATGTCAAAAGCGTTAGCAACGGGGAGACCCGAACGTAATCGGCGTCGACTTGAGACGAATCTGACATCAAATTCGAGTACGCAGGGGCTCCCAGACAGGAGAACTCACACCTACTTCACAGTGAAAACCTGAGTAATTCTCTCAATGTCCTTCTCAACTTTAATTCTTCAGGCAAGAAATGCGCGACCGGAAGTCCTAAGCGTACAGTGGGTTTGACGTCGTCGCATTGAATACGGGTAAGTCGGGTCAGAACTGTCGGTGACCGTTTGCGTGATTCAACACCCAAATCAACCGCGCGAAGGTTCGGGTTTCCACCCTTTCGGTCCGCTGCCGCTGCCGAGGCATCACGCAGTCTGACTTGTTGCCATGTTTTTGTTCGCTCCCTCAAACACCGCGACTACGACTTATGGGTCCGGTTTGCGTGCCATCATGCGAGAAAGATCACATCATTGTTTGACCCTCACTTGGCTCGACCGTCCGGCGCGGATCGAGAGCTTGTACACATCGATATTGCGGGAGCACCGGATCCACAGAGACAACCGCCGTGGCCCAAACTGGGTGCCCGAGCTTCCCTTCCCTTCCCGTCCTCGTTATCGACCGCGGGCAGACATTGCCCACTGCCAGGTGTTTTGCCTGCATCGTCGGATTTGGACTCCATCGCCCGGAACATTACCCCAGAATCTCTGGATGGAGCCCTACCGCCATCAGACCTCGGTGTTCGGTGCATTACTCGGTTTTCGGAATGGTCGCCATCAGTTTCGGCCCATGGAGGCTCAAAGATTCCCTCGGCAAGAGGTACTACTTCGCTACGATATTGACGAGGATGGAAACCATTGAGTCAGGTGCCTTCGGCGTGGGTTTCCGATCAAGCTCAAAGCTGCCTTTTTTTTCAATCCGAAGTGGCGTGGCAAGGTCATAACAACAAACACGAAATCTCTGCTTGCACAGGCTGTGGGCATTGGTTTTGAAAGACCTATACCCAGCCTTTTTTGCATTACCACACCGATGAATCTTAACCTCATATTCTGCCCATTTGTATGTGAGCTGCTCCTAACTGGCAAATACAGCGGCAACCCTTGGTGACAGGCTGATGCTGTACACAGTAGATAATGAAAAGGACTGGAGTCACTTTGTACACACGACGTAATTATAAGAGCTCTACGCTGGATAAAAGTTGCCGGTCGTGTTTCAAACTACGGTAATTGTCTCGGTCATATTATATGATATTTCCTCGCCGATTTCCACTTTTCGAAAAACAAGCCATCGCATCTCAGAGATGCGGAGCTGCTTTTGGAATAATTGACGCGATGGGCGTGAACCCTTGACAGACAATGATGAACCGAGTGTTCCGGCCGTGATCCTTGCTCTCAATTGATCCAGCCTATCGGATGGTAGGATGCGGCTGACTCAGGTTCATCATTCCCATACGTGGGCTTGACGCGCGCATGGCCACAGTAGTGGAGATCGAGAAAGCATACGGTATTAGTAATTCCAATGCCACGGAGCACTACGGAGTAACCCGACGCGCCCTACGACCGGGCCGTAATGTCCATTCGTACCCTCTGAGCATTGGCAGTTTCGAGCATGTCTGAACAAGCTTCCACATTCGCATACCACTCGTGCAGCAACGACTTGCTTGCCTAAAGCGCCGGCCTGTTCGTCTCGGGCTCGGACTTCTGGTGTTGGCGCCAAAACAGAAAGGTAGAAGAACCTGTTCAATATAGACATGGGTTGAAATAGCATCGTCGTGGCCACCGTGCATCTCATCCTTTGTGGAGCTGAAATCTCTGGTCTCAAGTTGGACCAAGCATCGTATGGCTCCCTACGCTCTCGTAGCTTCTTTGCCACTGAGTGAGTAGCAGTTTTTCGAATGCGCAGGGTCTTAAACGTCAGTCAGCATGATGCCGGATGACATTATGTGGATCATAGCAACGAGACTGGTAGTATCTACATCCTAGTATCGGCAACGGTATGGGCTACTATGAGTAGGTATCCTACCTAAAGAGGCACCGCGGGATGTATGCGATGCCGTGAAGAATCCGAGTCAGCATGCTGGAGTGAGATTCGGGAAGTTTTGACGCGCCTCAGTGCTCGAGATTAATTGTCCACCTTCTCGGCGATTTGGCCTCTCGAAAGTGATGGAATGGATAAAGTAAGCCTTTTATACTCACTGACGAAGAGAACAGTAGAACAAGCGGGCGCGGAAATGCCCCCCGATCTCGCTGGGACCTTTTCCTTGTTTTGTACTTCACTGATAAGTTTGACTCATGGTATTCTCCCGTCTAGACGACGTCCCTTTGAAATGCCAGACACAAAGTTTGGATGGGGGCTGGATTTTTCTTCTACCGAGCGCTTCCTTCCCAAAGACAGTTGAAGCGGTGACATGGCTCGCAACCCGCTTTCGTCAGGAATCTTGTCTTTGACGAGAAAATTACTTCCAGCGTAAGAGTAGACCGCTGCCCGGCATGAATTGCAGCAAGTTTATCGTCGGCGACTCAGACCTTGGGTCTTTACTTTGCATCACTCTCCCTCGGACCTCCTTGGACTATTTCCACCAAGAACGATATAAATCTGTACCTGTTCTGCGTTATACACCCGCACGAGTATTGCAAAGTTAGGCTCTTTCCTTCGTGGCAAAACCTTCGTGGCAAAACCTTCGTGGCAAGCCAAGGGCAGCGCCCATGCCAAGCTTCTGACAGTTTACGGGTTGAGAACCCGCGGGCAGAAATCCTCGGACTGAGCACGGGTGACTCAAGAGTCCGCCACTCCCTAATTGAGACTAAACCATCAGGGTAAGGAAATGACCGCCGACACAATATCTTCTTGGCTGTCTCGTCTGATCATTTCAGCAAACGGACGGCGGTCTAGGTGTGGATAATGGTCAAATCGGAACGCGACTTGCGTCTGCCCGTCCAGGGCAACTCGTGGAAAGCTTCCCGAACCCAGGCTCGTGCTTTGCCGCCGATTCAACAGCTTCACCACCACGTGCGCCGCAATTGAAGACACGAATCTTGGGGGAAAGTCTGTCGAGACGGCTGACTCTCGTCTGCACACAAGGTATGAATATACTTTGGCCTGGAGAAAGGCTGCTAAGCGCTCGTTCTGGACCCTTTGTCTCGGCAGAAGTTCTAACCCCGAAACGTCGGCTTTACTACTGATCCGATGGGATGCTTTCCACTAGGGGCTACGATGCTTTCCACTAGGGCCATCGGCTTCGTGCCGGAAGTGGGTCGATGGTCCGACGCCTGGCGATGCTGTTTGAGAAACCACGCTTTTCTCCGTCAGAAACTTCCATCTATGAACAAGTTCGACTACAGAGGTTTCTACCTTATAGATTATCTCGTTGACTTGCTAAACGATTTGATGCGAAGGCGCACTAATGTACTCTCTATTGTCCCCGCTCAGACTGACGGACGACTCATAAGTAGCTCAGGTAACCACACAAGACTTCTATCAATGTCTTTGACTCAACATATCAGGAGAAGACAATTTTTTGTACCGATTTCAGCCGTGATAGAAGCCTATTAGATATCCTCAATACCACGAGTTCACCAGGAGACGCAAAGCTGTCTTCATGATTCACATTGAAGACTTTGATGATGTGCTAACGGTTCCATAATTGGGGTCGTCACTGCCCCGACATAAGGTACGGTCATTGCGTCCGAAGATTCTGCAGTTTCAGTGCCAACGCCTTCTAGGACTTTTTGAGCTTGCCATGAGTAGATCGAGCGTCAAACAGCCAGCAAGCATCTCTTGTCATGGGAGCTACATTTTCTTAGCCGCAGCAGCCTACCTCAGAGATCCAAAAGAGATCTAACGGGGGGAAAAGACCTTCTTCCTCCCGTGCTCTTAACAGCCACGCCACTAGCCTCCGGAACACCAAAATCCTCAGCAAAGGTAAGTGATATTTCCGCTTAATGGCATGGCTACCAAGTGGCTGACAGAATGATTGACTCGCGTCATAAACGAAGATGCGATTCTCCAGTGGCTGTGTCATGAAACCCCCGAAGTACACAAGACTCTGCCGTGAGGAAATCACTGTTTCATGACCTTTCTGTGCATGAGCCTGACGACTTTTATGAAAACTTGATGGCAACTCTTCGATATGTTATTTACGCTAACCGTCGAGTATTATTCATTGAGCCATTAGTCAATTGTCCGAGTTTTACCAATATCGACATTCAATGTTTGCAACCAGCAGATCGAGTGGCAGCCGCTCAAAATGTGCGGTAGGAATAACGCGAAGCGCTGCTAGACTAGACCAATCAACACAGGGACACATCCCACAACACGAGATGCGGTTGATGCCGGAGGAATGCTTACATTGAGCCATACCAGCCCACTGTGTATGGAGTTCATCACACCAGAGAGACACCCTGGTTGATCGATGATGGCCTAGCAAGTTCTGTGCACCCCCGCCTGTTCAAACATGTGGTCCGTATCAAAAATTGCATTCTTTGGCCATCCTAATGAGTGGATTGAAGCCGCTCAAAGCTTTACAGGTCCATGATCTTGACCGAATCGCAATGGTTTATCACGCCCTCAATATCATAATGCGAGATTCCTCAAGAAGTGAAGGATGAAGGCTTAGCTTGTCTCAATCGGTACAGTAGCTGCTTGTTGAAAGACCTTAAGACCTGGTATAGCGGTAGGTAATGAGGCGTCGATAATTTGCCTCTCCCACGAAACTGAGCGTCTGTGGCATGAACTACGTCAATGTGTCTCGTCGAGCGCTGCCACGTAGGGGGAAGCAAGTAGGTGACAAAAAATAATACACAGAAGCATTTCACGCAGTAACACCACAGTATAATTATAGACAAACCATCATGATAAAATCTTATTAAACTTGGATTTAAGTTATTTGGTATTGATTTTTGGAAATATGTCTCTTTTTTCAAAATCAAGCCTGATTCTAGTAGGTAAATATAAGAGAGATCTGGCGACAAGTCTTACTGTGTATCATCCTTTTTGTCACCCACTCTGGGAAGAAAAATCTCACTCAACAACGGGTATAATAGTTTGCGACATCTTTAAAAAATGGATTAAGGGGCACGATATAGGATCTCTTCTTGTCTAGCCATTGAAGAGCCGACTAACATTGGAGCGAGAGCTATGGCTACCTCTGCCGGCATGACATGGCATGACAACCTGTAGAACGCGATGTGGAACATCAACGCGCTTCTCATTTCTGGGATGGAGCCCGTCCGCGGTTAGGGCGTCCCGCAAGCTGGTATCTTTCCTCATGTTCACTCGAATGATGAATCAAAACCCTGTTTTGGAGACCGCAAAGCTTGGCATCAACGACTGCTGTTTTCTGCACTCAACCCTTGGGCGACATAAATTGAGTTTATTGACTTGATGTCTGAAGAAATATCCCAGCTTTCTCCATTAAATGACTGGCAAAATACCGGCCGTAAAATACTTTCCAATACATGTCACGGAGACTGACTCTGTATCCGTAGCCAAGAGACAACACCAATGCTGATCCTGCGGGGTCAGGTTGGTAAGCAAGCGCACCCTCTTCTAAAGGTCCCGAGGTCTTCCATATTCTGCAAATTGAGGTCTCATGTTAACGCAACAAGAGTTGCTTTTACCTTAAATGACCCTCGTAAGCAGGACATGTACACTCTTTACAGCAACTCAAGATCGATTAGGATGCTTCATGCGGATGGTGTCGCTCATCGCGTCGATGGTAAGCAAACGGGCCCTCATAACGAAGACACGGGCCTGGACCGAAGGTTTATATGCCAGGCAAGAATGACGGTCAGGGGAATTTAGTCATAAATCTGGCCCCAAACCAACTTGTCCAGTGAATGATGGAAGACCAAAGACCTCATCATGAACCTGGTACCTAGCGACGACAAACATTTATCCGATGCCACTCACAATGCTGGGTCGAGTGCTTAAGTAAACTGGCATAGCAAAATGCCAACCAAGCCACAACTTCGAAGCAGGTTCTGTGCAATGGCAGGGCGATTAAGCGTGAGGTTGATGACACAAAGACATCGTCAGGTCCTGGCGGAAACTCAGCAGTCACAGACGACATCTTGGCCCCGCGGTTTCAGTTGACCGCACTGCCAAGTCCTTCAACATGCCCTTTATGAAGGCCCGTGAAAACATAATCCGTCAGAGCATATCAAGTCAGGTAGGAAAACATGAGCGGCCAAATCTATGCCGACCTGGCATTGCTGAGGCAGGTTTGTATTCTGAAATTCGTTAAGCAAGCATAGTCTGTATCCCCGGTCAGCAGCTTGATGTGGGGGCGAAAGACGCTTTTGGGCGAGAGATCAGAAGTCGTCTCCCCCGCATAATCATGGTGGCCCATTACTCAACTTGTCGACAGAGTAATTGTTGGGAGTTACAACAGTTATTATCTGCTGGTTTTTTGTAACTTTTGTCTGCATCTTGGGCACTTGGTCTTTGGACAAGCAGCCTCTTGCCAACAAAAGTTATCGGCCCATTAAGAGAATCTAGGGTTGGACCACTGCAGTGTCTGTCTTCCGATCGTGCTACGACCAGGCCTCTTCATCAGGTTGTTTAGCACGTTAGCGCAACGTGTTCTTTCTGAATCCTTGGAGACTTTCGGCGTTTCGGCCTGTGCTTCGGTCCCGAATGCGTAGCTTTTGCCGCTGACCCACACGTCGTCGATCTTTATGACTTTAATTAGTCTTCTGACGTCCTAAAGTTGGGCCGACCAATGGGTCTGATAAGGGGTTTGTTGACAGGTGCAGGAAATGCGACCGCGATGGAAAAAGCATCGCCTGAGCTGGATCAGTCGACATGTATAATGCGCGTTGTGATGCTAGGCATATAAGTTTGGCCAGTCTCCAAAACGCGGAGCAAAATACGAAGATCTCGGAGTAGCCTGCCGACTTTATCGTTCTATTTATATTTGAGACAAGCGGTCATCAGTGAATAAAGTCCGTCGTGCGCTTCATGCAATCACTTAGTGGGCTCAAACGACCACATCCATCAGCCCCGCGGCACTGTCGGAAAAAAGAAAGCCGAGGGGTGTACAGCGCAGCTTGAGATCACTAAGCCAGCTCACCGACCGAGGAGACACTTTCTGGACATCTACTGCTTGTCGGACAGACGTGATGTGAAGTCAAATACGGATTGACCTCAGGTTTTGCCGGAATTCAAGATGAAGCCGCAAGACGATGAGCATTTTGTGATTGGGATTGAATGGTCGGTCCGGAAACTCAGCATTGCCACGCATACTATCAAGTGGTGAATGCTCAGCCGCTTTAAAGACCTCAAGATGTTTTATCCGCGGTACCCGTCACCCGCGTGATCTATCACCCGCACCAGCGCTCACTTGCAAGAGCATTGGCCAAACCGACGCGGGTTCCGTCTCCCCGATGGCGTTCCAACCTCAATCCTGTGACATCAACTCTCCTCAGACACACAGGCCATGCAGCACGAGCTGGAGCCTCCCTGGCCCTGTTATGGAGGTCTCAATTGCTGGTTCGACATCGTTTTAGATGCCCTGTTCGTGTAAGAGTTTTATATAGGATCGTGCGGCAAAAAGAGACTTTTCGGTTTTGGGTCTAGTTATGAGGCCCACGCCTTTCATAACAGCTGCTTCGAGACAGGCTAAATAGAAATCCAATTGGTCAGAGGTCAGCAGTAAGCAGTCAGCCAAGTTTCATCCCCTTGCTCAAATTAAAGCATCCACTCGTCGTAATTGCTGTGGAAGGACTACTGACGGGGAAACGCGAGTAATGAATGATGGAATGCCGATTGCCTCGTACAGTCGGAGATACACCCGCCTTGTTCCAATGATCAGTAACAGCTGCTAAGAGGAGCTGGCCCCTGATTGACAATTTGCGACTTTTATATGTACCTTGGTTACCTCTCTCCCGTACAATCTTCCTTGCCGTGAAAGTTTAACCTTCAATTAATTTCTGTTGCTTACTGCGTACACTCTTTCTCGCGAATCACACGTCGCAATGCAGCCCCTGATCGTCCTATCAGTCCTCGTAACCATGGTTACCGCCATCCTACCGCGAACCAGCGCCCCAAAGGAAGCGAGGACGCCCGAAGAACAGGTACGTGACACGAGCGCTGGTTAGGAGGCTGAGACTTACTGACAAGCTGGTTAGGCAGTAAGTAACTGGCCAATATGACTTCGAAAGACAATTCTTAAATGTTACGTTAGTTGAACGACTTGATCGGCAGAGACTTGGGATGTTGCTGTAAGATATCATTAATTTTCTCTCTACAAATGTTTGAGTTTGGCTGACAAAAAGTCAGGGTTTTTGGTGGGAACCAAAGCCACCGACTGCCTCTGTTCTTGCGACGGTGCATTCAACACAAATCCTTGCACAACTGGCCAATGCGGTCCTCGCTGTTAAAGCAAAGCAAGATTTGAAGTACGAAGCGAATATATGGTTGGATGCGGTTCACAGGCCAGCCTGCTTATACCACGACTCGAATTGTTCTATTTGTATTTGCTATGAGGGCTTAGAAACTGCACAGCTGTATACGCATGACCTATTATAATACATTCATCGGCGCGTCTCATATCAAGCCTCTGCTTGGGGCCAGAAAGTCGATACGGTTTAATTCATAAGGTCTCTCGGTCATCGCCAGTGTTGGTGATGGCCTTTCGTGAAATAAGTAGCTCACTAGCGAGTTAGTACCATTTCCCCCCCTCACTCTAGCTCAAAAGCTCTCATGATGTCCAATGAGAGGACATCTCAGAGATACAAATGCGTTCCCACATGCCTTTTTGTCGTATGCATCTCCTCATCATGACACATCGCCCTTCAAACGGCGCAAACATGCTATCCTGCCGTCCACTTCGCGTACCTGACATGTCGTCAAGATTGTCGCTGTAAGCACAATGAATTGCGTACGTAGCATGCCTTATTGATTTTGAGTACAATCAAAGGTTCCTCGTACGGATCTCTCGCAGATGCTTGATCTGCTGCCAGCGCAAAGTCGGGTGCGATTGACAAGGCCCAAGACGCAGCTCGTGTTTGAAGCTTGGCTTGATATGGGAGTACAGGTGGTGATAAGTTAGCAACGACGAAACATCCGGCAGGCTGTGAGTCACGTCTGGAACACCAACTCCGTAAGATCATATTCTTTCCAAGCCAAACTGGTTAGTAGGCTTGTAAAGTTAACTATCAAGTCCAAGAGAAAATCCAAACGGTTGGGCAAAGTTGAGGCTTATCCGGTTCACTTCATCTCGCCACGCTCTTCTCACTCGATCGCTCCATTGACTCGGTTTCCTCTTTTGCCCATGACCAACTAGCATGGGACCAACTTGGGGCAGATGTGGCCGAGATTACAAAAGAAGAGCCACACAGCAGTTGACTGGAAGCCCTGCCTCATGATGGCATTTTTCGTGGACGAGAGTCTCCAAGTCATCTGACCTTTCATCTTTCTACCAGCTAATTAAGCGGAGCCTGCGTAGCTTCTTTACAGGAAACAATTACAGCTTCCAGCCTTCTGACTAGCTATTATCAACTCAGCTGTAATTAGTTAGTTAATGCCAAGACTAGCCCCTATTGGTTGAGGGTTAAATATCACTTATTTGTCAGTTGAATACCGGAAACCGCTTCGCTTTCCTTCCTCCAGCGCTTGACTTGGAGTCAATCTAGTAGTTTACGGGGGACATGGCTCAAAAGCTACCACCATTGGTTTGCTATCTTATATCAAGTCTTTCCCCGGAAAAGGTCTCCCTCTGCGAACACGAAATCCGAGCCAGTCCGTCAAGCTTTTGCCTTAGACGGACTGCCTTACATGTGGATGTGGGCCTTGTTCACCCACACACGATAGCATTGGAGTCGTATCTCGCAGTTTCGAGATCAATCCATGCTTCGATCCTTTCAAACTCATCGATCCAAGCGGCGCAGGCTCCAATCATCCTTCCTAATCACTTCGACGACACAAAAACACCATTAGCAGCCGATCTTTCCTTCCTTTTGATCCATGTTGTCGACTGGGCTGCAATAATATGCCCAATGACCCTTGAAAACCGGGATATTCTTGGGCTTTTCCACTCTGCATCATTCCCGCCGCCGATGAGTAAAAGCCGTCTGCGAGTTCTTGGACAGATCCTGCCCGCTGGACGGACGTGTCATGGGAGTAGCAACTCAGTGAGCAGTCTGAGGCCTAGAGAGTGGATGAGAGACTTCGAATCGAACGCGAAGATATTGTTTCGTTACGATCAAGCTGTCTACAATGCATCCGAGACAACTTGAGCTCTTGATGTTCTTGTTCTGAAGTTCCTACTTGTTGGGAGCTGGAATCGTGTCTTCATAGTTCCTACAAACCATGAACGACGGTAACACCAATACACAGCAAACAACCACCCCGTTGTAAAACGTTGACTAGCTTCTTCGATAACATCTCAGGTTCCTCGGTCGGCTGGTAACTAAGGTAGGACGTTAAATTTCGGTCAACTTGGGCACAGCAGCTCTAAACAACGGAGCCGTTCTGCAGATATCGGCCCTTAGAGTCCGGATATGATTCTCGGCCGCCTGATCGCCAGTTCGGTCACGCAGCGCAATGAGATTATTTGGGCGTATAAGCGCGAGACCAAGAATGCGTTGACTTGGTCTCAGTTGTTCCGCGGAAGGACCCAGAGAAGGGTGGATCGAAGTCGCCGCGCTGGTTCAAGCTCGTCTGAGCTGGGCAGTACACAGCAGACGAAGGACTCAGGTACGGGACCGGCACGACCTCTGTGGCGATGATTTTCCTCTTTGACGCACCTTTCGGTGCTAGCTGGCACGGCACGGCACTGCACTGCGTGGCTGTATCATGCCAAGGTCAACTCACTGGCGATGCGCATGAAGGTGGCTTCGGCCATGTCGCCAGCTGCATGGCCATTTAGATCGCCCCAGTTACTATCACATACCTGGGCCGGCGCTTTCTTAACTTATTTGGGTGTTTATACCATCCTTCTCTGTGCCGATTCTGTAGTAGTGTACTTCTTCAAACGCTAAACAGTGAACAGGAGGTTTTAGGACATTGGTGTTGGTTTTGAAGAACGATTGATGATACGGGTGTGTCTGGATACGGAGGCGACGCAAGTCAAGCGTTCTCCTGGTTTCGTCGCGATGGATCAATAAGAGGTTGAAAAGGCAGCGCGTGATGTCGAGGCTGGGAGCGCCGATACTTAGCACGCTCATGAGGCCGCTATAAAAAAAAAAAAAGGGAAATCATCACGAAGTAGACTGCAGGCTTCCTGTGCGATGATGTTTACATAGGGAATACATTGCACATGTGTACAGAGCAATGGATGTACAGAGGGCAGAGAGACTTCGGGTGAAACAGCCGCCGAGATAGACATTTCGACCGGCTTGTGTAAGAGCTCCTCGAACCAACAGATCGTGTCGTTGTGCTAAGCCAGGATTTGAAAATGGCGAGTTCACAGTTAACCATGACAAGGTGTTTCAAACAAGATTAGGAATCTGTAGTTGATGAGAGGCAAAATGAAGCCAACAACTTCACCGACACAAGCTGTGTCCGTAAGGGAAGGGCTTCTGAAGCTGGCTTCCTACATGGAGGACACGGATACGAGGGAAAATGGCATGTTCTTCGAAAGGTCGCAAATAGAAAACTAAGCTTGCGCAAGCGCGGAAGTGTCGAGCAGCATTCGAGAGAAAGCGTAAGAAAGTTCCATACCGGGGTTTAAACCAGTAGGCTGAATCCCTCCAGCGCCTCCCTTTGGGTTCTCCGTCATGGCCTGGTCCGTCAACACAGCTATTTCTCTGCAGTTGTCTACCAACTTGGAGTCTCGGGCAAGAATATAGCCACGCGGCGATCTGCCCTCCCAGTAAGCGTCGTCGACAGACACGGTAGAGTTTCACTTAACGTTTGGCTGAAGCGCAGCAACTCAGCTGGACGAGGCACGCCAAAAATAAAGACGAATAGAATTGCCCAGAGCGGCCTTCAACTTTGGGCGCAGAGCTCACAAGCCCTTGGGCATACGAGCCAACGAGGCAAGTATTTTACATGAGACGGTCGCTCCGAGAGGCTCGAGCTTCTCGTTCAAGCTTTTTGTCGTTTTGCAAATCATCTTGGCTGAGCTGGGCGTCTTCGTCAGCGCTTCCACGACACGACTCAGGTTGACGTCCGTTGTGAAAGGGTAATCCTAGCGCCTCCGCCTATCCCAACGAGCCCCGAGTACGCAGCAATTTCCAGGTTGAGAGAAACGACTCTTTTATACTTTGTTCTATATGAGCTCCCCACCCGAGCCGACCCTGCCACCAAGCCTTTTGACCGATGGGATCTTCGCCTTGGCCGTTGACTCGACTTGGCGCCTCCCACTGCCGCACTGCCGCGTGTGTCCGCGCGCTCTCGGTGAGGTTGACGGCCCTCTTCACGATCCACTTGTTGCTTTCTCGTCCAATCTCTCTTGGGGATGTGATGATTGTGATTTGCTGATGGGAAACCCAACCCAGAATGCCGGGCTGTGGGCAGTGTAAAGCTTGCGCTCGGTCTCGTAACCTGGACATTACACCCCTGAACTGGGGTTTGAGATCCTATTTGAAGAACTCATCAGCCTCTCGCCCCATCAGCAGTGTTTCTTTCTCTCAAGCGTCCTCGAAGCGCCTCCAAAACACTCGCTTGTTCACACACCAGACCGTCTCAGAATTTGCTTGAGCTACTCCACTCTTTTATAATTCCATCCTAATAATGTTGTTCAAATCAGTTGGCTTGGCCGCTCTGGCCGCCGTGGCCACCGAAGCCGCCGGCGACAAGACAGCTTACGGCGTTAAGGCGCCGTCGTACGCCGCGACGAACGTCACGACGACGTCTCCCAGATATGTCATGTACTTCGACCAGTAAGTCAAGCAACAGCCCATTATAGACTTCACAGCAAGCGAGTATGCTTATCATCACTCAAGATACCACACCACCGGAATCCCTGACAAGTCCATCACCTCCGGCGTCACCCACGTCATCACCGCTTTCGCCAACTCTTCCCTCTTCGCCTCGGAGCCCGCTGGAGAGTACAAGCCCTTCAAGCCCCTGAGCGAGGTCCGTTCTCTGTTCAACAACGGGACCAAGGTCTGCATGGCCATTGGTGGATGGGCCGATACCGATGGATTCAGTGCTGGAGCTGCCACAAGCGAGAGCCGCAGCAGGTTCGCCAAGAACGTCGCCGCCTCTGCCGTGAGTCTCGGATACGACTGCGTTGGTAAGCTGGGACAACACCTCCCGTGTTCCTCGGGCCCTCTGCTGACAAGAACCCTCAGACGTCGATTGGGAGTACCCCGGTGGCAACGGAGCCGACTACAAGCAGAAGCCCAACGGCAACAAGACGACTGAGATCCATACCTTTCCCCTGCTCCTGTCTGCTCTCAAGACGGAGCTCGCGCATCACAAACTTGAGCTTTCGGTCACCGCCCCTGGTCTCAAGCGTGACATGATCGCCTTCACTGCTGCTGAGGTGCCCAAGATCAACGCCGCCGTCGACCACTTCACGGTAAGTCCAAGTCTTTATCCCAATTCTGTACAAGCAACCATGAAGCAGTACAGGACTGACTCGCCTTGCAGGTCATGACCTACGACCTGATGAACCGCCGCGACAACCTCACCCGCCACCACACCGACGTCAAGGGATCTCTCGAGTCCATCGACACCTACATCGCCCTCGGCGTCGAGCCCGCCAAGCTCAACCTCGGCTTCGCCCTCTACGCCAAGTGGTTCACCACCGCCGCCGGTGCCAACTGCACTTCGCCCATTGGCTGCCCTACGGCCCTCCTCGAGGCCGCCGACGGCACCGACACCGGAAACTCTGGCGCCGTCACCTTTGAGGCCGCCAACTTCCAGGCCGCTCCCACCAACCTGACCGCCTCCCCGGACGATTCCTGCGGCGCCGGAACCTTTTACAAGTGCCCTACCGGCAACTGCTGCAGCCAGTACGGTTTCTGGTAAGATCCTCCCACACAGCCCGTCCGACATGCAGGCAGACAGTGGTGCTGACTTGACGTGACAGCGGCGTCACCGCCGCCCACTGCGGCAACGGCTGCCAGTCCGAGTACGGCATCTGCAACGGCACCTCGTCGCTGACGTCCTTCAAGACGGCCATCGCCAACGGCAGGACGGACGAGGAGAACGGCGGACAGTGGTACTGGGACCCCGCCGGGCCCTTCTTCTGGACCTGGGACACGCCCGCCCTCGTCACGCGCAAGTTCAACGACATTGTCAAGGCGCGCGGCGTCGGCGGCGTCGCCGTCTGGAGCTTGGGCGAGGACTCGTACGACTTTAGCCTGCTCAAGGCCATCCAGGCTGGCGTCGAGGCCTGGCCCAGGAAGTAGAATGTGGAGTCTTGGTGTATGCTCCGAGTTCATGAAACAGGCAGGGTGTGCGCATTAGCCACGTAGCTAGCCGATGTAAACAGCTTGGATCATATCAATGATGTCGCGATGAAGCCTTGAGTGGTTGACGATCTGTCTGATGTGCGAGCTATGGCTTTGACGTTTCACGGCTGCTGAGACCACATCTCTGCTTTTATGCCATGGTCACTCAAAGGCCAGAGTTCGCGTTAGGAAGCCATGAGTCGTGTAAAGATGAATGTATTATACTACGTCTGATCCATAACTTCATAAATTATAACAAGGGCGTCATCACTTGGCACCACAAGTATGTCCCCCGTCGACAACTCCGTGCGTCGGCAAGGAAACAACCATCTTCTGACAACTAATTTCCCTTGAATGGCAGCGCCTTGGTACAGTCCGTCAAGTCATTAATATTCTCAACACCCAAGAGACTCAGACGAAGATACTCTCTTGCGTAAGCCTAGCGTCAAATTAGCATCCCATCACCAATCGCCATTGTATAGGAGAAGCACTCACCGCCGCCCAAAGAGGCTGTCCGTCGGCAAAAGCCTGGAACGCAGGCCCAGTACGCGAATCCTTGGAGAGCACCGTATCACTCTTGAAGGTGAAGACCTCCTCCGGCGCCCCGTTCAGCGTCTGCTGGTAGTACAGCGTGTCCCACACGCCCGGCGTCGAATCCTGCGGCGCGTTCGCGCGCGAGGCGTCCACCGTCCGCTGTCTGCTCGCCGTGTGCGCGCCAATCAGCGCCGCCAGGCCGGGCGGGGAGATTGTCTTGTTGACGAAGAGGCCGACGAGCTTGTCCGCGGGATCGTTGACGTCCGGCAGGAGCCCGTCGGGCGCGGCCTCGGACGAGTCCCTGCGCCCGACGAGGGTCACGACGCGAGGCCCGCCGGGGCAGAGAACGGTGCCGGCGTTGGCGGCGAACTGGATCATGTCGGCCATGCCGGCGCCGAACTCGCTGTACTTGGCGAACCACTTCTTCATCTGGCCGACGATCTCCTCCAGCCCGTCGTTGAGCGGGCGCCCAATCTCCTCGGGGGCGAGGACGAGGGACCCGTCGGCGCCGCCGCCCGGGCCGGTCGCCTTGCTCCAGCCGGCGGCGTCGTGGAAACCCAGGCGGATGGAGGCGCGGGCGGGGTCGGTGCAGCCGTCGCCGTTGACGAAGAGGCCCGCGAGCTCGGCGCCGAAGTGCTGGTACACGCAGCACTTGTCGGCGGCGCACTCCTTGCTGCCGAGTTCGGGCACGTCGCCGCCGTACTTTTCGTCCGAGGTGGCCGTGGCCGAGGCCGAGGTGAGCATGGCCTTGATGGCCTTGCCGACGGGGGTCAGGGACGAGTCGGAGAGGTCGGAGAGGTCGCCGAGGGCCTCGGTGCTGGTGTCGCTGGCCCTGGCGTGGAGCTGCGTCATCATGTCGACGCTGGACCAGCCCGGGTAGGCTGACGATGTGGCCGCGAGGGCGGACAGCAGGATGGCTGTTGCGTGGAGTGGCTTGTACATGGTGTCGCAAAGCTTGTGAAGGAGCACGGTTCGAAGAAGACGACGAGGAGGAGGAGGCTGTAAGTGATGCTCTGAGAAACGAGGGTGAAAAGAGGATCGGTATCAGCGAGTGACAGTGGTTGCTAGGTTAGAGAAAGAGGTAGAAAAGAATGCCATTGGTGAAGGCAGCGGGCTCCTTTGATAATTATATCTCGAGCGTGTTCTCGTAACGCCCGAGGAATACCGTATGTCCTGGTTCACAGCAGGTCATCCTTCACTTTTCCGTCGCCACGTCAAGCTCGGTCCCGACGCGCGAGCAAGATTCTCCTTCACCTTGGCCTGTAAGACATTATGTAGCACGGCCGTGGACTTATTTCGCCCCTGCCCGAGAGCCTCTCGCCAGCCACGAAGCTGCAGGTTGGGTTGAGCTGGTTTAGGGCCACTCAGAATCAGATGAGTCCTTCCAGGCAGGTCGAAGATTCCAATCAAGCTAACGTTGTGTCAGGTCTACCCTCGGGCTGTAGAAGACTCGCCCATGCCCGGCTGTCATATTTGGCGTGTGGTGGTGGCGTAGTGTTGTCAGCGCCTCCCGTGTTCCCAAACAGAAATTCTACAAGTAAACTTCTCGAGGGAGCTTTCGACCTCTCACATCGTTCCGCTACTGCCTCCCAAACTCTGTTGTTACCATCCCGTTCCTGCCGAAAGGTTGATCTGGCGCCAATGACGGTGATCTGTCCGGCAGATCAAAGCGCGACGCAGGGGTTCAGACGCCGGTGTGTCTGGCCTGTCATCTCAAATCATCATCCTCGCAGGTCGTTCTGCAGCTGCGTGGCATGCTTCTGTGGTGAGACGTGAACTTGGTAGCCACTCACAGGATCCGGGTGATTCATTGTTGTACGAGAAGCCGTGGCGAACTATCTTGGCAGCAGGAGAGACAGTCGGGGACTTTACAGCCATGAATGTGACAATGATGGTTGCATGCTGACATGACATGCGCCTCTGTACCAGGGAACGCTCTCGTCCGTCTTGGGTATTGCTGATCTTCATGTTGGCAGGATCCGAAGAGGTTATTCCTCAATTTCATACTGAGTTTTCCCTGTCCGGTGCTGGAGACTTGATCCGATGAATACAAGTGCGCACAGCCAGCATCTCAACGTTGCGTTCTGATAAAGACGAGCATCCCATGAGACGACGTCGTCATCTCTTCCCCAGTCCCATCCGGCATCAACTGAACTGTGCGCTCATCTCAGCAAAGTCTGAAGTTTGATCCGGGAGAACGGCACAGCAATACTCAGGTAGCATAGACCAAACGGCTACACTTACTCACGCGCACTTTGACCAGGCCGCTTCCGTAGCTGACGTGGTCTCTCGGACGTGCACACAGCATGTCTCGGACCTCCGGTCTGACCCCCTCCGGTACCACCCAACCACGACGCGTGGTTTGGTAATCAACCGGCGCCCAAAAGTGTCGAGAGGGAAGGCGTTGCAGCGGAAACGGAGAGGAGGAAAAGAAAAATGTAGAGGCGGGAACTAATGCACATGTCGGCCTTTGCCACGCTCCCGGCTGTCGGCGCCAGAAGGAAATCCTGCCGCGATGCCGAGACGGATGGCTTGAGAGAACAGAGCGGCGGCGATTTGAGGGCATTTTCTTGCGACGGACTTTGAGACTGGATATTGATGCCGACCAGCCATTCTCCGAGAATCCCCCAGGCGACCGAACGCGATGATATGGCGAGTCCGGGCCGAATCGATATATCCATCATCGCCGGTTGGCAGGAGGCCGGATGATCGGCTTCTCGGATCGGAAGTGGCACGCGACACGGTCCTCGAGGCCACGCGAGGGATTTGAGTATACATCTTTAATAGAATTCGCGGTCAGAGCGTGTTCCATTAGTCTGACGGGGTGGTAAGGTTGCCCGACTGCCGTTACCTGAAGTCTTGCTCTTGAGGCTGCCGAAGTTATCTTATATGAAGAAAGCTCGACCCCTGGCCTACTTTGAAATAGTCTTAAAACAGTGACCAGACTCTTGTGCCATTTGACTGCTCGGGTGGATTCCGAGAAGAAACCATCGTGAGATGTGTCTTTACGAAGCTTATTGCGAAAAGAGTGGCGGTGAAGACTCACCTTCATGAAAGAAAGAAGAAAAAAAGTCCAACGCAGATGCAGTCCCACAGGAGGCCGGAAGTCGACAATCAAGAGGCTCATGACGAGAATTCAAGCTCTTTTGAACTTTTGTTGCAGCCTGGCAGGATCACTTGCACCGCCACTCTAAAGATGAGAATGCTGGTCGTTGGGATCAACCATCGTGAGGCCCAACTTTACCGACGCCAAAATTAGCAGCGTCTGGTTTCGGCCCTACTCATACGAAACAGCCGCATTCCTCCTCTCACGAGCGATGAAATCTAAATGATGAGAATTGCGGGTGATTTTTCTCAGCTGATGCTTAAAACAAAGTCAAATGCTAAATGCAGTCGATGCAGGACAGCTTCCTCGCCATCGCGCCAATCCATCTAGTCATCGGTCGCGAATCGAAGAAACCACTTTTTATTTCGTATGCTGTTTTTGCTTGGGACATCCGAAGGACTACAGATGTTGTTCAATGCTTACATTACTCATAAGGTGAGTTCTCCCGTACCTGTTTCTTGTCTGACAACTGCAGAACGAATATATCGCCTTGATCCCGGGTTTATCATGAGCATGCTAGATCACTCATCTTTCGCTTTTCACATCGTTTTTCACCGGTTCACGTAGCTCTGTAACATGTCGCATTCCGTTAGTTTTCAGTGGAGTGGGCTTTAACTTGAAATACGGTCATCGGCGTAACGCGCTTCGCCTCATGCGAAGGAAGGAATTTGGCAAGGAACTCACTCCTTTTTCAGCCTAAATATCTCGCATAAAGTCTTGTCAGTAAATAGATGAGCATTGATCTTGACGTTAACTGTTCATGGGCTGCATATCTTCAACGGTGAGCCTCGGCTTCTCAGGCTCCAAGATTGACTCAGATCCTGCCTACCTAGGGACTAATGGCTTATGTCGCGAGGTTATGGGTGAGATGATAAATCGAAGCACAAGCTCCATACCCACACACATTGTTTGGACCCAGCGGGTTTGTTTCCGACTGCATCTTACTTGGCATTAGAAATTTTGTTGGTTGGGCTGAGACATTTGGCCATGGTTCGCCCCTCCTCAGCCCCGAAATGCGGCGCAGTGATGGAGTTCACGCTCCCACTTCATGACCATTTGCGTGAAGAAATTTAGAGATTCCTTCTTCGCCTTCCCCCATCTCGGTTGCCGTACCCCATCTTGCCTAGAAAAAATGATACGCAACCAAGTTTCCGAGCCTATGGCACAGTGAGTCGGCTGTGTGTAACCCAATACCGGTACGAGACCTAGGCAGGTCTGCCTCGTGGGATCATGTCAGAGATCTTACCTCGCTTCCGGGGAGGCCCTGTTGGCCGTTTGCCCGGCCTTACTCTCGTTGAAGCCTTTGGAGGTGCCTGGAATATTTTGATCCAGCCACAACTCATGGGACTTTGGTTCTCGATGAGCCTCTTGATGAAATAATAGCGCATCATGAGTACACCTACCGGCAGCGGAACGTTGATGGCCTTAGTCCGCTCCTTCGCTCATCCTTTTTCAAACTGTTTACCTCTGACAGTAACAAAGAAAGTCTTCTTCGGGTTGCACACCTCTCGTTACACGAGCCCTGGGGGAACACCACGAGGATGCAAACTACATCAAGCCTCGTCCTGCCTACATCATTTCCGAGCCACCGCATGAATCCTTCTCTCCTTGAGTCCATCTTTTCCCTCCGTCAGACCTCGGTTTATCAACAATGGTGTTGAATTCCGCAGTGGGAAGACGGAGTCATGGAATGCCGCGCAGAGACATGGATGCGAGGTCGACCCTATCACACCATTTAAACACCAACCTCATCCACCCGAGCATCATCCGAGAGCCCGGCAAATGCAGGTCTTTTCTCAGGCTGGAAGGCAGGTCCGGATCTGTGTGCTGGGCAATAGCTTGCTTCGGCAGTAGCAGCGTTCTGATGTGAGTGTCCATGGATCTCTTGCCGAATGTCGTTCCATTGACGTCTCAAAAGAGGGCTTCTCTACTGCTTCTTGTTTCTCCATACAGCAAAAATAGCTCCAACTTCACAGTCGGGGCCCCTTTTCAACACATCGTCCAACGCATACCCGTCCAATGACCGAGTCTCGGTTTGGTTACAATCCGTCTCGCCCTTTGCAACACCGAGAAAGTGCAACTCCCACAACGACTACCTGAAGCCCGTGCCGCTCTTCACGGCCCTCGAGACGGGCTGTACTAGTATCGAAGCGAAGATATGGCTTGGAGGAGGCGATATCTGGGTAGGTCGTGACGCGGAATCTCTCTCGGCGGACCGGACACTCCAATCGTTGTATCTGGACCCATTGATGAAGATTCTCGACCGCCGTAACGCCCAACGGCAAACATCAGGCTCAAACTATACCACCAAAGGGGTCTTCTCTTCACACGATGATGCCCAGGTCGTCCTTTTATTGGACGTCAAAACCAACGCCAAGGAAACATGGCAGCTCGTACTCCAACAAATCGAAGCCTTTCGCGAAAAGCATTATCTCACAAGTTTCAACTCGTCAACCATGGTACAGCGAGGCGTCAAGTCGGCGCCACTAACGATCGTCGGCACCGGAAACCTTGACCTTCCGACACTCGAAGAAACCTCGACAGAAAATCTACGCAGGACTTCCAAGAGTTATAGAGACTACCACGACACGTTTCTCGACGCGCCGCTCGACGACCTCTCAAGCAGGTACTTCTCGACGGGGAGTGGCTACAACTCGGTAAACTCGTACTACGCCAGCGCCTCCTTCGAGAAAACCATCGGTTCCGTTAGGTTCGGTTTCAGCGACGACCAGAGGCGCAAGTTGCGGACGCAGATCCTCTCGGCCAGGAGTCGGCAGTTGCAGCCGAGGTACTGGGACGTGCCGAACTGGCCACCGCGGTATCACGACTATATCCTCAACGAGCTGTTGAGGGAGGGTATTGAGGGTTTGCAAGTGGACGATGTCAGGCGTGTTGTGGACGGTGTTTGGGACGAGGGGTATCTGGATAGCGTGGCGCTGATGATTGCGGAAAGCGTTTATATGATTTGCGTTTCCAGTGTGATATTTTGGCTCGGGATGAGGCTCAAGGCTCGGGAGTAGAGACCTTGAGCTGTAAAGACATGCTTGCATAGCTTCTCATCATTCATACCTTGTAATTCAAGGAATGTCAAAGATACTCGCAAAGCCAAACTCGAGTCCATACAGTGTCAACCGTCGAAGGGTCATCATCTGCTGTCCAAGCAGAGTTTGCTACTTCATACCTAGTGGATGGAACAAGAGGCTCGTATACTCTCCCCAATGTAGCCCAAGACTTTTCATGGCGATCTGAATACCTTACACATACGCACGCGCATGAAGACTAACCGAGTCCAGAGGTTCCGACATGACATTGTCCACTTCACCGACACAATCAGCGTATTCACCATGTGGTTTTCCCGACTCGAAGCAAGGAGAACAGACCCGTGTAACTATCGGAAAGGGTTCGGGACGACGTTTTCGGTCTTGCCGATGCGAGCATTTCCGTAGAACTTTGCAAGCGCAGGGAGAGCGCCGCTGTTACACGATTGTCAAAACGCAAACGACAAATCATCAAGTGGTTGGATCATACCTCCGATGATGAGCCCAGCTACTTAATGGACCAAAGGCCATCATGACCTTTGACATATCGCACCCAGGCTCTACCATCGCGGTCCATCTCCAGGCAGCCCGTCCCCAGCATCACCAGCAACGCATCTTCGACAGCATCCAAACCCACCATGGCTCGGTTCTCCATCATCACCACCCTCGCCTTCCTCTCCCTCCTCGCTGCGCAGGTCTTCGCCGTGGCCCTTCCGGAACCCGAACAGATGACGCACGACCTGCTCGCCCGGTACAACCGCATCCAGCCCAACAAGACGGCGTGCGCCTCCAAGTCCAGGGACTTCCCGAAACCCGAGCGGGTCGACCTCGCGGACCTCACCGGCGACGCGGCGCGGTTCTGCGCCCTCGCGGCCACGAACCTCCCCGAGATGCGGCCCCGTGCCGTGCTGCAGGGCAACGGGCGCGGCACCAAGACGAAGCAGTGGTTCCGGATCGAGTGGGTCGAGGGCTGCGAGCTGCCGGACGGGCAGAGGACGCAGAAGATGACGAACCCGGAGCACCCCGACGACAACACCAACAACCGGTGTACGATTATTTTGCTGGCGAACTGGATGAACTGTGAGTCTTTTTTTTATTAACGTTGGGCCGTTGCCTGTCTGCAAAAAAATTGAGGTGTTCTGATTCCATGGCGCAGGCATGTTTGTTCGCGATGGTAACGTTGGGGGCAGCACTGATGTCGGCTGCGTTCGGTTCACCACCGGACCGGGTCATCCTTTCTGAGAAGGGCTTGGGATGATTGCGTTGCCTAGTCGAGGGTTTGCCGCGTCTCGAGTCTCTGCTTCGCTTTTATTACAGTGTCATGTGTCTAGGTCAACTCCTCAGACTGCCGTCTGCGGGTGAATGACGACGCAGTTCAAGTCTCGAGGAAAGGTCTGCTTGGATTACTTTTATACCGGCCTCTATATGTAACTGCCCGCCCATCAGCGTCGTATTATATACGTGAGTTATCAAGTGTCATGTCTCGAGGCAATCAATACGTGTAATGTGACCAACCGCCGAATGCGCTGAGCTGTGACATCTCATGCCAGTCGGACATCTCTTCCCACCTAGCCATACATACCCAAGCCCAAGCCACTTCTCACATCTCCAGCTTGGCCGCCTCATGATTTGGAATCGCCAGCTCCCTGCTCAATGTCCCTCGGCGCGCTCTGCTCCAACACACCCGTCGTCTTCTCATCTCCCACGGCGGCAGCAGCAGCAGCAGCATCCCTCTCCCTCTTCCTCTCCAGCCTCGCCTGCTGTCTCGCGCGCTTGCTCTCGTTCTTCTCCTGGTCCTCCCGCATCTGCCGAATCACCGGGCTCTTTGCGCGGATCCGCTCCCCGTAGCGCCAGAAAATCAACGGTATGGGAATCAGGGCGACCTCGAGCAGCCCGCACAAGGTCCCCGCCCACTGCGGCGTCAGCGCCTCGTACATTTTCGCGCCGGCGAGCGGCAGCGTGCCGCCGAACATGGACCGCATGACGGCGTTGCCGGCGAGCGCGCTGGCGGCGTAGATGCCGTACGCGCCGGCGAGGTAGTTGGACCCGTAGATGAAGGAGATGGTGTTGCCCGCGCCAAAGGGGATGCCGAAGGCGATGGGCACGGCCCAGTGGATGGAGGCGGGCAGGCAGGTCCAGGAGAAGACGAGCTGGCCGACGGGCGTGAGGACGGCGCCGATGGTCATGACGCGCGCGGTGGCCTCGGGGGGCACGCGGCCGGTGACGGGGTCTCTGGGGTGGGCGTTGATGATGCGCCGGAAGATGGGTTCGCTGACGATGGCGCAGATGGTGCCGATGCCGATGCCGATGAAGGCGAGGCCCGAGGTCCCGGGACCCCAGCCGCGGCGCTCGGAGAAGACGATGGGGTAGGCGACGAAGCAGAGGTAGAGGATTCCGTAGATGAGGGAGATCCTGGGAAGGGGGGAGAAGGTGAAGTGGTTAGTGACACACACATGTGCCATGGTCTGTTGGAAACGTGGAAATCGGAATGTGATGGGACTCACCAGATGTTGAAGAACCACAGAATGGGCTCGGTGAAGCTGAGGACGAAGGGACGGCTGAGGTTCAGCTTGACGAGGTGCAGCTTGGAGACCTTTTCGTCGTAACGACACCACCAGCGCGGGTCGTCTGTTTCTTTGCGGAGGCGGGCCGCCTTGCGCTGGAGGATGGTGGGCGCGTACGTCTCCTTGAGGGTGAACATCAGGGCAATGCAGCAGCCCGCGATGATGAGGACGACCCAGTTGGTCCACCGCCAGCCGAGGTACTGGAAGACGAACCCGCCGATGAGAGGACCGGTGACGGGCCCGTTCAGCGGCGCGATGGAGTAGAAGGACATGGCAAGGGCGCGGTACTCCTCGTCGGCGATGTCGACGACGGTGCCGGGGCTGTTGGCAACCAGAGCGGCGCCGAACAGCGCGCTGTTGGTTACCATTAGTTTGGGCAAAGCAACGAGTAGCGATCGTGACGAGACTTACCCGAAGAAGCGGACTACGATGAGTGTGGTAAGAGACTTGGCCAGGCCGCACGGGATGATGAGCAGCGATGAGATGATGAAGCAGACGAGGTACACGACCTGACGGCCATACAGCTCACTCATTGGCGCGACAATCAGACTACCTGCAGCGAGACCCAGCAGATACGTCGTCACGCCAAGCGTCGCGATGACCCTCGACGAGTGATACTCCTCAACCAGTCCCGGAATAGAGGCCGTATAGCTCGTGCTGTACAGGACAATAACCCATGTCGACAGCGACACGACGAAAATGGTCCATCCGCGGTACCACAGCGGCCAGTTCTTGGGGTTCTCGGGGTCATCCGGCTCAAAGGTGACCTCAAAGTCCGGGGGTCGCGACGCGGTGCTGCCGACACTCGTGCCGGTGCGGGTGTAGGTGATGGGTTCGCGGGCGGCGTGCTCGGCCTCGGTCTCAATGTCCGGGGTGAGGGCGTGGCCCAGCGGTTCGAGGGGGTCCGAGTCGGTGGACGACGAGTGGGACGCCGCCCGGCTCCGGCGGCTGTGCCGAGACTCGATGGTTTTGAGAGGGCGGAGGGGTGGTGAGTCTTGGCCTGAGGAGGAGGCCGAGGTGGTCATCGCGGCGTCGGCGGCCGCGTGGGACCCCTTTTCCGGATCGGGCGCGGCAGACATGATGGGACCGATGGCACGTCGTGAGCAGGAAAGGAGTGTGCCGGATTCTTCTTTCGATGAGAAGTGGTTCCCGTCCAGGTCTGAGAAGCTTTTCCAAAGGCTATTTGCCACTCGCTGCGCGATGAGACTGGGAGGAAGCGCCAAAACTGTGTATCAAGGCTCGAGACGGAAGACTTGACGCAGCGATATCTCACGACAATGAGTCAATGAGCCCAGCAGTTCGAGCAGATGGACGCTAGTTAGCTTTCAACGCGCGAAAAACACAAAAGATAGAGTGAGAGAGATGACAAACCAACAAAGATTTGGGAACCGCGCCGGAACAGTGGCGGCGTGAGTCTCCTTTGCCTTTGCTCTGGAAAGGCCCAAGGGGGTGGGCGGCCCGCATCCGATCCACCGGTGGGAAGGGTTCAGATGTGGTGTGGTGGGCGTGGATGTGGGTAATCAACGCACGCGCGCACGCAATCGGAGGAGCCAACTTGTGATGGATGATGGACGCCATTGTTGATCCCCCGGGGATAACGGCGGAGCTAGACGGGGCATACATGGCACATGGCAGAGGCTCGTTCCTTTGAAGCCAAGACGAACGGCGCCAACAATGGACGGTTGACGACGTGTCAGACTGACCGACTCATCTATTGTCGTGAGCATGACAAATCTGGTGTCCTAATTGACGCGACGATGCTCGCTTGCGTGCCTGTCTGTCGTCTCATAGCAGTGAGAGTCTCCCAAAGGCAACAGCACGTCGTGAAACGCAAAGTGACCAATTCGTTATCAGAAGAATCAATTCTTAGTGAGATTGTATGGGAGGGATGAGTGGACCACTGCCGAGGTCCGCGTCGGTCCACACCTCTCTCCATGGGAATATTGTACAGTAATTAAGACTAGTCGTGACTAACAATATCGGTCGCTTGCCGACGGCCGTCAACCTGGTCACATGAACGCTCAAGATGGCTTCATTACCTCGTACTCTGCAAGAGATGCACCACAGTCCATGCTCATCTCCAGCTTGGGATGAACACTTGGTGCAAATGCAGAGTTTGAGCCTGTTGCAAGATACGAATGACAGGGTTTGCGGCTGGACGTCTCCCGCTTGGATAGCAAACGACAGGGGTAGTGAGGTGGTCGGCGCCAGACGTCGGCGGGTCGAAAGCCGCGGGAAAGACGATTGTCCCTTGGCTTGGCGGAAGCCACGCGGATTCTTGATTTTTTAGAAGCCAGCCTAGGGATTGATTAGTGCGGCCTAACTCGGGCATTCCGTCATCAATCTCCTTTACGTCGGTAATATGGATAGTCTTTTGATGCCTCGCCCATGGGTTCGTCAGACGTTTGCGTTGCTGACTCTTTCAGGTGGATAGCGTGATGCACCACCAGGTGATGATCTCGGACAAAAGTTCTCAAACACAGGCGTGCTTCAGACCAGAACCGATAAGCCAAATCGGCACCGAAGGTCCAAGCCGATCCTGCATTGATTGTTGTCACCGACTTTGGATGAGGCTGCAGGGGTCGCCGGGTAAAGTGGGCCATCGGTCTCCGCTTTCGGCTCCGATCAACGGAGTCACAATTTTCGTGTCATTTCCAGACGGGCAGCTGTCCCCGTTCACCCATCCATACGATTTGCTTTCTACAGTAGAGGAATCCTTCCGGTGCTCACGTCAGATTAGCCATGCATTCCGATCACTTGTAAGCGGGGTAATTCCGACGTTCCGAACAGAACCAGCAGAAATGATGGCGCGGACCATGATGTGAATGGAACCTACCGTTCGTCCGGGGGCTTGAACTCAACTTTGATGGCACCCGTAAACGTACACGTCAACTTTGTTGGTGTTGTGACACCTGTGAAGCTGGATACTTCCGTTCAATTGACATCGAGCGCACGTGACTTTTCAGCGAGTCTCACAAAATATCACCATAAGTGGCCTGGTACAACACTACCTAATAGTACCACCACACATGGAATGCCTCAAAAACAGAAAACCGCGAAAATTAAATTCGCTTTCCTCGCAGAGCCACGCGCTGCCAAGACCACAGGGTTACAGGGGAGATCCATCTCTAAACCTTATCCTAGCCGCAAGTCCATTCACTCGTCCACACTCATCGCGACCTGCACGGCCCACTTCTCGCCATCTTCGGCTCTGCACTTGGCGAACAACGTTGGATGCTGTTGGGTGTGTGAAGCTTCAAAACTCAGGCGACCAATACCGAATACAGGACCTCGTCCATCTCAATTCAATCCTTTCCACCCTCAAACGACCAAAATAGCAGAGTATCTGTTTTGAGCGCTAAAGGAATCATCTGTTATCTGGTTGTGCAGTGGGCTTCACCCTTCGATCTGTTGAGAGTTGCTGGGACGGCGGATGATGTTCAGTTTTGTCAGTTGAAAAGAGGAGAAGCCAGTACGGCGTATGCTCTGCTTTCTCTAGGCTTCAAGCTAGCTACACGCCTTCCGGAGAAAGAAAATACCGATTGTCGAATAACAAATTACCTCACGCCGACTACTTTCCTCCTCAGACCGCGTTCTTTGTGCTACACTACACCCGGACAGTATTTGCGGGGTTGCCCAGAATTTGACTGAAATAAGGGGGATTTCCAGTATCGTGTATGCATCAACCCGTCTTGTGGAACAAGGCCAATACTGAAATAACACTAAACCCCGTCCTATCTCCTGGAAATGCAAGGTATGAGTGAGTCCCTTTTCAATCCATCGGGGACACCTCTTCTGCTCAACTTTTATCGTCATATTACTTTTCCTGTACGTTCACAACTCCTACTAGAGAATCAAGACCAATACTCGACGTTCTCAGTGACTTGCGCGAAAGGAGACACTGCCATCGTTACTGTAAGTTTGTCATCCTTATTGATCTACCGTTTGAAGTCTCTGACCCGAAGCACAAGCTGCTTGGGACATATCGTCTAGCGGCGCCATGAGTTCTGCTGAGATCATGGGGCACAAGCCCACCACGCGAGCCGCTGGCTTCATCGACTGTGACGATGACGAGCCACAATACAACCAGGCCCAGACCTACGACCGAGATTCCGATCAAGACCAACGAGACAACGAGGCTTCTACAAGCTCCCAGGACGATGCACAGAACAATAACGGTGCGGTGAACGAGAATGAGAGCGACGAAAGCAGTGACGACAGTGACTGAAGTAGACATAAAGGCCTCGTATTTGGACTGATGAGGAGGGCAGAGTGGATGGAGACGTTGTAGTAGAAATATCAAGAATAGCGCCTGAGACTTGGGTCTTTACAACGCGCTGTATTCACAGCTTTCGTTGTTGCCAGCTGCAAACTACGTGTTTGAGGTAGCAGATTATGAAGCTAAAGATTCTGGTTGACGATGTGGCACGGCGGATTGCGGTAGCTTATGGCAACGTGGCAAGAGCGAAGTCGATCTGTCGGACGATGCGATAAGGGATGTTCCCTGGGCAGGGACATCTGGGAAGAGCAGTGTGAAGCTCAGTATCTGGTGGGTCTAATGAGCCCATAGCGGACGTATTTTTCAGCGTGGATAACATCACATCGACTTGATGAACTAGAAAAAAATGACCAGGGGGGAAAGGCCGACTTTGGTCGAAGCCGGTAAATGCCGAGCCGCAGATACATCAACTAAAAGATTCCCCTTTCTTACTGTTATACTGCCAGACTTGACTGGTACTACTAGTGGTGTTTTTTGGGACCGATTTGCAAATAGGCAAGACCATTTGGCAAGGCATGCATGAGACCAAGGCAGCTAGTTCGTGATTTCGTTTGCAACTTGGCCCTGGGCTTTCTGTTGGCCCATATCCTGATGAAGAGACGCAGAGAACCAAAGACACACTTAAAATTTGCGACAGATGCCTTGATTGGGTCTTGAAACAATTAGCTAGATGAGGTACCGGCGTGAAGCGGCATGTCGAATGAGACTGCTGTACTGATTCGAAGATTTCAGCAGTGTGAGGAGTTAGCTAGACACTTGTGCTCGTAGTTTACCACAGTCTCTACATCGCGCCGAAGCTTCTTCTGCATGCAGTTTCCGCATTTTCTGGCAACTCAAAGTGCCTCAGCAGGTATATGAGGAGGAGGAGGAGGGAGGGTGGAAGCTGACAGGCACTAGAAGCTGCAGATGCGGTAGAGAACGACGGAAACCAAGATACGGCCGTTTCTATCTCGGTCACATCTCACCAAGTTTCGCATGATTGCCAACTAAAATACGATCAAGGCAACGTGTCATACTGCGGACCTCTTTGGACCAGGACTGAAAACTCTGCGGGCATGGGCTCACTTATAAAAGGGCTGAACCGCAGACGCAAGATGTCCTTTGCATTCTTGTTCCCACTTCCATGTAAATTGCATTGTCGGCTGCTTGTCGACTTCACGCACGACATAACCAATTCATTGCTACAGTACTGACGAGCATACCTGCGTTAGGGTTACTGTACATCTTCAAACAAACGCCACCGTCGTATCATCATGACACATACGATACCCATGTCTAAGATCTGGTCTCGACTGCCAACCGAGTTATTCCTGATGATAATCGAAGATCAAATCGAACAAGTTACCGCCTCCAGAAAGTCTTTGCTCATAAACAACGGACCTACGTCGCGTCCAAAGCGCTATTCACTCGTCGTTTGAAAAAGATCGATAAATTATTCTCCGGTTGGATTTGATCATGAAAATTGCGCCGCAGCCTCGCATCGAGACCGGTTTCGTCAACTTCGTGCAGCGCTTCACGCGAGCAGCTTCACTCGTCAAGCGGCGCTTCGCGTATTCCGCAAGATAGAGGCATTCATTTCGTCGCGCCAGCAAGAAATATTCCGGATCCTCCCCCGCGAGGACAGTTTTGAATTGGTATGCGGAGTCTCCATGGCGGAACTCGACGCAGTCTTGGGGGGTTGCGCCTCGGGACCCTGTCTACGAGAGCGACGCCCAGCTTTTACAATGCATCGAGAACCTCCACTCCGTGCGGATCAACATCTTCCGCGACAGATGCGCGGACATGGCCGGCATTTTACTACGCCTACCGCATTTGAGAACGTTGACGCTGAATTCGACCTTCCCCGGAAACATTGCGCTCCTCAAGGCAACCCACCCCCATCAAGCTTTGGTGCCCGTTAACAGCCTCCCTTTCTTCCCGAGGCCAGAGATGCTAGAAGTCTACCATGGGGAATTTGAGAGGTTTTGGCAGAAGGCGGAGGCTCGTGGAGTCGCTATTTATTTAGGTGATCGCTACGGACTCAATATCGCACAGCTCTCCTGCACCGATGATGGCATTCGAATGAGATATGTTGTTCAGGCTGCTAAGAGATGATGCGACGAGTCGATATGGATTCGTCGGAAAACACATGTCTCTCTAAGAAGGATGGCCAAACTTTTGATAAGTTGAGGTTATGCGAGGAATAGATTCTGTTATTTCAGACACACCACTGGCGAATTGTTGGAAAGGTTTATGTCAACTACCTCGTCTGACCGGCAGCAAAATATCTGAAAAGAAAAAAGTACTCAACAGAGCCTGATGTCTCAGCTAGAGACCTAACCCTCAATCAGCACTCATCTGCAGTCATATGTGATATCTCGGGTATTTTCAAAGAGGAAGTTTTTTTTTTTAATGATCTCGACGATTCCAAAGGGCTCCCGAGGCTCAGAAAGTCCTGATGGCCGAGCCGACCAAGCCGATAGTCTTGATATCAAGCCAACTTGGTTTAGTCCTACAACATGCTCATCCTACCTTACCACAGGCTGTTGCAATTGTACACTCAACAAATCCGACCTCGCTGCTTGCTCGACTGAACGGCGATTTCACTCCTATATGAGCTCTTTCTGGAAGCTATGGACAGGCATGTTGTAAACGCCGTTGGCGAAAAACTGGATGGCTGTGAAGTGGTCCTGATCACATAGTTAGGCGTCCTTGGAAGTGCTTCACCAGACCGCCACCTCGCTGACTGGGGCTTCTGCAGCGATGCCGTGGGAAACACAGACTGTTGCAAGTGGTGAAACAGTCCGTAGGGCTCAAGTCAGGCGGGTAAAGGCTTATCTTCTAGATAGAAAGTTATCTACGGAGTAGCCCCGTCTGATGGATAGCCTCTCGAGTGTAGGAAAAGGGCTTGTTTCTTGATTAAGTGGAGCGCCAACCATCAAAATAAGAAAGAAAAAAAATGTATAGTTTCTTGGAAGAAAGAGATAAGTCCAGCTCCTCACTTTCTAAGTAGCTAATAATAAACTAACGCTTATGTGCCAAGTACTACGAAGATTAACTTTGATAAGTTACTAGTTAAATGACATTCAAAGACTAATTGAATTCTAGGCTCTGTTTTCCTTCCTCTAAGCATACCACTAGAGTCAAGCTAGTCCATCTACTGAAAGTCTCCCGGCAGTCGAAAACGCCCCCTGAAGCACTTGCCATTCCCTCCTCGGGTCACTGTTCAAACACCCGCGTACTCTAGACAATTTCAAGATTGCTGAGACACGCAACTTGGTGAAGCCCCCATTCCAGGCGCAAGGCGAAGTCCCCCAGTGGTGCTCGCCATTATAACCGCTGCCCGGCAGAAGGTGTAACTGTTCTGCTTGGCACTTCTTAGATGCTTGTCAGAGTCCGTTCGCTGGAAGACCATATGTACTTGTATTGACTTTGAACTTAGGTACCACTGGTATACCAATAGATGAGGAATTTTCATTCGTGTTTGAAGCTAGTTCAAGTGATTGAATATCCGAGACTAGCCTCTGTTGATATCCTAGAGATCTCAATTCTTGGAAGAAAACAACATGCCCGAGTTGCGTAACAATAGGTTTCAGGCGTTTTTGCTGATATGCAGTTCCAGTTGGGAGAGCTTTCGTTTGATGATGAACTACAACGCGCTCAAATCACACACGGACTGTATGTTTGGAACTTTGGAACTGATAGATGGTAGCTGGTGGCTATTCAAAGCTCAGCTCAGTAAGTGCATGCCTGTCAAACTACGCCGATGTCGTGTATATATCATACCAGACTGTTTCAACTGTCGCATCAGTATGCTATCCTTGAGATTGTCGGAGTGTATTGTGAAGTACCAAATGTACCTAGGCGGATTGTTGCGAGCCACGGCAGCTATCAGCAATGAGAGAAAAATCACCTTCGTCCTTTTGCCGCCTTGAACCCGACTACGTCATACACTGCTGTCACCAGCTGTAACTCTCTTTGCCTCAAATATTGAATTCGCAAAACCGATGGAGATGACCGTTTCCCTGAAGCAGTACGGCATAAAGAACAACGCGGTTCAATGAAGTGTCTCACAAATACAAAGTCCCGAGTTACGCTTGGCAGATAGATAAGTAAGAGATGACAATTTGAAGTTGAGTAGGACTGAGTCACACGCTGGGAAACACCCTAGGTGAAGGCAGAACTCCGTGGCAAACTACTTAGCATGGATGCTGACCGCAGGAAAGGAGGACTTTATCGCATACTGGTAACGCTTTCACACTACTAATGTCGGCCATCCCATAGTGGCCCCCGTTCCTTTACAAAACCAGCGGTTTTAAGCATTCTTATTGTGGTGAAGAGCATCTAGAGTCAAAGATCTCTTGCATACATACCAAGCCAAAACATCGTCAATGAAAACCATACGGCCGCCACGAAATATTGTAGTCGACACTCCCAGCATCCCTTTGTATGAGCTAGGGTGAATTCATGGCTAACTAAACCATCTAGGATCATGTTTAGTGTACTCCGCGACGAATGCCAGCCCAGGAGATGCTTCTTTGGTGCTCACCATATTTTGTCCACCATTGGGTCTCCGAAGTATCTCCGAACGTGCTCGGCAGAGGTCCCCGATAGCGACTGACGACGTGGAACTGGATGCTATCCTGAGCTTCTCCGCTGCTCAAACGGAAACCCCCGCCGGGGAGCCCCGTGACTTCAAAATCCGCAGCCATCATTTCCTCATCATAGGCCGAGACGCGCACTCCTCTTTCCGCCAAATAGCTGAGCATCTCGTGCGACCACTGGGCCGGCGACCCTGGCTCAACGATGGACACCGTCGGCTGCGTTGGGATCGTGCCAGTCCTCCGAAACGAAACGGTCCGAAGGTGCGGTAGTGCGTGGACGACCGGCGTAGCCACGGACAATGATACAGAGATCGGAAGGTCCTGCACGAGCCGGAGGTTCTCGAAGAGCTGCATAGTCGGCGACAGCCGCATGGCGCGGGCGATCTCGGGGGCCGGGGGGCCGGTGAGTGGGAAGACGAGGAAGTCGGCCCGAGGGCAGACCCAGCCGTGCCGCTCGAAACCGTAGCTCTCGCGGCTCAGGGAGACGAAGTGGAAGCATGCGAGGGCGAGGGCGCGGCTGTCTTGGTTGGTCTGGGAGATGCTGCGGAACCGTTCGAAGCGCTGCCTCTGCAGAGAGCGATATGCCTTTGGACCGGCTGGCTGTGCCTTGGCGGTGAGGAAGGGGCCTTGAGCGAATTCAGCGTCCAGCCGAGTGGTTGGCTCTACTTTTTTCAACCTCTTGGCAAGCATCCAGTAGACTGGCTGCCGCATCGTTTCGTTGAGGGCGTCGTCTATGACTAGGCTCACGATGATGCGGAGTACATCATAAGTCATGAAGCGGTTGCTCGCTTCTTCCGGGCAGGGATCTGAGGCGCCGTCGCCCATCATATCCTGCTGTTGCGAGTTGCAAGAAAGGGTTTGAAAGCACGGTCAAGGACACGCTTGGAGATGTAGAATGTGTTCTTCTCTTTATCCAGAAAACCAGATTTCTGCAGTCAGAAATCTCCAAGGTCACCAGGCTATCATTGGAGCAAAGAGGTTCTCATTTCGCACATTACGAAAAATATTTTCACGAACATATTGACTTTTGTATCACTGCCCTAGCTTTATGTAATGCACTAAGTGGCTTGACGGAGGCTCATGGCGGCAAATTGCCGTGCTTGCCAGTTATCCCAAGGCGCGATTCCACGCCGTAAGACATTGTTTATGAACCAAGTATCGAGCCCTTTCCTATTATGTGCCAGCACGGGAGACGGGATGAAGGGGGTGAAGTTAGGCGGTTACGGGGATGATGATGCAGAGATTATGGGGGAGAAAGTATAAGATTTCCCTTATAACATAACGCCAGAGACATCAAGGTGTCTTGAGCAGAAAAAGCTCTTATGCTTTCAAATATGTGACGCTCTTACAAAGCCATCAATTAATGTAGGACCGAGTTACTGGCCCAGACAGGCTCGTCTACTGTCAACGGCTCAATCAGGACTCTAAGGTCACTCTCGTCACTCGAAAGAGACTCTTCGTCCCGCTTGGCTGAATTCTTCCTTCTCATCTTCTTCCAGGCTTCAGCTCAGTCATTTCCCCATAAGACGAGAGATTTACTGAAAGACAACATGTTTAAGTGGGAAGTGTGCTGGAAAATTAGTAGGGAATGTCTGGGAGACTGGTCGCTAAAAAATAGTATCCTTGGCTAGGATCATGTAAAGACTCATTTCTAAGGCTGCTACTTCGTTGAAGTGGGAGATAATTGAGTGATGAAACGGCAAGAGAAGCCTTCACAAACTTTGAACTTCATCATCTCATCCAGCAACCCCTTGACGCTCATGTTCTTCCGCCTCGAATTCCCAACGTTATGGTCCATCTACATATCGTCCACCTACATATGATGGCACAATACTTCAAAGGCTGTTAGGCATGTACCATTACCCCCAAATATCCGAGGATGAGACCAATCGTGTGAGGGAGCTCAGCCCTTCAATATAGGTGTACGTACGAGATGTATCCAGCATTTCTTGCGCAACCTTGCCCAGCTAGAACTGGATCGTAGACATACTCCACGTTCAACATTTCCACCACGAATAGTGGCATAAACCAAGCAACCAGGTTGTGTAAATCACGGAAGAAAAGGTTCGCGGTGTATACTGGCGCAGTGTCACGAATACAGGCTTCCGCCCGAGATGATAGATCCCATCATGATGCAAGACCCGCCGTCGCCATGCTACCTATACCCCGATGTTCTCGCAAAATTGGTTGACCGACCAATGACCACGCAGTAGAAGCCAACAAATTCATGTGGTAGGTGAACGAAATTTAGCGAGAAAATCTCACGTGGACGACACCTGGATTATCCGTCTCGAAACTGAAGCGGCGACGGGACACCTACCACGAGTGCCCCTCCAAAACTGATTTTGTTCGTCTGTTCCAACTCTTTCTCATGGTGCAAATATTGTTCATGATTCGTCCGGCGTGAAGGCTTCAAAACTCGTCGTCGTAGACACCAACCGCCCTGAAGTTTGTCCA
This sequence comes from Colletotrichum spinosum, assembly GCA_004366825.1. Lineage (NCBI taxonomy): Eukaryota > Fungi > Ascomycota > Sordariomycetes > Glomerellales > Glomerellaceae > Colletotrichum > Colletotrichum spinosum. The sequence continues at coordinate 191,580 of QAPG01000834.1, forward strand.
AAACCTCGACGCCAATATACTACCTCTCATCGAAACCTAGTGTGATCAGCTTCGACCCTTCCATTGAGAACCATCTAGTCCTGGTAGCATTTACGTGCTCGGAGAAAATTCGTCGTCGCGCTTGGAACCACTGTCGGTAAAGGCACATCTCCCAGAGTTGCCTTCCAGGAAATCGACGTCGTCGATACACCCACCACTTGGCTGAGTTCATCGGAACCATGCCGCAGAGGAACAGTAAATCAGACGAACAATCTCCTGTCAAAAACAGACGACAGGAAACTCAGCCTTATAATTGCTGGGTAAACCCCAACCGTCACCAAGGTCGTGGCGAACCCACCCCGCCTCGCCTGCCACAAGGTGGCGGGGTGTGATGACGTACGGCCGATCATCGCCGATCGCCTCATCCTCAACCAAGTTTTCCTCTTCGTCAATGGCCCCAAACCATCCTTCATCCACCTCTTGAACTCGGAGAGTGAAAACAAAGCAGCAAGAATGACATCAACGTACGCACCAAACACGAAAAGTGTTTGTCTGCGTCAAAGGCAGAAAGGGGCGTTCGTAATGATTCCATGAAAACAGACGCGGGAAGCTGCAGCTTCTCAGCCGCCCTTTGTTTCCGCACATCGTAACGGAATCTCCCGCAGCGAAACTGCTCTATCAAACAAGTCCCCGCTTCTCGCTGAAAACTCGGCACTCATCCTGCTCGAGGCGAATACTTGCCAGGGAGCACACAACCACCACAAATGGAGTCGGATCTTTGCCTTTATAAACCCAAGTCATGAAGTGCTCGATATGTACGTATGGCATATCCTAATTAGCATATCACGGCCGAACCTTTCACGTACGGAGGCGCGTCAGGGGGCCCCGCCGATCACCGCCACACAGCACAACATTGGTGTGTGTGTCACTGGCGAGCAGGGGAGGCGAATCCAGCGCACTGAAGCCCTAATGGGCGGGAAGAGAAGAAGGCACTCGCCCGTCTCTCCGCTTGGTTCCAGCACGCTGATCGGTGCAGCAACGGGGGGCGAAGCAGTTTGCTGATCGTGCCTGGGGAAGGGCCTGTCGCCGTCGAGATCAAAATGACAGGCTATCGCAGATCATGGACCGAGATGCGGCAGCGGTCCTGTCGGCCGCGAGTGTTGGTCGAGGCAGCGCATCCCACGACAGTCTCCACGCAGGTCGTGAGAGATCGCCTCGGGATCTTCTCGATAGGTGGTGGTACTTCGCCGTCCTGGCATCCTGCTCCACATCCACAGGCCACTGCAAAAAGAGTCAGTTCCGCCGTTCCACAGTGATGTCGAACCGTCGTTCCTGTGGCGAGGGGGCACCCACCAATGGTTGAAGCTGGTGTAAAGGTTTTGTGGCTTCAGTTCCTGTACTGGCGAGGGAATCCGGTGCACTAACCGATCGAGGATCATCACCACGGCCGCTCGGGGTGCATGGTGCATGGTGAATACCCTCATCCAGCAAGGGTGGAGGTGCTAGGAGCCACCGGCGTGTCCCAAAGACCACCCCCACGTTCCGAGAGAAGAGGTGAAGGAACACCGCCACTACTCTTCGTGATGTCCTGTGAGACTTCTCATCGGGGTGTGGCGAGAGGCCTTAACCTACCTCATCGGGAAATGTGCAGGCGAAATACCTTCCCGTCATTGGTTCACCTTCTGACTCCCCTCGGGGAGAAGAAGGTTCCTCCTGGTACCAAGGAGAGAACCTATGTAGGTATGAATGTGGCTGAGGAGCAGTCGGGGCCGAACAAGTCGACAAAGAAGATCTGATGCCTGGAGGATGATGGCAACGAGAGATTTTGATCAACCAGTGCTGAGTTACAATGTCGATAGGAGTGTAGCATGTGGTCTTCTTCGAGGAGATGCTTCGATTCCTCAGCGTAGATGTTGGTCCACGGCCAAAGGCCAGCCTCACTTGGGGACATCGCCGGCTCTTATCCTCTCATCAACGACGACACAGCCACGGTCTACCGGTAGAGGCGTGTTTCTCGATGGACCCCTTCCGCCAGACCGGCCTCCCATCGTGCTACCCCTATCCGCGGCGATCCCAGGAGTCTGGAACCGTGTAGGGGTGCATGGCCCAATGGGGACGGCCGTTGCTCGGCCTGATAGAAAGTGACTTCTCACTAAAGAGACCCCAAAGGCAGTCGGGTTCACCCCTAGGTGCCCGTTTCTCTGCACGAGCTGCACTGCGCACGAACGCCGCATATTTCCACCCTCCGAGATGACTTTGCTGTGGCGAGTGCATGAGGCTGGAGCCAGTGGTGTCTCCCACAACCACCACACCTCATCCGCCCCCCCTAGCAGGGACAGCGGTAGCGAGCCACGCGAGCTTGTATTCCCTCTGCTCAGCCACAAGAGCAACGTAAATTCTCGAATGGATTGTGGTGAAGATCTGATGTGGCTCGCATTCGACGCCCCCCTACCGAGGAGTGATCGGCATGAATGTGGCGTTAAGGGAAGAAGAAGCCGAGCTTCACCTTCGCCCTAAACTCAATCGTCTAGGCGAGGGTGGTGGACCCTTGGCCAGCTGAGATGCTGCATGCCATCTGGAGCTTCTGAGTGGTGGCTTCCCCTGAAGACAAGTGCATGTCCGAGACTTGGGTTGCAGTGATCTTCACCTCGTGGATGGTGCAACCGCTCGAGGTTGAAAGTGCTGTGGCACCGTATGTGGCTGACAGCCGCGCAATCGTGGCACATCTTGTACCGAGCGAGTCATTAAGACGTCGTCCGAGTTCCATATGGCCTCCTTTTTCATGCATACTTTAGGTAGCATGCCGATGTTCGCAACCCAGACCTTCGCAGTGTATTCCATCGTCAGCGTGATGAGGGTGCTATGCAACTCCAGACCACATCCTTAGTGATCCCGCGGACATTCAGGGATCGACATCAAGATGCCTCGATCGGGGGTCAGCCAGCGAGCCGGAGCGGTGGCCCGCATCTGCAACCTTCTCGTATCTGGAGCCATTCAAAGCCTCCAAGCAGACTCGGAATGTCACTGTGGCGAGTGCCCTCCTCCACATCGTCCCCGTGTTAAGATCGCCTTGAAGTACCGGTACATGAGCTGTTTCCGTAGACCCTGTGGCTTCACCCCACAACTACGGAGCAGACCTGGTGATGTTCTGCTGCTGCTGCATAATGCAAGTATGCGAGATTTCGGCTCTGCATAGTAATTACGTACCGTCGCTCTGTTCAGGAACAGGGTCTGCTGTGCTTCTGGACATACTGCAGGGCATTTAGGTGGTCGACAAAGAGTTGCTGTAGTGAAGGCGCCTGGGCAGCTTCTCCATCGTAGCTGCACTGCACAGATGTATGTTTCGTAAGCTGTAATTGATTATCGAGGTCGGTACTCCGTACTCTCCATCTCGTCTTGTATGTATACCGCTCCAAGTGGACGGTTTGTACTCAACCGAGATGGACCTGACGGGATGCTAGCGACACGCGATGTTCTTGGCCAGGCGGATCAGCTGTCCCCATACCCCCCCACATGACGCCAGGTCTGTCCGAATTCTTTGTACCCGGACTCTGTATCCGTACGGATACGGATACACGGCCAGAGATTATCCTTCAACTCTCCCCACCGGCCCCTTACGGCCGAAGTCTGTATTCGTAGTCCGAGACCACATCGGTGTTTCCGTCGTGGCTCGTCTGGAAGGAAATCAAACGGGATGGCCTGACCAAGCTATTTAATATTGCAAACACCACAGTGGAGTTTCGGCAGCCAGGTGGTGCATAAAGCCAGAACAGAAATGTAGAAAAGGACTGCGACAACAGCCTTTACCCATCGGGTCCGGAAAGTTTGCGGGGCAATCTTCATGTGTGGAGACGTCCTTTCTACTGTGTAGTGGCCACAGCAAGTAAATAGCGTGGCACTGGACGTTTGTGCGGCTCAAGTCGGGGACCACATGCCAAAAAGGACCAGACGTATCCTGTCAAGGGGGCATCGTCGCCTCCTTTGTCAACGTCAAGGTTGCAAGCGTACGGAGGACGGGCGTCATGCGCCTCAGAAGCGATGTAGTCAAAATGATGGATGCTTGCTGCTGAAGAATCCCAACTGCAACTGTCACTTAGGCTCAGCTTAACGGACAAAAAGCGTTTAAGGACACGGCAGGGTCCCTTTGGTTTGACCGAGACTGAGATGCACGTGATAGGTCGCGAAGGTCGATCATCGTCGAGATCGGAACTTCCGCGCAATGTACCTCCAAAACAACTGTAACAAAGTCGGAATAGCCCTCCCCAGCGGTGATACGCTTACGACGCTTCGTGTTTGCTCGGTTAGCCTCGTTCTACGAGTGTCGGTGAGAACAGCCACAAGTGGTGCCACAAATGCCACAGGTGCCACAAGTGGCTGGTTTGCATCATGACATGCGTGACCAGCTGCATCATCACGTCTGCGTGCAGTCATGTTGCAGGCCGTTGGATAACGCAGAATGGCATAATCGCAATCGATCACCTGCGAATCGGTTGCAATGAAATGGCTTATGGAGCGTCTAGACCAGAGAACACGCAAGCACTCGCCACATGGCTGGTGGCTCGTTCGACTTTGCTGGGCAGTTTGACCGTCGATCGGTGTGGCTCGACGCATGATCCCGACAAAAGGAAGAGTGTTGGAGTGCCAGGCGGCCTCAGGATGTACACTATACAATGTCGCGCCCATCATGCGGAAGCGCCGGCAGCCGTTGGTCGTTGATAGTCGCAAACCCGTTGAGATGCTGCCATGTATCATTCGGCGGCCTCGGGGTTGTTGTCACGAAGACACGGCTCAGCACAAAGCCTCTCACTTTATCGGGCCTGAGTGCTGATGGTGTTACAACATCAAGGCGCCAGCTTGACGCTTGACACTCCTGGCAGCAGCCAGCCGGCAGCTGGTGTTCGTGGCTTCTCCATGGCAGCAGTCATTCGTTGCGTCACCCAGCTGTCTTGTTGGCTGTCGAAAAAGGCTTCCTGTATCGTTTCTCATCAACAGGCCGCAAGGAAAACACACTTCTGTTTATCAACGGACGCTCCGGTTGGTTAGGGCGCCCAGCACCCACTCGTCGGGCGGCCTTCATGGCACGCGGAGCAGGCCGCCCTGGTGTTGTCACTTTGAGATCAATGTCTGCACCGAACTCGGATTCCTCTGTCCCAAATACGCCTAGTTGCCGGCACGGCACGGCGTCATAGCGTACGAGATGCCTCGTCGCTGCTTGGATGCATACTGGGTAACGGCACCGGCTGTTCGGGCATGTAGCGCGAGGTGGTGGCTGAATGGCTTCCGCCCATCGTCGGTTACTGGGACCTCCCGTCACGAGGTCACTCCCGGACATGGCTGTCCGAAGGCTTGGGCCCGTTTCTCAGCGTGCGGCACTTCACCGACTATCTCTCCTATTTTTCGATGGTATGCGACCGACCCGCGATGACCACAAGCGCACTTCTCGTACCGTCATCAAGTTGCAGCGCTAGCGGTCGCAAATGTCGACTGAGGGTTTCGCCGCCGCTCCAAGTGGCTCCAGCCGTTTGAAATGAGTGCTTCCCACGCGAGATTAGACCCGGCAACTCGTCCTTCCAATCATCGTGCTCACTTTGTGCATTGCAGCCTTCCCACTCCCGGTCAGTAATAACCATCGTGCAGAAGAATGTCCGAGCCGACATGAGCGTGGGAGTTAGTCGTTCATTGTCTTCGGCCTTACTTCCGAATTTGTCGGCATGGTCTGCTTCACTACGTCTAGGCGCGCGCAAATCCATGTAGAACTAAATACCGTAACATTCCGTCTGCTGGGCTGACCAGAAAACCGGAGGGTATGTTGCTAAGATACAAGCCGTGGTGCATGCAGGGAAGCTCATTCTCTACCGAATGAGCCGTCTATTGCTTGCAATACGTCGTCCGCCAGCTCTCCGACTTGACCGTCAGGCCGTCGGGTCAGCGTGGGTACCGGCTCCGTGTGAATAAAAGAAAAGACATTGAGTCGGGCACCAAGTAGTATGGTAAAAGGTTGTGCGAGAAAAGTAAATAAGAGGAAATAGGTCAAATGAAGTCGCCCAAGGTGTGTCGCCAGACCAAGACTTGGTCATGTCCCAACTCATTGCCTCTGTGCTTCGCGTACCCGATGAGCCTTTCGAAACATGCCAGCGTGGGCAATGTGAAAAGCGGGATATCTTGTGTGTTTTGTTGCCATGACTGCCCATATAGACCCAGATCTAAATGCCCGATTCATAAGTCTGCACACAAAAGGTGTAGCCAGAAGCATTGAAAGGAAGAAGTGGCCCATCCAGGGACTTGGTATCTCAAAATCAACAACGCCAACTGCGATATCCCAACCATGCGTGTGCGAGTGCGTGTATGTGGCTCGTGCCGCCCGTCCCCCGAGGCATGCCCGGTGGAAGGTATGCTGAAAGAAAAATATGAGATCCCCATCCAAGTGTCCGAACCAGATCGATTATGCGGCCGGCTGAATATGGCTCCAATTTGTAGTATTAGAAGGTGAGGCGGAGCTCGTAGCCATTCGAGGCAGGCGACTGATCCATGGCATCGCCTTCGGTTTGGTCGACCACCATGTCCCACTCGCGCTTGGGTTGAATATCGTCCGCGAGCTCCCTGATTTCCAGCATCATGTCCTGGCCTTCTCTCATCTCCCGGATGACGTCGTCGTCCATTTCGACCTCTAGGCCGCGATCAAGAGCATGGACTGTGCGGACAATCTTGGAAGGGTCGAGGTTCCATTTCGCGGCGATGCGGTAGTTGAAGTCCTTGAGATTGCGCTCGGCCAGGTATATGGCCTTGTAGTACGCCCGCCTTTCGGGTTCGGACGGGGTCGGTCGAATAACGTAGAAGCAGGCCACTGGCTTTGGCACGCGCTCTGAGGGCGGACGATAGGACGCGTCGACTCCAAGAGCTTCGATCCACCCGCTCAAGTTTCCAGCATCGTCCGTCTTGCTGACCTTGGTGGGTTGATCAGAGCCTTGCCGGGAGGGCACGGGCTCGCCAGAACCCTCCCCGTCGAATCCAGACCACTGACGGTTGGGCACTACCGAGGCTTGAGATGCTAGCGACAAGGAGCTAGGGGATGGAGAGACGAGCGACGAACCAGCCACAGAGCTTCGGCCGCTCCGAGCCTGCCATGCTGGACCTTCTCGAGACTCCGTCTTGACGACGTCGCCCTGCTCTCCAGGAAGCGACACTGGGTGAAGATCTGGGTCGTCGAGATCCTCGCCGCGAAGGTATAGCACGCTGACAGGACGCGTGCTCGTGAACATGTCTTGCAGTGTTTGGAGCTTGTAGTGCAAATCTTCCTCAAGAGGAGGGCGAGCACCTCCAGCAGAGCTGGTGGAAGACATTGACCAGGTCCGCTTGTGTTTTTGAACTTTGCCAGGCCGGTCAGTGCCCTTGACCTGAGAGGAGGCAGTCGATCTCTTGCGTTTTCCAAAGTCCTTCATGCCGCTCTCAGCCTGCGCGATCTGTTGCTTGAGCTTGTCGATCGTCTTCTTGACGTGTGCAACGTCATTGGACAACTTGCGCTCGGCGCCGTGGTCGCGGAAGAGCTTCACCTTGCAGAAGGAGATCTCGGGGTTGGCATCGGCGGCCGGTTGTGTAGGGTCCAATGGCACGGTGTGGGTTTTTGCGCAGAGCCGTACGGGGATGCCCTTTACACCTTTGGAATGGCTGAAGTCGGTCGACAAGAAGTTGAAGCGAACGGCAATGTTGCACTCCGGGGCGCCGTTGATACCGGGTGTCCAAACAACGCAGAAGCCATCAAAGGACGCGGACTCCAGCTCGATGCGAGTCCTCTTGTCGTCGCCCTCGGTTGGCTGTCCAGCCTCGACGTACTCAACGGCCTGCAGCTTTCCGCCTCTCTGATGGGCCTCATTTGTGCCTCTTCCTTCCTTCCACAAAGCCCAGCATACTCCTGGCTTCTGTCGTTGCTGCTCGTCCTCAAATGAGATGCGCACAAAAGTGCGGAACTTGGTTCCGGGAGCAACCGGGATCGTAGCGTTCGTGTCAACAATGGAGAGTGAATAAGCTTGTCCCTTGTTGAGATAGGTGACTGGGATCTCATCTGCCTGCTTGATCATGGCCGTGGGGGCATTGAGAGTGGCATGGAAGCGGAACTTCTCGGCCGATGGCGGCAACGTCGCAGCAGACATGGGCATACCGGCAAACTGTCGTCCCTGAAAACCTACCATGGGCGAGTTGTGGAAGGCGCTGTCGATGGAGGTAATCCGTTCTTCAGAAGGGTCGGACGTCATGGGTGATCCATCCTGCTCCATTGTCTCGTAGCCAGTGTCCTGGTGTACGAAGGTCGACGGCGCAAAAGACTGCTGAGGAGCAGCAGGCTGGATGAACGGGTTAAAGTGTTGATGCTGAAACTGCTGGGGGTGCTGGGGATGCATGCCCTGATAGCCGGCGAGGTCCATCATGGGCTGCCCGGAGTGCATGGCGCCCTCCGACGTGGGCATCGATAACGGCGTCCCGAGACCCATGCCGAGACCGAGGGTGGGAGTGTGCAGATCACCGGCTTGAGGATGGTAGATTGTGTTGGTCCCTCCCGGAGTGGGAGTGTAGTATCCGGGAGGCGCATTGGCGAAGTTGGTGAATGAAAATGAGTTGGGGTCTAGCAGCGAGGGGGTGAACCTCCACGGTTCATTCGTTGCCCTAGGCGTCGGATCTTGGTCCCTGAAAGCTTCATGGCTGAGGCTGTGGCTTCTGCGAGAAATCTAACGTTAGCAAAAGTGTCTGCCGAGTCAAACAACAAGAGTCCTTCGCCAAACTGAAGCAGCAAGGCTGTCGGTGATCCACACCCTTAGCCGGTACCCCGCGTTTCTGCCTACTGGATTCATCCTGGCGGACGCAGGACAGAAGCGCGGGACAGTGACGACAACAACCCTGAAGACAAGGCGTGTAAAACATGTGACGGGTTCGCCCAGACACTGACCTTTCTTGAACTCCTGGAACTCCCGGGTTTGCAGGAATGACGCCTGGATGGTCTGCGGGAGCGACCTGAGGCGCTCCAGCAGGTGCGCCGGTCGTGGCAGCTATCTCTGGAAACTGTCTTCGAAAAGTGGCCAGCAGGTCATCGCCCGGCTTTTGGGCGCTCGTTCTGCGAAAGGAGTCACGCGAGTCAGCAGCGGCCCGGTACGGAAGCAAAAAAAAAGTTTGGACAGAGCGCAAAGACGCGTAGAGTGTTTGCGCGGGGAGCCGGGTTGTACAACTATTTTCGTCGGCGCATGGGAAACAGGGCATGTTAGAGCTTACCTTTGGCGAAACATCAGAATAGAGAATGCGCGCTGCCTCGGGACAGCGATTCCGTAGTGGTTTTCAGCCGCGGCGGGTGTCCTCTCCAAAACCGATTCTCCAATGTCTTTCTGTCGAACGATCGGATAATAAAAAAACCTCGTCCTGGTGAAGCCAACCTTGCCTGCCTGCTTGCGACACCTTTGCAATAGTAACAAAGCCTTGAACAGGGCTTGGGCTGTTGTTATTCCCTATTTCTCTCAATAGGAGATGGCCAGGTGGGGGAAAGCCGAGCTTGGACACTTCATAAAGCGAGCGGCGTCTGAGCCGGCGATGTTTTCGCACGCGGTCGTGAGAAAAGGCTGTAACCAAGTCACAAGTCGAAATGGCGATGGGCGGAGCAAATCAGGCCGCTGTCAGATGGATCGCAAGGTGTTGGTCGCGGAGAGAGAGAGAGAGAGAGGCCGCTCCGATATGACGTCCGTAGGGAGAGAGCGGTATATTACAAGTAGATGGCGCTGTGGATACCTGACATGGACGGATGTGAGGCACGGTGGACAAGTCGACCAGGGTGAGGCGGAGTAGATATGGGCTAGATCGCTCCTTGGTAGTGGTGTCGATGTCGCTTGTCCGACAAAAAGACTGCTGCTCGTTGGGCGAGGGTTGATCAGAATGCGCGCGTGAGAAGCTGGTGATTAAGCTGGACGGCGTCGAGGCTCATGTGCGCGCGAGTGGTGTCGAACGGGCTCGCGACAGCCTGGCACGACAGAGTCGAGATCTTGGTTGCTAGGTTGGTGCGGATGATGTGTTTCTTGGTTGACTACTGCGCAATGTGAGTTGTGAGCTTTCGACGATGGACGGGCTGGCACATAGGTCGAGCAAGTCGACAGTTCCTAGCGATATGCGCCGGAAGTGTTGCGACGACGTTGAAGGAGAATATGGTAAGGGTTGAGACAGTTACGTCGACAGGTCGGCGACAAGATGGAAAACTCCAAGCGATACTTGCAGAGTCAAAGGGAACGGGATGGATGAGTGAATGGGATGAGCTGTATCTAATGTATGTGCTAGCAAGCACGCATGTAGACGAGCAGCTAAACAGACAGACAGGCGGTGTTGTGTGCGTGCATGGAACAAGTGGTGTGCCCTTTGGGCTAGGTATTTTGGGTCCTGCAGCTTGGGTCTGGGTCTGGGTCCTCCTTGGGAGACTTGGGACAGGGTGCTTGGGTACAGCGCAGGGGAGACGGAGGAGTGATGGATATGGGGCCTTTCGCTATGCGAATGGGTACTCCTATGAGCAAGGGCATGAAATATGGGAGGATATGGGTCCAGGGTGTGTGAGGTTGTCCTCGAGGTGTGGGACATGGAAATGGGGAACAGCAACAACTAGGGGAGGTCGCAGTAAAGAGATGATGTACCTTGGGGTCTAGATGTTGGATGGACGCCAGACGGGAAGGAGCGAATTCGACGGGATTGGATATAACCAGATGAGACGGGGATGGGATAATGGGCAAGGGTTCTTTGGGGGGAAGATGCGATGCTGTTGTGGCTGAGGTAGAGGGCATGGGAGAACGACGACGAGATGGAAACATGGTGAAGGTGGGTGTAGGTACCTGACGATGCCTTGGGATTGACGTGTAAGACAAGTAGCTTGAGTACGTACCGCTCTGTAATTGATGCTGTTGTCTTTCCCCCCTCCTGCTCAAAACTGACCTCGCAACGTAAACAAGCGACGGATGTATAACCAAGCAGGCCAAGATGGCCAGCTGTGCGGTGCAGGCGTATGGTATTCGCAGAGCTGGGCCAAGAGCCGAGAGACGCAGTTGGAGGGCTTGGTCGTCGGTGATGAAAAGGCGAACGGATAGAGGGATGTAGAAATCAAGGTATTTTGGGGTCAGGTCTGGTTTGGCGTTGGCGCTGGCGCTGGAGTCGGGTAAGGTAGGTAAGATGAGAAAGATGTAGGCGAGGAGGATAGAAGGCTGGAAGGGGATAAGTGGACGAGAAGTAAGTAAGTCAGAGACAAGTACGCGAGGCAGGACCGAGACGGGGGAAGAAAAGGAGAAGGTAGTGGTGGTGGTGGTGGTGGTGGTGAGGTCTATGTAAGGTGAAGCAAGGTGAGGTGAGGGAGGGCAGTAAGGTGTCGTCGTCCTTGGATGACTCGAGTTGGATTTGCTGGGTGTCCTGGTGTATCTGTACCGCCTGTCTACGACGTGCCCAAAGAAGCGATAACTCGTGGAATATCGAGACGCAAAGAATTAGAAGAGACAGACAGTTGCGCAGAACAATGGGAAAGGACGTGAGCAGGTCGTTTTCTGGCCGAGGTGAGGTGTGCTGCGCTGTCCTGCTATCTCTGGGGCCAGCCTGATGTCCCGGTTGAAGTGCTCTCTACCTCTGAGTACTGGTAAAATATGCGTGGCGTAAGGTAGCTGTACATGTATGTGCCTACGCGTCGCCTGGTCTTGGGCTGCATGTGCCTCATACCGCCCACTGTCTTCTCTGCAGCGCAAGTATACCCACCACCCATTTGGGCAGGGGTCTGTCTGTCTGGCGACTGCTGCTTCTTCTTCGGCGGCTTCCTCCCTTGTCCAGCCGCATCCCACGGCGAGAAAGAATTGTTAGTGCGCGACAGTTGAATTTGTACCGCACACCCCCGCCGTCCGACCCCCGCCGAGATGTGCTGACAGGGCCCTTTTTAATTTCACACCTTTCGTGGCTTGGCCGAATTGAGGCACACGAGGAGAGAGACGTACACTTTTCTTTTTCTTTTGCACTTGGGGTCGTTGGACATGAGGTCGTCGAGGCGGAGGCACACACCCAAGTATGTGGTATGCGGCCATGGTGGACGTGAGTGAGGTGACTGCTGACCGACTTACCCGTTTTTTGCCTCCCTCGGCGAACAGCGAACAACACGAAGCATGCTGCGCAGTAAAGTCTTTTGTGTCGACCGCGGCAATCAACTTAGGTTTCCGGCGCGACGCACACGACGTTAGCTTAGTGACTGAGCCACGGTGCCCACGGCTCGCTCCATATCAATATCGACCTAAGCTTCGGTCTTGTGGAAGTGGCCGTGGCCCTTGGTGTTTCTTCCAGTGCGTTACCTCCAGTGCACTTTCCTCTTTTTCTGTAAAAGGTACGGCTACCCTGGGCCTTTTCTTCAATCACCACGCTTAAAACTGGTGATGACAACGCTCCTCAGCTGCTATTAAGGAGGACTCAGCAATTTCTTCCCTAATCCCCGGCATAAGGATAGGGCACTCAGCCAACACTTTTCCTTCATCGATGTACGGGGCACGCTCGGAAAGAGAGCGAGACGAGACATTTGAAAGAGTCGGAGAGTGGGGGATAGACAGGGGTTATCGAGGTACTGTGTAGTATCCGTATGGAACAGTTACAATCGAAGTCGCACCGCACTCGCCGTATCCGTACCCTTCCGACTGACGTAGTGTCGCTTGCTTACTTACCTCTCTCAGTTATTACAGACCGACCTTTTAGCAGAACTGCTAGCTCCTCCTCGGCAGCCAAGGTAGCTCGGTGGTGGCACTCAACCCGCCCAGGCGAAGCGGAGGAAAGACAAACAGACAGACTGGAGAGAAAGTAGGAAAACGGGCTGTCGGGTTCACCGTTTCTCCAACGGTCGGGAGCTATTCTCTCCTGGGCCTGAAAGGTCACTGACAGCCCAGCCCAGCCCGGCCCAGGCCATCTCTCCTTGAGCCTGAGCTCGCTCCAGCTCCAGCTTTGGTGTCGACTTGAACATCAGCTCCTGGACGGCAAAAGCAGACCCTTCATGCTGAGGTGGGCTTGGTTCCGTTACCTTGGCTAGCACCGTGTTCTCGGCCGTTGTCCGTCTTGAACGAGGTGCTCGGGCTGCCGAATGCCTTCTTGGCCTGCATGAAGCGGTTGCAGCCCTCGCCCATCTCGGACAATGAAAAGCGTAAACAGACAGAGGCGGAATCGGAAGTCATCCACAACCATAGTATGGAAAAGGGCACACGATATTTACCTTCCTCTCCATGGCGTTACCTACACAGTAAGGTGTGTAGTGCACTCCGAAATTCCGACAAGGAGGGAAAGACCCCAACCGCCTAGCACCTTCCACAACGAATATTACTGTGGTCTCGTGCTTTCCCATTCTTCGACCAGGCGGGCTACTGTGTAGATAGAGTTAGAGGTCCGCAGGTAATTAGGGGACCTAGGGACTGAGGAAGGCGCTATACCCGCCGCATTCTCACCTAGCGTCGTCCTCTCCCGACTTCCAAAAAAGCCTTTTTGCTACACGGGCAGCTAGGTTGGTGGTTATAACGTAGGTAGGCACGGCTCACAGTAGAGACTTCACACATGGCAAATGTGATGTTCGAGTCACCTTCTTCACGGTTGGTAAGGCACCTTACGTGTACTTGTAGTGCTTGAACTCTGACAGCGTGACCCTGGCTTCCAGGCGGTTGGTGAGGCAAGAGCTTCTTCAATTGGTACCTGACATCTGGTGCGCGCTGCTACATCATCGAGCATGGAAGGTGATAGTCAACAGTGCCCTGCCTTACCTTCTTTCGTCCTTCACTTGTACTCTGCCATTCGGCTACCTTTCTTCCTCCGCAAAACGAACGTTGCTCAGTTCGCAGTAGCTGTCTCCTCCAATCCCATCTACACGTACCCAGAAGCACAATTCCATCGTCGATACAGACCAGGGCCTCCCTTCCCCGACCAGCCTCTACCGCTCGTTAGCCGATTTACACTTCCCGACAAACCATACCAACCCAAACCGAAAGACAACACCATCACCGGACGTCGTCCTCTTTTACCAGCCTCCGGTACGAGAACAAGCACCACCGTCAGCACCTCAGGGGGGTGTATCTGCATCTATTTTCCCCATCCTGCCTTTGGCATTCCTGTGTGCCGTGCTCCCTTGACCCCTCGTAATTCCTATGGTCCATCGCCCACAACACAAGCTTCATCCCTCTTTTCCCCTCCGACTAGCACCGCCAGTGCCTCCGTGGCCGCGCTGCGAAGTGGGTTTGTGGGTATCGTCTGATGAAGGCGCCGCGGCCTGGATCGGTACTTTGGCTAGGCCATCGCGCTTCCTCGACAGCCGGACGCACCGTTATTTTTCATGCCAACGCCGCCCGAGGAGCCATCCGCCTCAACCCAACGCCCACGATTCAGCGACCTTAGGCTTGGGCACTGCGCCTGATTCTCCAGACCGGCCCGTGGCGGAGACAACGACTGTCAGAACATCCTAAGCCGACCTACAGAGTACACATACACAGTAATGACAGCATACTTAACCGAACCCAACACTCATGCTCCAGGGTATTTTTCTGCCATGGGTTGGCCTGGAACGCGGCCTGCCCTGTCTATTAACCAGCCATTACACAGTAAGCCACTCTTTGCCGTGCCGGCAGCTATGCAGGCCATCATCGACTTGTGCCAAAGCTGGCGTGGCTGTCAGAACTCGGCATTGCCAATCACCATGGTCAATGGTTTGCTTATTGCAATATATCCGTCAACCCATCCGAAGTAATCTACCAGCTCACCCTCGACTCGTCCGATGCTCATGGAGATTCCACTGGGACAAGGGCTAGCTCCATCGCGCAAACAATCAGACTGGACGTTTTGGACCACATGACGAACATGAACACGACGGCGCTTTCTTTGCCCACGTCGCCCGCGGCTGATTACCCTGAGTTACGACAACGTCGTTACTCGACAGTAATGTACACCACTGGCGACCTTTGAAAAAAATTTCCATCAACTCTGCGGGTCATTCAATCACACTCCGTTCAAGACTGCAGTGAAGTAAACGTTTCGCCGTCTCTGTGGCGCTGTAGCACTGCACCCAAGACGTTACGAGTCCACACACCGCCACGCGAGGAACAAGCCGCCGCCATGGCAATGTGCCGCTACCGAAGGCCGCGAGAACGCATTTCATATTTCATCGCACGTCAAACAACCCCTGGACCCATCATCCGGGTGGCTGTGCAATCTCCGGCCTGCTTTCCGTGTCGGGGTGCACTGTACGGATACAGACTGCCTACAATATCGCGGTGCCAAATAGAGCCACCGACGCGACGGGTCATGTCCGACGGCTGGTGATACCTATGGACCGGCCCTAGTACAGGCTTGCTCGGACTCGCTTTGGGCTGAAGCTGTACACAATACTCGGCTAACTATTACGTTGGGCGGCGTACATACATCGCCCTGTGGTTGTGGTCCGTAAAGACCACCCAGAAGGATGCTATTTCAGGGCTTCTCGTCTCTGATGCAGTGTCATGAAATGCCATGCCGGATTGCCGACGGACCAAAGTACTGGCTTGCCAGCGTGCTCCCAAACTCTGTCTCGCTCTCTCGGTCAGATAGTCCACTCGACAGTGGGAGTCTAAGGCGCTGGCAACCGTTGCGCAACCGTTGCGCATAACCTAGCAAGCTCTTAGCTAAGTGTAAACGTCGCCAACGTCTCTTAGGCCACTGCTCCAATGGCGTTATTGAACAGATCTCAACAACGAGCGCTCGGCGCCAGGTATACAGCACGTGGCGTGGCGGGCTCGCAACATTCAATGGATACCTACCAATGACCGCGGTCGTGGCGATGGAACGACAAGCATCAAACAAGTGGCTCCCAATAGACGATACCTCACTGCGCGTCTACTTGTAGCTATCTGCAGGCGACACTGCGATGATCTACCGGTAGATACATGCTACCAGGAACAGAAACCTAAGGCTCTCAAGTATTGTACCGACGAAACCCCTCTGATCATCGCGGTTGATATTTTTATCGTCAAATCATCGACCGCAGCAAAGTCGGAGCATGGAATGCTGCATTTTTGGCTGGGGAATCTTACAACAAGATCGAGTCATCTCCACGACATACACTGGCTGGTGTCGCCTCTGAAAGACGGCATTGCTTGCCCGATCACCGACCGCGCACACCTACGGCTACCTGAGTGCTGATGGTGCGGTGGTGTTACTCAGGTCCCATCAATGAGCAGGAGAAGCTGCGATGCATCTGATCGCCTTCACATTCGATCCCCATCAGTGCTGTTTACACAGTAGTACTGTACTGCGACGACGACCGGGGCTTACAGAGTTCTCCATTCGTATGGTGTCAGGTTCATGCTTCTTCTTCGGCGGTGAGGAAAGTTGAGACGAGGGGAAACAACGGGAGGCGTTGACGTCATACCACCCGAAGAAATCCGCCATCCGTTACAATGGCGAACCCTGGAACCCCCCGAGGATTGACCTTTCATGCAAGCTACGAGTCAACTTCTCGATAGTTTCCTGTACCGCATGTACACCACCAGGCAAGCTAAACGTAGGGCGAGTGAGGAGCTCTGTTTCTTATACGGCATCTGGAGCTCACGGAACCATGCTGCTCAAGCGTTTCGAGTTGATGCTCTTACATGAGAGGGTGTCGAAGGCAACTTACTGTCAGACCTTTCGTCGACTCCCCGGCGCCGGGGGTGGTCGCTTGTAACCCGGCCTCGAATACTACCTCGGTGCCGCCAATCAGCGATCATGATGGGACGCCCGTCAACATCAGCGCGAGAAATGATACGGATCATCAGATGGCTGACGACTCCTTTCACCTCGCACACACGGGAAGATTTTTCTAGTCTGCGTCGACCCCAGCATCCGGTAGAAACGAAGGGCTCATCAAGGCTTCGGCAGATTGTCGCTTCTTGTTATTACAGGCCAATGGCGTTGTGATCCTTGTTCCATCTAAGCTTATTTACCGCAGGATTGCCCTCCGGTAGTACCACACGTCTGCTCTAGACCCCGACGCGCCACTTGTGAATAGGCTGGTGCTTTTACATAAACCTGTAGAAATGGTTCCCTGAGAACGTCCGAGAAATTCTGCCTTTTAGGTCCACGTTGTCGTTGGTCCCACGAACTGCAAGCACGCGCTCATGCGGACCTGACGATCGACTATGGATGACAGCTTAAGCGACGGTCCAGCCAACTGCGCTTGCGCAGAACAGAGACTGGCCGGCTCACATACATCAGCACGTCCCAATAGTTCGGTGGAGGCAGCGTTGTGGACGCGGCGCTCGACGTGTGCATTTGCTAGGCAGAACTGGCTGTCATTTCATCCAGGAGAATGGCAACAGCTTCGAACAAGATGCAAGATCTGCCTCTAGCATCTGCAGCTGCGCAAGGCCAACAGGAGAGAAAAGTCACCAATTAGGCTTACCCTGGCAAACGAAGACAGGCACGCGACTAATGCTAGTGCCTTCTGTCGACTGCAACATCGAGCCGTCGATTTCGACTGGCGTTCGAGACCGTCTCATGTCAAGCTTACACAGTATGGCAGCTCTCGAGCAAGCATCAGGCGGGGCGTTTCGCGTCAAAGTGAACTCTAGCCCAAGGTTTCCGAGGATGCGGCGGGGATGCAAAAGGCACAGCACAAACCCTGACGTCATGTTGACCCAGATAAAGCTCCTTTTACCCGCAGTCCAATATCGAAGCTGGAGTCTCGATAGGCACGTTGAATCGACAGCGCACAGCTGCCGGTACACCAGGATCGACTGCTGACGGTGATTCAGGTAAAGGCCGCACACTAGAGACAAATGAAGTAGCGTTGTGGAATCAGAAGGTCTGCGGAAGAGCTCGCCTATCCCGTCTTTGATGTCGATCGCTTGGTCCTCATTGCTGAGAAGTCTGCCCTATGGGTAGTTCATCCCAGGCGAGATTAAGGGGGAATAAGAAGCCACGCGCTGTGCGCACATCGGGTCTTGCCGGCCGTTCGTCGCGTTGCGCCCACCGGGTGGGTGGCTCATCATTGCTCCAATTTGAGGCGCCAGGAAAGCAACGCAAGAGTCACTAGGTGCCAAATTCGTGACGCCTCACGGCCAACCACAAGCTCGATCACTAACCAGGACAAGAGAGAAGAGGCACACGCCCATACGCATACTGTATCCGTACACACGCCCAAAACCGTCAAAAATTGGGGTCACTCGGTACATGTGTGATGGATGCCCTACGCGCGTGCAGTTTGTCAACCATGACAAAGAGTGGGCGGTGGAGGCCAGAAACGTCGGGAGGAGATTGACAATGACGGCAGCCCTAGCACCAGGGATAGCCACTACCAAAAATTCGGTCGCAGAGCTTCGGGGCATACGCAGTTTACAGTACGTGTACACTATGCCATGTGCTTTGTGTGGCAGGGAACGCCCCGGGATTATCAACACTTTCGAGCGGTCTCTCTCACCAGTCTCAGCGTGGCACCGGCGCACCATCAAGGATGGAAATGGATCTCAATTGCAGCCTCAGGTGCGACCCAGAAGACCACAAAACATCGGTAGTTGCACCCCAAGATTCCCAGGTAGGCGGTATCACGCCGAGCTGGCAGATCGTGCGTGTGTGTGCGTGTGTGTGTGTGTGTGTGTGTGTGTGTGTGTGTGTGTGTGTGCATACAAGTACACTCAGCAGTCAAGTGCTAGTAAGCGCGTTGTGGCTACCGCTCCGGATGGAGACTTTGTGGGAACAAGCTCGTGATCACTTGCAGCCATGTGTGTTGTCATGGGTCATGGGACGAGCAGAGTTCACCAGGCGAAGTATTCGCCGCTTCAGCGTCGTGTCCGTTACAATCACCAGTTGGGCAAATTACCTCAGTGACGACATAGGCGACCAGTTGAGATGGAAATGATCAGCTCCAGTTGTTACTCTTGCACTGGCGGTCCAGCCGTTGGGGTTGGTTTGGTGCCACCGGAATGGAGACGTATCGGAAGAGCAGAAATTTCACATGGCGGACTACGCTGATTTGAGGGTACACGCTCCTCGCGAACATTGGAAATGGGGATATTGGTGTTACGTTGCACATGTTGTGCCGCCCTTTTTCCCTCGTTCGGACAGTTGAGGACGTTCATGGCTGCCTGACAGACTCCGAGGGTTCCAGAGAGTCTCCGTTCAAGTCTCCATGTCCATGTTCATCCCCATCTCCGCCGCGGACTGGGGATGGATGTCGAGCATGGAGAAGACACCGCCACGAGAAAATGATGTCATTCTGAGTGCAGCACACTTCAGCAGAGCGGGTCATTCTGCGCGCTGAACACGCTGCTTGTAGCGTACTTGTATGTACAGGTACGGATACATGTTGCACCGAAGTCCCTCGCAGAGGCAATTTTGGACTCCACCATCCCACGACGCCCACTATGTTCAGACATGGAAATATATGGATTACTGTTCATGTCGCCCAATGCCGTGAGTGGCAGGCAGCAGAGTGAGTGCTGAGAGAGGAGCACCAGCGCCGTGGTCTGTGATCTGGCACCGTCATGTCCCCGTGTGTCCGTACACACAGGAGAGATGAAACAGACGCCGAAAGAGCGGTCCATGGTCCAGCAACCAATACGGATCCGGGCCAGGCATCCATAGACGCTGAAACGCTGCCATCTGATCATGTGTGCCGCCTCCCGCTGCACAGCTTACGAGTAGTTAACCCACCATTCTACGTGTACACGGTACTCTGTACTAGAGATACACTGGATGGGGAGGACTCATCCAGCACCGCCTTGGGCATATACAGTACTGCGAGAGTGTTTGTATACGTGTATGCCCCGTGGTGGGTGGGAAAAAAGGTGGCAGCGACGTCATTTCATGACTCTGCTGCATACGGCCACATCCATACACTTCCACTTGCGCTTTACGATGCAGTGGAAGATGGGGGCAGCCAGCCTCGGCGCCTCAAGCTCTTCGGGATGCGGCACATGGATGATGTGGCGTCGCTGATGGAGCTCGCTGCCGGTGGAGCGAGTCTGCTGGAAGCGATGATTTTTCAGTCCGGATAATTCACCGGGTGGATACATTGTGGTGCTGCCAGAGCAGACTGGGAGGGACGAGATGCGAGTGTACTTTGGGCGTGGGTAGTCAGAGTCGAACAGGACCTCCCTGGCCTTTACCCCGGGATCTCGACAGCTACCCAGGATGCCATGCCCAACTCAGTTGACTCCCATCTCCGTCGAGATACAGCTCAACGGCTGACGGTACCTAGCTCGGACACTAGCCGCAGCGACAACGGCCAGAAAGAAGGGCGAGGCTTCAAGGTAAGCAACATGGACATCCTAATTGTACAAGTAAGGACTGGTGTAGGCGTGGGTATCGTGCTGAACTAGCGAAAACGAGCCGGTCAGCGTGTTTAGTCGGCCGGGTAAGGCGACAATGGCCGCGGGACGTTGACACAGGCCAAAGACTCGCCAAGCTTTGCAATGCAACGCCCTGGATTGATGGTGTGTGGGCGACCTTCCGTCGCGTCTTCTACTCAGTAAACTAATACCTGATGGCGTCAATCCAACAAAGCTGGTAGGGTCATTATCATGCGAGACGGCGGAGTCGAACGATGAATGGCTTCGGAGCATGAGCTCTTGCGGGAAAGACAACCCCTTACGATATCCATGCCGCTACCGATAGACGGGCATGGCATGTTTACGCGCTGTCAATGTCCGTTTGAGAGTGCGACGAAAAGTGGCGTGCGTCCCGATTCGGATTCATCGATCAACAGCGGCCTCGAGCCGTCACGCGAGGCGGCCCCGGGGTGCAGGACACTAGCTCTGAGCTCTGGACAGCCATCGATACCGACAGTCGGCTACATCAGTCGATCCAGTCGATCCAGGGACGGACCCCGAGTCTGCTGGTGCAGGGACCTACCCGCGAGGAGCACATGTGCTGCCCTGACAGACTGAGCAGCCGCCGGGTATCTGGTCCGTCAGGCGCGCGAGAATGGGCTCTCGAGACAGCCTGCCGATGTTTGTGTGTATGTACGAAGTACATGTGCTTCAAGTCGAGCCGTACACGACCGTCTCTGCAGCAGCGAGCCAACACAACAAGGTTCCGAACGATACGGTGAGAGCCGCCTGCTGGCATATCCGGCGCCGGACGGGTTCAGGAAAGTCGACATTACTACTACGTAGGCATCGTTAAGCGTCCTGTTAAGCTGCCAAGGTTCGGTCTGCCGTACGAATACAGTACTGCCTGCTTATAGCAGCGTGACACGAGTCAGTCGAGGCACCGGCTTTGTCTGAGTGGAACGTGAACGTTCTGAAAGCGAAAGCATGCCGAAGGACCAAATCCCAGCTCAGCATCTCGGAGCCCAGTCACCTGTGTAAAGATTCAAACGTCGCACATTGGGAGGGAGTACAGGAAGAATTGGCGAGCACGTTTACTATTACGCAGGGCACAGCTCGACGTTTGCGGGGTCACAACTGCATTCCATGTAGCCTCGCAGTAATAGTATACCGGTATACTGTATACTACATAGGCCTACCTCGCGACGCATATCAACCGCGCCGGTGATGGGAGATCATCGTCAATACTTGTAAGCGTCAGGGCAGCACTTGAAGCGACCGGTTGTCTGCACCTTCTCGGACCGCGATCCACCTCATGTTGCAGTCGGAGACCCGGGGCAGATTGAAGCCCTGTGCCGGGACATGGAAGCATGTGTCGAAGGGACCGTTGTCACAACACACCGGGTCGCGCCTCTGGCTCGGATCCCACGTCAGGAAATGACGACGCTTAGGGTTAATTCTGTAAGCGCCGTTCGACGAGGGTGGCCAGCGAAGGTTGCAGCACTACTATAACCTATTATTGTGCTACACAAGACTTGCAAGCAATGAGCGGCGAAAGCCTGAGCTGATGCGCAGGTACGGATATACTATTGGGCATACGGACAAGTGAGTGCATACACGCCGTACACCACTTTGTTTCGCCTGCTCAACAAGTCCAGTATACAAGCTTCGTCTCGTGCTGGGGCTGCCGGGATTGTCGAGAGGAGCACCGTACAGAGCAGCAAATTTTGAAGACGCTGGCGGCCGCGTGCTTGTAGGTGTGATCTGCGCCAGTCTGCGGCCAATCTCCTGGAGCTCGACTCAATCCCCAATGGAGCTTGGGTAGAATCAGCAAGTGGACTCTATGTTGATGCAAGTACTGCGTGTACTCCATAACCGCTGTACGATGTACTACTTGTACAGCACAGTATCATGGAAGCCCGGCATTCTCAATGGTCGTCGGAGAGGATGCCGGGTGAGAGAGCCACGGTGACTCGCCAGGGGTCAGGGTTCGGATGTTGGATTTGCCCTAGGAATACTTTATAACAAGGTCTCCACTCGAAGCCATCGGAAGGCCGCGATTATTGACGGCCGCTGCTGCCCAAGAAAGCACATGTTTTGCCGATCATGAGGTCATTGGGAGAATGGGAGAATAGGATGAATGGTACTCCGTAAGGGAAGCGAGAAATCTTCGACGGGAACTTCTACGACGTGGGTCTTGCGGGGCAGGGCAGGGTATGCTTTCAACTCACGCGCGCGTGAGTGCTCGAGCAGAGTCCCTGATTGCTCACGAGATGAAAGCCATCTCAGTCAGTCGTTCGGCCGCTTGACCGAGACCGTGCCGCTGGCCAAGGGGACGATCGAAAGGCGCCAGGGAGGGGTCTGGGACGGTGGCATCGACAAGCTTCTTTGGGGGTCTCAACGGCGCAGATGAAAGGCGATATACGACAACGCGGTGGTGATCATTGCTGGACGCGGTAGGATTCTCGATGGCGACAGAGAGTCCGCTGGGTTGGAACGGAAAACCCTTGATGCGCGGGTCCCCCCTGAGAACATCATTACAATACAATGATATTTATAGAGAGGGCTGAGCCACGATGGGTGGCAACTGCAGCACCGCGAAAGAAGAGGCACTGACGTTATTTGCGTTCGATTCTTGCAGGTGAGATGCAGGATGGGGGTTCAGCAGGGACAAGATAGGGGTTTGACACGTCGCGACGTGTACGGAGGAGTAGCTGCGTATCGATGGATGGATGGATGGGCGTTAGATATGAAGCACCCCGGCGACAACCCGATTCCCCGAGACGAAGGGCCGGGCACTGACTTTCCGTTTGGATCACGGAGGCTTTGCCACCCGTTGATCGCTCGTGTTCGGCCGGCAGTCCGGCGACTTGGGACTGGGGAGGACTGGCTCACCACCGGATGTCACGTCAGGGCTCGCGGAGATTGGACCGTGGCGGTGCTTTTCGGTGGGTGGTGCGCGGCCGATGTTGACGACGGGTCGAAGCTTATGCGCCGGGTCTTCTTGGTCGGCTCGGTGGATGGCAGTCCGTCTGGGTAGCATTCTTCTGGCGATGCGACGCTTCAGGTGAACCCGCGCGGTTGGTATGCTGCAAACTCGCCCATGGTACACGAGGGGACACGGCGCAGATCTTCCAAGATTTTCTCATGCAGTAGGAGACCCTGAGGTTGGCATTTCTTTTTTTTGCGGAGGTGAGTCCAACGATGCAATACGAAGAGGGGAGAAGGACGCGGTTCGGTCAAGGACTGCCGAATGCAGGTACATGTGGGACGGATGTGGACTTGAACTACTCGGAGCAAACGAGTCCTGGGTCGTCGGTCGACTTACCGGAGAGCTGGGGTTTTCTGAAGCTATTGATCGATGATGGTTGATTAGTTGATAGAGAGGGGGCCCTGTGAAGGTGGTGATGATGGTGGAGGTACGAATGGTCAGCCACGCTACGGCGGCTTTTGGATTTTGACGAGAACCTCGGCTGACGCATGAAAGGCTCGCTTGACAGGCGGGGATATCCCGTCTATGTGCTATTTCTGGGATTGGGACTCGTTCTCTGTTGGGAGTCTGATGGAAGAATACTTGCATGACGAGGCTCTCCACGTATCGAGGGCGGCGTGGACCGGTTGTAGATTGGGGAATAGTTGCGTTTCCTCTCCGATCTTGGACACGCACACCCTGCTATCTGACGCCAAAGACTGGTGTTCAAGGCTCTTGGGGGATGAGGAGACGCCCTAGGGCCAAACGAGATGCTGGTCTTGTGATGGCCTCGGGGGAGATTGGAGCGGTCACGAGACTGGGCAACTGCGGTTGTTCGGTGGGTAGGAGGCGAGGTGATGAAAGCAAGAACCTCGTGACGAGCTTGATCGCGATGCTCGCTACCTACTTCACCACGGCGGGAGTGGCTTACGCTTATAATGGCTTGTTCGAGAAAGAAGAGGGGAGAGGATTCATCTCTGGCAGGAAGCCTTTGGAGGTGAGGGTCTGTTGTCATTGTTGAAACAGGGCCGTCTTCTTTGAGCTCTGCTGTTGAAGACTTCGAGATAGATAAAGGAAAAGATGGGAGAGTGAAGCGCAATTGGAACTGTTATACAGAAATGGACGCGGTGAAGGACGTTGGATCAGCTTGATATTGGAGACGGCGTGGATGATTGGGTCGTGGGGGTGGTTGCGCGATGAGGTTTGCAGAACTACACAGTTACAAAACGCCGCCGCAACCTCTCGTTGATGCCATGTGCCTCCGTCGGGGAGTGCCTCCGTCGGGGAGCATGAAGAGACGAGAAAGGGGCATTGCACGAACACATTGTTGGCTTTCTCTACTCATGCGTGAGTCAAAAGGAGATCGGGGCGCCGGCTCGTGATGGCGGTTGGATTAGACATGTGGGCGGATGATTGGCCGATGTCCAGTCGATGTCTTTTCTGGCCGTGTCTTTGTGGGTGACACCTGCTCTCCGGACGGGATAGGTTGCTAATGTCGGCTAGATTACTGAGATAGCGAGAATTTTTTTTTGCTTTGTTTCTTTTGCTTCTTTGGAGACATTGTGAAGAGCGATTCGAGTTGTCTATACTGAAATCATGTTCGAACTTATGTCATATGATGATTGAAGACGGGCTGTCAAAAGTCAGAGGTGCAAGGTCCCCGCGTCTCGTGCACAGCTCGAAACAGCGGCAGAGGCCCGTATCGGTGCGGTTTATAGTGGAGGAGGGGTTATCGTGCGCTACGCTGGGCTGCGGTGGTAATTAGAGGTGCTGCCATACACTGGCTGGCGGGTGTCGAGGTGCAGGGGTACCTACCTACCTTATCGAGTTGGCCTGGGGAGGATGGGCTCCAGCGGTATCTGAAACCTTTTTTGGGGGGTGTTGGGACTTCTGGCACAGTGCGCTCTTTCTTATCAGACAGATGACAGCATCAAGAGTACTACCTGGAGAAGATAAGCACCGTTCAGACAATATGTCGGCACTGTTCACACCACGTACCCCTAGCTGTCAGGGCACGTCAAAAGTTAGCGCTGCCGGTCAGGGCGTCGCCAGTGACCACCACCTGCTTCTTCTGCTTCCAGCGTCTAGCGACGACGGGAGCATCCAGACCACGATCGCGAAACTCGCTACCTTTTACCTCCATGTTTGTTATGCTACGTTACGTATTTGTAGAGTAAATAGCATCGTCCTGGAACGCTGCGCTTTACAGAAGCGCTTGAACGTCTGTTCTCTTTCTAGATTGCTCTATCTCATCCCACCGCCTATCTACGTGTGCCTGCGCCTGTGCATTTGGCCTGGCGAAACCCACCGCTTGTTGCGTCAACTGCAGGTCTAGATTTTCCGCCCCTCCATATTACATCTCCATCAGCTACCTACGCTTCACTACCTTTACCCAAGCTTTTACGCCTGGTTATTCTCCTTTACCCTGATCTACGACTTTACTCTGCTCTGCTTACCCATCTATCCTCGTTCACTCGTCTTCTGCGCTACCTCTGCATCCTCATCCGCGGCTCATCTGACATACCAACCTACCTATCCACATCTGCTGCCGCGCACGAGTCGGACTGAAACGATCCCAGCACCGTTACCGCTGCATCATCTTTGACCCGGCGTCGAGACCTTGGTATCTACCGGTTTACCCTGCGACCTTTGTGACTCCGTTGGTATCTTTCCCACACGACATACAATCTACCCTAATACCTATTGCGAAGGCGACAGCAGCACCACGTCGACGCATCACCGACCGAAAAAGAGCAGCTGTTGACGTCGTCGAGACTTTTTGCTGCACTATTACGAAAGCCCCATACATTCCTCTGCCACCCCCGCCAGCCGTTCTCGGCCCCCCACCCTATCTTGCCGCAAGCCGTCTCTTTTCCCCAGAACAGAGACAAGCAGCCAGACGTGATCGTCCAAGGCCGCCCGCCCGCTACGTCGTCATCGTCCAAGAACCATCAACCCTACTTGACCAAGCCCACGGCGACGACGACGACGACACCCTCAAAGACACACACAGCATCATGGCTTCGAAAACCGCAGACGTGCCCGAGGAGCCGCAGAGCGACGGATCCAAGTTGAAGACCTTCATCGGTATTCTGAAGAAGTGAGTGCCGCTCTTGGCCCCACGTCTTCGCTGTGCGCCGGCTTGCGTGATAACGATGTCATGGTACCGAGCCTCTCGCCCGTTATCCTGTGCAGGATGAGGGCCAACGCATGAGCCGATCACGTTGCTACGTTTCGTTACAGACCGCCAGACAAGGCTACGCGATCCTCTGCTAACCGCTGCTTCTCTCCGCACAGGTTCATTGGCGTCGCCGACCTCGCTGCCGTCCGCTTCTCCCTGCCGTCCCAACTTCTCGAGCCGACTCCGAACCTTGAATACTGGAACTACCTCGATGCGCCCAACGCCTTCGTCGCCATCGGCACCTCTGACGAGCCCCTCGACCGCATGCTGGAGGTCTGCCGGTTCTGGTTCACAAAGGATCTCAAGTACGCAAAGGGCAAGCCCTGCAAACCGTACAACTCGTGTCTGGGAGAGTTCTTCAGGGTGAGTTGCTCCGTTCCCGAATCGCGCAGGCAGCGTGCCTTCCATGACTCGCCAAACTGATTGATATACCGAAAGTGTAACTGGGAGACGGAAAACAATGCGCCCAAGATTAACACAACCGCCCTCAAAGCTGGCAGTGGCACCGCCAGCAGCTCCTCCAGCTTGAAATCGTCAAAGGGCGACAAGAACGCATCCGCCGTCTCTCTGTCCGTCCCCCAGCACGGCGCCTCCACCCCGGAAAACAAGACACTCCGGGTCTCTTACCTGACTGAGCAGACCTCGCACCACCCGCCCGTGAGCGCCTTCCACATCAGCTGCCCCGAGCGCGGCCTCTCCGCCCGTGGTTACGACCAGATCACGGCCAAGTTCACCGGTACCAGCATCCGCGTGCTGCCCGGCGAGCACAACCTCGGCATCTTCATCACCCTCGAGAACCGCGGCAACGAGACCTACCGCCTGACCCACCCTGCTGCCCACCTTGGCGGCATCTTCAGGGGCAGCCTGAGCGTGAGCGTCAGCGAGATGGCCTACATCACCTGCCCCGAGACCAAGCTGAAGACGATCCTGCACTACGTCGACGCCGGCTGGCTGGGTCGCACGACGAATCGTGTCGAAGGCGTCATTTTCAGGTACGACCCCGAAAACGACGACAAGGTGAACATCAAGGAGGTCCCCGAGGCGGATATCGTCGCCCGTCTGAGCGGGGCTTGGAAGGAGAAGGTCCAGTTCACCTTGGGTCCCAAACCAGTGGTATGTTGCTTCCTCGTCCTACTCTACCCACCTCGATACTAACACCCACAGGACTCCCATCCTGCCGAGGCCCGCTACACCATCATCGACCTCGGCCCTCTCAACGTCGCGCCCAAGGTCCTTCCGCCTTCGGAGAAGCAGCTGGCCAACGAGTCGTTGCAGCTGTGGTCCGGCGTCACCGAAGCCATCCACGCCAAGCAGTTCTCCAAGGCAACCACCGTCAAAGTCGAGCTCGAAGAGGCGCAGCGCGAAAAGGCCCGCGAGCGCGAGCGCACTGGCGAGGCCTTCCAGCCCGTCTTCTTCACGCAGACTACGAGTAACGAGGGGAAGCCCGAGCTTACAGATAAAGGCAGGGAGGTGCTTGTGAGAGCGCAGAAGGGCGAGTGGGATATGACTGGCGTCTTGTAGCGAGACGCCAGATGGTCAACTGACAGCGTTGGGCTGCATTTTCATCGCGTTCTCAGGGTTTGAGGGATATCATTGCACGTATTACGTGTAACTTCCTTTTGTTTTTGTTTTACGGCCGACGGCATTGAGATTGGATGGGTTGAGGTTGCATATTGCTTACGCTTTGTGGTACGTTCTTAATACCGCTAGATGGGGTTCCAAGAGGTTGCTGCGTTAGATGGCGAGCCGAGAGGCGGGTGAGGCGAGCTGAAGCACCCTGGTGAGGAGTGATGTGTGCATTCGTTTGCGGGAGCTGATACATAGGACTCTACACACCACACATGACGTACAACAACACCAGACACATTCCCGACGGAACTTGGCGTCGGACACTAGAGGCTGGAACTTGGGTATATTTTAATACAAACTATTTCTACGAGTTTGACGTTGAGACGAGTGAGCATGGCTCGGGTTGTTGGGTTGAAGTGAAGCAGGGGGCTTGTTCCTTGCACCCTGTTGATGTAATGTAGGAAGAAGTCCATGATAGGCGTACTTTGCCAGTCGAGGTTTACAGCGAGGAGAGTAGTTGGTTTCTTGTGGACTCTTGCGTCTAGAGGCTTGCTTCCAGGAACCTGGGCCAGAGGGTTTCAAAAGAAGCGATGGTTCAGGCTTCAATTCATCTTTACCCAGTTTTTAGCTAGTTGGTGAAGAGTGCAAAGGGCAACGCGAGGTAAGTTCTTAGATCTGCGGCATAAAGTGTAGAAGATGAATCTGGTAGACTTGAGGAAACAAGTAAGTAAGTTGTCATGTACTCACAAACCTGGGACTGTTAGTTGGAACAAGATTCAAGTTGGGGTAGTGTAGCCTGCAGACCCCAAGACCAGATCTGGAATGGAGTCATACACCTGCTGGTCAATAATGCGAAGATAGTACCTACATAATCTAAACCGATGCCAAACAAGCAAGGAAAGATATGTGCCCCGATCCAGTATTGCCGCTGCCTCCTTATCTCCCGTCTCCATCGCCCACTGCTGGGGTTCGCTCGTGGTCATCGGCTGTCTCAGCATCAAGTCCGTCTTCTGTAACCAACATCTTCGCAATAACTCCATGCTTCACTTCGGCTACTAGAAACAACAGCATACAACCACGATGGTCGTGAAGCTTGATGTCCACATCATCGCAGGTAAGAGATGGCCTCAACGACCTCACAAACTTATTCATTCCCTACGTAGCTCAGTCTCGAAGTTCTGAGCGGTGCGGTGAATCCCATACTCACATGTCCATACTTTTAGACATTCGCTATAGCTACTCCTAGAGGTTAGTGTTTTGGAATCTCGTTTTCCAGGATCTGCTTTAGGCCGGGGGGGGGGGGGGTCAGCAAAGACCCGGGATATGGTCCCCATAGCGTGCATAGTCGCCCAGCTTGGGTCGAACTCACCAGTTGTAAGCTGCGATTGCCCTGATGCGCATGACACCTCTTTCGGCCTCATTAAATCTTGGCTTCAAGCTAAGTTTGCTCGGTATATTGGCACTTGCGCCGCGCTAAGATAGCCTTCCACGATCGTTGCTCCGTCTTCAAGTAGATATGATCAGGAGGCCCTTTCCATTTGAGCGTTGAAAAAAGCTGCAACGAAATGATTGCAGTTCTTCTCTGTAAATAAAGGTTTGTATGACTAGCTGACTACTTCGTTGTTTCAATTCGTAAGATACTCAGAAACAATTATGATTCTCTTAGAACGTTCAGAAGTATATTTCAAAATTCAGCAAATCAAACTCTTTTACTCTCCTACTCTATTAGAATCAAGTATGCCTACTCTGAAATACTACCTATGAGCTAAGCATGTAGAAGAAGTAAGCGAAACGGTTACAGGACCCTTCACAACAGTTCCGAGCCTTAAGAAGAAGGATTGGACATCATCAGAATTCAGACAAAAAGACTCATATTACAAGTTCAACCTCTCTCGCTAAATTGTTTCACCAACAGGTGAGTAGCCCCATACCCAAGAGCTAGACTTGCTCAAACTCAATGTTGATTAAAGAAGCCCCCTTCGAGGTGTCGGCGAGGGCTGCAAACGCCGTATCCGAGAGAACCATGGTCGAGCCGGCCCCGGGCTTGTAGTCGACCACCTTGACCGTGATCTCGCCACCTTTACACGTCCTGGGCTGCGCCGCACTGATGCAGCGGACTCGGTACTGTCGGTCGCAGGCCGCGCCGTTGTCCCAGATTCCATCGCCCGCGGCGACGAAGAGGTTGCTGCTGGGGAAGATGGCCGGGTTGTTGCCACCGCACTGGGAGGGGAGGTAGGGGGGCGAGTAGGAGGTTGCGGTGCCGACGTCGGCGGCGGCGAGGGAGGACAGGGCGCTGAGAAGGAGGAGTTTCATGGTGGGCTACCGGATGGGAATGAGTATAAATTCTGGCAAAGGTGGACAAAGGGGTCCTACTGTGATGGTGAGGTCTTTCGAATTGCACAGGTGATGCTGGCTAGCTCGCGGTAGAAGAAACACGTAGCACCATGGACGTTACAAGCCGGCGGGCGAACAAGAGAATATATATGTAATCAGCTTCAGGAATATGTTCGGCAACTGAGGCGCATTGCACGCCATTCTGGACTTACCAGTACAATATCAATCTACCGAGTCATGCATCATTTATCGAGTTGACCTTTGGGGGCTGTCTAGCCGGTATGTGTGGTCCATCAATTTGAAGCGCCCGTGTTCAACGAGATGCATACCGTCTCCGGGGAACCTCGCTGTCCGACCCTACGATTCAAGAATACATCTTTCAATCAGAGTTCATACCAGAATCTAAGAAGATTTATGCCTTGTAAAGAAGTTCGATCTGGAAAGCAAAACTGTATGCGCGACTTCCCTCAGAACCAACGAAGTGGAAATTCTCGCCTGTTCTCAACACTAAATATAAATATACTTGCGGTGTCTCCGAGACTCATTTGTTTCGCAGTGATATAGTTCTTCTCTGAACAGACAGTATCTCGTCTGCTGAGGGCACACACATGAGCAGTGTTTCTGGCTTGGTCGTATCTCTGTTGACCCACAGAGAGTGTCTCAATAACTTCAACGACGTGTCTAAAATAGGCGAGGAAACTTCGCTCTGAAATATCTATATGTAGAATATCTGGATGTGGATCAAGCCATTGGGTGATGCTGTAATTATCTCATCGGTGCAAATCTTGTGTTCTTAGCCCTTCGGTCCTTGTCATTTGGTTCCAGCTTCTCACCCTAAGAAAGGCTTCGTCATGCCTCGTATTCCAGTCGATGGACCACCATTCGGAAGGTTTTCGATTGTCTATCTATATCACTAATACTGGTAACCTTGCGAGTAACACCCTTTCGTCTACTTGACTTGATCAACGTATTGAGTGGGCTTATTCAACTGAACAAAGCTTCATATGTACATCTACCTTTTGGCATAGTGTCCCACGACACTGACCTTGCTTTAATAGCAGTACACTTGATGAAGCTGAGCTCAACGAATATCCAAACCATGTGTCTTTGCTATCTTCCTCAAGTATTTATTGTCAAGATCTTAGGGAATGATTCAGCCTTCCTATCATCATCCGCTATACACCGAGAGCAATCGGTCGAGAAGTCGAATGATGGAGGCTCAATTGTGTTGGGACCATCGATATCTGAAAAGCCTCGCGGGATAGTGAGATTGGGCGCTCTATGGCTGACGTTGATATCTCCGGAACGCTTGGTAGGGGTTCAACATCTTTTAACAGTCCATCGCATAGAATTCGGCTGCTTCCATCTAGTATACGCATCATAATATGTTGTTCTAAGCCACTATATATCGTTTGATCAGCATTCCAAGCCAACCCCCAGCTCCCCTGGCATCAGAGCACCGCAGAATGCAGTTGCGTTGCGACATCTCGCTTACGAATGACTAGGTCACCAGATCCAAACCATATTTTCTTCTTCAAATTTAGCTTATAGCGTTTAGGATCTCGCACATCTCGCACATCTTAGCCTGTTCCATCGGTTTCAGCGAGACCCATACCGATAGGGTTTGACGAAGACCGATACAATCCAGGCCTAGATCGTAAAGCGAAAATTAGGTCTATGGATCATGGAGGAATGGTAAAAGAGAGGCCAAAATGCTTAGCAACTTGACAAGCGTCAATTCAGCATCAACTTTAGTGACCGCAGCCCGAAGTGTAAGGATGCGGCTGTACGGGCTGAAGAGCATGTTCTTGGTGGGGAATGCTAATGACAACGATTGAGCAACTGACATAAGACCAGAAGACCAACGGAAATTGATATCATAAGTAGCTGAAAATGGAATATTGTGAGCAGGCATGAGAAGGTAGCTGGTACTGGGTGAATCAACACAACCGATTTCAAAACTTAAGGAATTTGTTAGACTGAGATGTGATTGACTCTTGACTGACTCCCCTTCCATCAGCTGATTCTTGGAATTTGCGTCTACTTATCACGTGAGCTTTCAGGACTCTATCGATGTTGGCAGTTCCTAGCATCAACGATGTTGTGCGAGAATAAGGGTGATTGAAGAGCTCCCAGCTGTAGATATAGGTACGGGTATAAACTAATTGTCTCGTTCTGCTATCTCCAGAGCATCTGGTTGGTCAGCTGCACTCATTCGAGAACATGAGACGGTACAGTATCGTCCGGAACGTTGGCCTCGAATCTGACGATGTAAGAAGTTGAGCTTTAGTCGAGAAGCCAACGAAAATAGATCTCAGAGTCGCGAGTTGGATCGCTGAGTAATGCGGTTGTTATAGATGGGAGTTAAACTTCTATAACTAGTCCAATGCTCACTTGTGGACCCCTTGAGAGTTAGCCAGATTCCATTGGTTGTTAGTTGTAGAGCATCGGGCAGTTAACCCTTTCCCTCGCTCCGGTGCCTCACATGGAGCTGACTCGTTCGTTCGGCTCGTTCCTTCCCAAGAGTGTTAATGATTGGGAACAATTCAACGACTCGGTCTTTTACATCACGCCGTGATGCAAAACTATGCTGCGGCTTGGTCGGGGACTGCGGCTAACCTCGGCAGACTTTTCGGATGGAAAGTACTGTTTCCCGTGGGCGACGACGTCGGCAATGATGAGGGCACCTCCAAGAAGAACAAGGTCGTCGCAGCTGAAGTGATAGCACAATGACTGTATTCTCCATTGTCACCCTCGGAATAATGATGGCTTGCCATCTGCTACATTGACTCTCAATGACTATGGATCGATCCAAAAGTCTCCAGGGCTTTGCAGAGCCTTCTGCAAACTACCTATGCCGGCTCCTTCATGACACGTACACGACGACATGACATCCATTTATCTAGCAAAGACCGCCGAAAGTTTCCTCGTCGAATAAAGCTCGACAAGTCTAGCTTCCTTTCGAAGGTTTGGTCGATCTGAAACTCTGGAGCGGTTCATCTGACACCTGCAGATTGTGCCCGAAAGCTATTCTATTTACCGTCCTCTGATTCGCATGAGTGGTCGTCTCGAGTTAGACGACACATCCGAACGCCGACTATTTAATCTTGTCTTCTTCATCGGATATTACCTTTCTCTTCACTCATCCTCAATCATTCATACTTGTTCTTGTACGACTTCGTTTCATTCCACAACCCCTGTTCCATAGACCAGTCATTCTCAAACTCCGCGGACATGAAGTTCCTGATTCTTTTCGCTCTCGTGGGAGCTACTTCAGCTTTTGTTGAGTGCCGCACGCCGACGAACGCAGAGGTATATCAACCGTTCCTCTACTTACTCTGAGCTTGAGGGGCTCATTGCTTTCAGCTCTTCAACAGCTGCGTTCTTGATGTGCAAATCAATAATTGCAAGTCTTTCTGCAGGACGACAGTAAGACGTGACTGAGATATTCATCACTCTTTCCGGTTCTGACATGATCACAGTGTGCCAAAACTACTGCAAACCTCTCAGTGTGCATCAAGTAAGCTCCTGATCACCTCGTCTTGATCCATAGATGCTGATGCCCTTACAGGAAAAACGGCGGAAAGGACTTCGACTGCGTTTGTGCCACCCAGGCAGGCAGGGGCCCCGGAATCCCGTAAATCTTCTGTCTGGTGAATAAGCTGTCCCAGCATTCGGGAGGGTTCCAATAGAAGATTCGCTGAAATAAACCCGGACGGATGGGTTTGCCGTCTTGGAATCAGTGATGCAATGGGGCTACTACGGCACCCCTTTTCTCAGACTGCCATGTATGCGCTTGCCGGACTTCTTTCGCTCCTGCAAGGGTACTCCTTGTCACCCAAAGCCATCAAAATATGTTTCAAAGTAGAAGTTGGAGAGGTCTTCGTCGATATACCCGGCCAGTTTCGCCCTCAAAGTCCAAATGTGAGCGACGACAAATTTGTTGGTCTCGTGACCCGGGGACTTTTGGAAACGACCGGCGAGAACCAGCCGCAGGCTCATTTATGGAAAGGTTTTCGGATACAAATGCTCTGACGAGGCAAAAACGGAGAGGAACTGGAGATGTACAGCACTTCATCGAGTATCTGTACCCCAACTTCACGTATGGTCCATCAGTCATTTGAAATTCACGAAGTCGAGCTCAGCACCACCGCGGGGTACCTCCAACATCCAAATGACTGGAACCAGACGGCCGGCGAATTCCTTTGGCATGATCCATTTGGACCACAAGTGGCTTGCCAGCAGAGCTGCGCGCCAAGTCCCAAAGACGGCGTAGATGAAGATACGGACCCCATCTCAGCTACAGAGTAAGGGTGTTTAATACAGTGTTTCCCAAACCAGAAATATGACCCACAAGCCATCATTTAAGCCGTCGGTCTCCTTTTAGGGACAAGAACTTGAGCAGTGCAGCAGCCATGTAGGTAAGACAATGAGGTGTTGCGGATATAGAGAGGCAGATTGGGAGAAATCGACTAAAGGCATTGCCATTCAGCGTGGGCGTCTTCAATTGCGTGAAGGCGTCCAATGGTGAAGGAGACGCCACATAGCTGACAGAGAACCTCAAAGCGCCCCATGATACAGATACTCGTTGGAAGCTGCTGGATCGCTTTCTCGATTTGATGTGAGTCTCGGACCGATTCCAGTTGAAATCGAGATCAGACGTAATAGTTCGTTCTTCGAATGCGAATGAGGTTGTGACGAAGAAATGGATTATCATTTTACCCATTTTGCCCACCAAACTGAGTTGTCACTCCTAGCAGCCTTATGCAAGGGCTAATTGGTGGGGCTGTCAGGCCAAGGCCACAGCCAGCAGAGTGGCTGGCAGCTCCTTCCCCAAGCTCATTGATCACCATTAAATGAGGCGGGAGCACTCCATGAGGTAGGTGCCCTGGAGCAGGAGATAAACGGTCTTTTCGTTATCCAAGCGTTCTTCCAGTTTTCCCATTGCCGTTCGATTCTCTTTGCCATCTTTGCCATGTTATGCCTATTGGTCATCTGCTGAGTATTCGTGAACCATTTGCCCCACCATGCCCAACTAGATCTTCACAGTAGTTAAGTTGTAACCGCGTATGTTATCGCAATACGCTCCACGGTGACTAGTGGAGACGCCAAGCTGGGCCAATCCAAAATCAATATCCGTACTACGGCTCGAGACGCTGATCCTCAGAGCTGAGCAGCAGCCGAGATACTCGCCACGCGAACGCATGTCTCTGGAGCATCATCGGCAACGTCGGCCGCGATAAAGTATTGGCCGGGATCTGGAAGACCCAGCGATGCTAATGATAAGATCTGTCGTTTACGACGACCGGCAAGCCTCAAGCGGAGTTGCGATGCCGTCCGAAAGCTCCGCCCCAGTGCCACAAGCACTAATTGACTCCTCAAGGCCGTTCTCTGGCCCACACTGGTCGACATGAACTGTTTGACGTGTTCGTTTCTCCCATTCATCTCGACATATAAAGCATCATGCCTGCCACTCGGAGGAGCTTGCAGCCTTTCCTAGCCACGAATCACCGTGGCCTACACCATGGCCTTTCTCGACTCCAAGAAAGGAGTGGCTTCGGATACCGAGACAGAGTCTCTCTGTAACGACCCTCCGCCTTACGAACTGCACTCTTCCGGCGATCTTCTGACCAGTTCAGCTGCCATATCTCGTTCGAGAAAACTAGTTCCTACCGCTCTGCTGCTGTCCCACTAACGGTCAAATGGCTTACGGCCACATCGACATCAATTTCCAGTCCAAGTTTCCGGAGCCATTGACGCAACAGCTCCCGCCACTTCCTTCCGAGTTCGACACTGTTCTGCCAATCCTCACCCCCAAGCGTGTTCCTAGCCTGAATGTTGTTAATCACGTCGTCGGTAGCCGTGAGACATGACTGGTGCACAAATACGTCGCCGTTGCCTACAAGACGTTTTGTGGCTCATACAATGATTCAGGTGACGTTCAGCCTTTCATTGCTTTTGGAACAGCACTACGACGTCATGGGCATCGTGTGCGATTGGCAACGCACAACAACTTCGACAAGTTCGTGCGGGACACCGGCCTGGAATTTTTCCCCATCGGCGGAGACCCCGAGGACCTGATGTCGGTAGGTTCTCGTGCTGTTATACCATGACAGGAGCGTATACGCTTACAATGTCAGTACATGGTACGCAACCCAGGACTCATACCCTCTATGGAGTCTCTGAAAGGTGGCGATGTCGGGAAGAAACGGCGTAAGATGCGCGAGACGCTTCATGGATGCTGGCGCTCCTGTATCGACCCGGACCCTATCAGCAGCGAGCCTTTTGTCGCCGATGCCATCATCGCCAATCCCCCGAGCTTTGCTCACGCGCATTGTGCCCAGGCCCTGTGTGTCCCCGCTCATATCATGTTCACCATGCCATGGACAGCTACCCGAGTCATCATCTCGCGGGGATGGAGCAAGCTGGGTTGCGGAAGTCCAAACACAGACGACGTTTTCTATCTTGGCGACTGCCCCTACGAGTGGCTGTTCAAGAGGGTGTCAGCAGTGGTTCACCATGGAGCAGGGACGACAGCTTGCGGTCTTGTAAACGCTAGACCAACCATTATCGTGCCATTCTTTGGCGACCAGCCGCTCTGGGGCCGTGTCATTGCTGGCGCCGGCGCCGGTCCCATGCCGATTCCGCAGAAGGAACTCACCGTGGAAAGGCTGGCTGCCGGCATTCAGCTATGCCATTTTCCGGGCACACAGGACTCCGTTCAAAAGGTTGCTGATATGATGCGACAAGACAGTGGCGCGAATACCGCGGTCGAGTCTTTCCACAGACGTCTGCCACTTGACAACCTAGTCTGCGATTTTCTGCCCGACCAGCACGCCTCCTGGATATATGAGACGAAATACAACGCCGGGCGCAAACAGCTCAAGGTATCTAATCAAGCCGCGTCGTACATCGTCGAGGCAAAAAAAGCTTAGATTCACCGACATGACACCTCTCCGGTCAAAAGAGTACAACACCGACGTCGATCGCTGGGACCCATGACCGGCGGCGCCTCGTCCGTCCTCGGCACCTTTGCTGACTTCACAGTTGCTCTCGGTGGCACGTTCGTCGACTCCTGGAAGGAGTACAAGCGTTCACGCGCTTCTGGCCATGAAGCCGGGTGAGCGAGCGGTGCCGCAGCCCTCACCGTAAGGAAAGGTTTCGGCTCGATGTCCGGAGCTGTTGTGAAAGGAACACTTGTCAACTTTCCGCTGGCTATTGCCGAAGGCCTGCACAACGTCCCCAGGTTATTCGGAGACCGTCCTAGGGACAACGGAAAGGTAGAGGACTGGAAGAGCGGCGCAACTGTTGCGGCAAAGGTAAAGAACGTCGTCCTGAGATTTCCCTGGTATCTGCTGATAGCCCAACAGACCTTTGGAACTGGCTTTTGTGACGGGATAAAGGGCGTGGTGGTTGACCCTTACAAAGGAGCCAAGGAAGGAGGTGCTCTAGGACTGATGAAGGGCGTCGCCACAGGATCTCTAGGACCAGTTACAAAACCAGGAGCAGGTAAGCACAAAGACTGTCTACACCTCGGGGGATCAGAAGAGCCTCGGCGAATATCTCGGGCAAAGCTAATCCGGTCCTGCTCGCGGCTAGGTATGTTTGGATTGATGACATACACGGCGCAGGGAATATATAAATCCCTCAAGGCGAGAACGGGACGGAGCCGGGCAGTGTGGGCGGCACGGTGTGAGCTACCTGATCATGATCGTCGAAAGCAGCGCGAGGCATCTCCCTGGGCCGGAAGCAAAGTCATGCAGGTGTTTGACGCTTATTTCACACAATAAAGTGGCATCCGCGGATGGGCACTTGCGGCCATTGATGGACGACCAGTACCAAGCTACCAGGAGCAGTAAAAGGACGAATCAGCGTTCTATGGGCTAGGCTGGGCGAGTGACGGTGTGGTCTGCGGGCTAATGCATGTGAAAGACACCACAGTAATTACTGAGAGCCCCGCGGGTATAGACGTTCAGTCAGGTCGAGGCCGCGGGCTGAAAACAACACAAAGGGCAGAAACGGTGAAAGAGTCCGACCTGTCGAGCAGCTAGAATAGTGCGAATGGCATGGCTGGAGGCACAGAGGTTGCAAACGAAGAGAAACAAAAAGTGGAGGCGGCTCCGAACCCCGGTCCGTCTGGGGACCTTGATGTCCCGGGCAAGCGGGGTGAGAACCCGGAGGGCCGAACCGACTCTACTCGCAGTAGAAAACTTTGTCCAACTTCACCGAATCCTCTAGTCAACATGCCCAAGGCAACTTAGCACCTCTTGGCCGTGGAGTCGTGTCTCTCACAGACCAGCCTCCCCATTCGTCACGTCGTCCATTGTCCAACCGACCTCGCGAACAGCAAGGTCATCATGAGCTTGGCGTTGAGCTGCCCGTCTCTTGGCATCACCCGACTTACACCACTCACAGGATCGATATTGTTCTAGTAAGGCAATCGTGACCGACAGCAGTTCCCCACACAACGCCAACTATTGCGTTGCTTTCATCAAAGAAGCTTGTAGTCGGAGGGGTTATGAAGGGATGCCTCGTGTTGCCCAGCACATGGAGGAGACAAGATGGCTGGCCACAGTGACGACGGGCAGGTGGGCCTGGGATTCGACATTCCCGATCAGAACAAACATCCGAACCGGGCTGAAAGGATCTGCCTAGC
Source organism: Colletotrichum spinosum (assembly GCA_004366825.1). Lineage (NCBI taxonomy): Eukaryota > Fungi > Ascomycota > Sordariomycetes > Glomerellales > Glomerellaceae > Colletotrichum > Colletotrichum spinosum. The sequence continues at coordinate 230,549 of QAPG01000834.1, forward strand.
TTGTGGGCATGACGACGGTGGATGAACCCACGCAAGCAGAGCACTATGCATCGTAGCTTCGTCTTGGCATCATCACGACGAGCCCGTCTTTAGGGACCCGACACGACGGGACCGAGACAAGATAGAGATTTCCACGCGGGATTCTGCATCTATAAAACATCTCTCGCATGTCCTCTCAGCACGATTCTTCCATCTCAAGCCTCAAGCTCAGCTCAAGCCGTCTCCCAAGCTCCCAGCTCCCAGCTCAACGCCCCAGCCCAACCGCCAACTTGTCAAGTTTGCACTGTCAATAACCTTCAAACTACGAAAAGCACCCTCAACATGAAGTTCTCAGCCCTCTCACTCCTCCTCTCCGCCGCCTCGGCCACCCCCCTCGCCCGCCGCCAGGAACCCTCCACCGCGGCCGCCGATATCTCCGCGCCCACCACCACTCCGGAGGCGCCCTACGACTGGTCCAAGGGCTGGCAAAAGTCCTTCCCCATTCACCAGTCGTGTAACAGCACCCTCAAGGCGCAGCTCTCCGCCGGCCTTGCCGAAACCCAGCAACTCGCCGCCCATGCCCGCGACCACATCCTCCGCTTCGGCAACTCGTCCGAGCACGTCCGCAAGTACTTTGGCAACGCTTCAACCGCCACGGCAGCAGGCTGGTTCGACCGCGTCGTCAACGCCGACAAGACGGGCATCGTCTTCCGCTGCGACGACCCCGACCGCAACTGCGCAACCCAGGAAGGTTGGGCCGGCCACTGGCGCGGCGACAACGCGACCCAGGAGACGGTGATCTGCCCTCTCTCCTTTGAGATCCGCCGCCCCCTCTCCTCCGTCTGCGGCCTGGGCTACAACGTCGCCAACTCCAAACTCAACACCTTCTGGGCCACCGACCTCCTCCACCGTGCCTTCCACGTTCCCATCGTTTCTCTCGGCGAGGTTGAGCACTACGCCGAGGACTACGCCGAAGTCCTCGACCTCGCGAAGAACAACGCATCCCTGTCCGTTGTCGACAGCGACGCCCTGCAGTACTTTGCCATTGACGTCTGGGCCTACGACATCGCCGCTCCTGGTGTCGGATGCGCCGGCGAGCTCGAGGAGGAGGAGGAGCACTCCCACTCCGAGCCCACGGCTACCACCACCGCCGCCGTCCCCGCCGCCACCACCTCCAGCGCGCCCCAGGAGTGCCACACCCACTCCGACGGCACCGAGCACTGCGTCTAAAGACTCTTCCGAGAGTTATTCTTCAACTTTTCTCTTCGACCATGCAGTATTTCAAACGGATTTAGGTGAACAAAGGGTGATGGGCCAAGTGCGGAAGGGTACGATGAGTACGAAAGAGACTTACATGCTGGAACGATACCACTTGCAATTCACGATACACGAGACCGACACGAAGATAGCTTTTTTGGGGAGGATGAACTTCTTAATGATTATAGACTCTAGACAAACACCCTCATTATTTACACCAGCCAGATAACATAATACTAATGACATTTTGACTGTCACAATAACTCCCATTGCTTCACCGTAGTTGCTTGGTAATGAAGGTGACTTGACCCCCTTGAATATCTTATTTCCCCCTCCTCAAGTCGTCTTCTACGCACACAATGTTGCGCCCGTTTTTCATCAGGTTACCTAACATTTGGGTGGAGGGGCCGGTGCACTTTACACGACAAAAATGCGCCTACGGCCAAGGGGCCACATGATCTTACTGTCGCCTGCTTTATCATGACAGAAACCAGTCCATTCACTACCCCTCTCAGCCAATGCTTGACGCACCGAGTCTACGCTATGCAAACAATTAATCCACAATCATGCCTTCCAAAACATTCATCGCCCGCGTCCCCTCTCTCTCAAACTTGCTGACCATCGTCTCGCACTCTTGCTTCAGCTTCTGCTCCGCCTGGTCCGCGTTGAAGTGAATCCACTCCTCGACCGTCATGCGCCTTTCGGGGCTCGTGAGCTCTGTTCCCTTGTGGAGCAGCCTGTCCACGGGATTCCTCTTGTCCGACTTCTCGGGCGAACCAAAAATGAGGTCAATATCAACCGGGTCCCAGGGCGTTGTGCTCTGAATGCTAGACAGGACCTTGCGTTTCGTAGGTGAGCTAGGCCGCGCTGGCGTTGACGAGACCGCATGGGTAACGCGCTTCTTGTCCTTTGCCGCCTTGGATGACGGGGGCTGGTTTTCCGCGTCGGATGACTGAGGAGATGGCGAGGGTGATACTACAGCCTGGCGAGCAGACTGGGCGGGGGAAATTCGCGGAGTACCCGTCTGCTTCCGCTGGCTGCGACGCTTCGGCTCCGGCACGACTGGTGGCGCAGGGGCGGCTGGAACGCTCTTCTTTCGTGGGGGCTGAGGTGTCGGCTCAGGTGCTTCTGACTCTGGCTCAGCTTCATGTTCTGGTTCCTCTTCCGGTTCGGACTCTTCCTTCTCTTCCAATTCCTCGGCGAATTCTTCGTGCTGAGGCTCCGGCTCAAGCTCTTCGGGCTCTTCGGGCTCCTCGGGCTCCTCTGGCTCCTGTGGCTGCTTGGCTTCAATGTGCTCCTCCTCCTCTGCCTCTTCCTCAGTCTCGTCTTCCTGTTCGACTGGCGCAGGTGTCTGTCGTGCAGAGGCAAATGACTGTCTTGCTGAAGCTTCCTCGCTTTCCACATTTTCGGCCTCATAAGTTTTCTCAGCCTCCTCAGTCTCCTCAGCCTCCTCAGGGTCCTCGACCTCGTCAACTTCGACATCGACCTCGTCAAGTTGAGGCTGTACCTCAACTAGCTCCCGTTCCGGCTCCCGTAAAGCCTCAGGCTTCATCTTCTCATCCTCAACCTCAACTTCACGTACCATGTCAGCCTCGGGTTCTATCGCTACCTCTTTGGGCTCGACCATGTCAACATCTTCCGTCTTGCTAGCTTCCAACGATGCGCATGAATCAAGAGACCTCTTGGAACGGCGACCGCGCTTCTTCCCTGCACTTGTGCGGGCAGCCTTAATTGTCGTAGTCATGACTGTGGCAGTGCTAAGCTCATCTTCTTCACTCGCAGCAGGCTCTTCAACCTTCTCAGGCTCTCGAGGTTCGATAGCTGCCTCCTCAACAGAAGCTGGGGGCGTGTCTTCCTTCACAGGCGTTGCAGACTTGGCCTGCTTGGAGACTTTACGGGTGCCAGCAGCCTTGCGGCCCTTCTTCGGTAAGTCAAGCACCTCAGGTTCGTCGATTGTCATCTCTGCCTCGAGCTGCTTGAGTTCCTCACTGACGTCGTTTTCATCTGCGACGTACGGCGCCGCGTCGAACATCTGGCTTTCGGTAGGCTCAGGGCTAGCAGTAGACTGCTTGCGAACACGCGTCTTCTTCGTGTTGTCCTTCGTGGCGGGCTTCTTTCGCTCCGAGTCGGAATCTTGCATGATGTCTTCGTTATCGGTCAGTGGCCGTTCCAGGTCCGCCTCAAGCTGACGTTGAATATCGTCATCTTCGGGGTAGGTGCCAGGAGTGGATGGCGTCGACTCTGCGGGAGCGGTCGACTTTTGTGATGTTGTTGAAGCCTTGCGCGTGCCCTTGGTGCCAGAAGCACGAGCAGTCTTGCGCCCCTTTGGGGCTTTTGCGAGAGGTGGGGCGTCGGTGATGCTGATGTCTTGTTGAGACTGGTCAACGACGGAGCTGTCGGCGGCAGCCTTGCGGCCGCGAGCTGCACGCTTCTTGGGTGCGGGAGCCTCGAAGGCGGTCAGAGCAGATTCATCGACTTCATCGCTCGCACGTTTCCGGCCACGCGTGGGCTTTGGGGGTGGTAGCTCCTCTTCGGAAACTGGTTCATCCTCGACGATTTCAACAGGCTCATCTTTCTTGGCTTTGGTTTTGCGACCCTTGGTCGTCGTCGTGGCCTTTTTGGCGCGGCCCTTCTTGCTCGCGACAGACGTTGTTGTCATGATGCTGTCGTCGTGGTCTGCCGGGACGTCTGTGACAGAGGTAACATCAGATGTAGCCACCGATTGAACAGAAAGCCTTGCTGTTGTCTTTGAGCCTCTGGCCGTTTTGCCCTTCGCCTTCTTGGCTGCGTTGTACTGGGCCACGAGCTCAAAGTACGGGCATTCCGGAGATCGGTTGTAGTGCTCATCCCTGGACGATGTCAGTGATGGTCTTGTGACGGAAGATGTAGGACCAACATGGGCTTGTCTCCCTGTTCCCAACCGTCCAAGGCGAGGTCGCAGTAGGTGCATGTCGCCATATCATCATATTCCGGGGAAGGGGTGTACTTCCAACCTGCCTCGGCAAGCTAAGGAAATGTCAGCAGAGGAAGGTGCGCATACTCCCGTGAAACTGACTTGTTTGATTTTGCACTTCCAGCCTCTCTTGCTCTCGTGAGGCCAGCGACCGGCAAAGGTGGCCTTCCTCGCCGCAACCATGCGAGTACTGCTCGGATTCTCAGAAGCGAGGTCGAACAGATTCATCTCAATGCCTGCCACGACAGCCCAGCCGCAATTGGGAGAATGCTTAATATGCTCCTCAAAAACATTGTCCCCCTCTTCCCAGCCATCGAGCGATTTGTTACATAGGAAGCAGACGACATTGTCCGGGTGATCGGGGAACGGAAGCCAGACGAAACCTGCTTTGGCGAGCTGGGACTGTTAGCGCATTCGTCGCCTTCTTGACGCGACAGGCCACACGTACGTCCTCAGGGACCAGATATTCGGCATGTGGCCATGTCAGATTCTTGAGAGCCTTCGGCGCACCAGAGGCGCGTCGCTTCGGGGCGGGAATCGATTGGTGGAAGGAGCCAAGGCGGCCTTCGTACGTGTAGTACTCGTCGGGAACTTCGCCTTCGAAAGCCATTTCAGGCGCGCGGACGGCTTCGTATGTAGCGAGATCGATCAGGTGGTGTCGAAATGGGGCAGTCGCAATCTGTGGCACGAGGCTTGAAGAAGGGAGTAGAGAGGACGTCGCGTCGCAAGAAGCAAATTTCAATCGCAGCAGTAATGCATTAGGCCGTTAATCGAGGTCGGCAATGATCGTGTCGGTATCTTAAATATCGATGCTGCCGTGGCTCGTCCCGCGCGTCGAGTGTCGGGTATCGGTGCTGTCTGTGAGCGCGGTGCTGAGGGTTAGACGTAGTCGATAAAAGCGTGTGCAGGATGGTCGAGCATGGGCGTGGGCGCGGGTTGTTGCGATCACATTGGCTAGGGCGCTCGCGTTTGTTTACATTCATCTTTGCTGTTCCCGTTGCTACACTAATACGCTTAGTGTACCTGCGTTTGGTGGATCTGGCGGGGTGTGGCTTGAAAGCATCCCTGTGGCGGAAGCTTCTGCTACTTGTGGCTGCCATGGAGAGCGTCTCGACAGAGACGGCCACTTAGACAGAGACGATAGTTCGCGTTAAGTAACCACTAGAAACAGCTCTTCGAAACTCTTCAATGACTTTTTGATGAGGCTCTTTTTTAATTTGCAACCATGTCTTGGCCTCGTTCAAAATTGCACGTGTCTAACACCGGCACTCTACGCGACCTCAGCCAAACGTGCTCGATAAACACAGCCACGTGACTCAACAGCTCCCGTTTGCTTTGAAATGGTCATTTATGTCCAATTGTAAAGCTACAGGCGGCATGAATCTTGTCTTGGTAGTCACTGGGGAATGCCCAGCTCCCTGTAAAACGCCTCAGTACTGGGCTTGCGACCCAAGAACTGCTCCAAAGTCAACATCTCCTCCTGGCTACCTCCCTTTTCCAAGACGGTGTGTCTGTATCGGCGACCCTCCTTGCCGTTCATGGGATCAGCCTTGAAGACGGAGTAAAACATGTCAGTCGAGTAGACCTCGGAGGACAGGTAACCGTAGTAGCCGGCGTCGTATCCTCCGATAAGGTGACCGAAGCACGCTTGTCCGTTGCCCCAATCGCTAAGTTTGTCAGCGGTGTTCACACTTTTCAGGGGGGAGAGCATACCTCTTCTCGCCCTGAGCTTCGGGGCCCTTGATTCCGGCAATCTGGCCACGAAGCTCGTTGTAGATCTTGGACATGTCCATGTTCTTGATCTCGTCGTGGCTCTTTGGAGTGTGCACAGTCATGTCAAAAATGCCAAAGTGGAGCTGACGAAGGTTGAAGAGGGCGGCGTTAACGTGCTTGGTCGAGATCTGCTTCTCGATAAGATCGTCAGGGATCTTTTCGCCGCTCTGGTAGTGGTTCGAGAGAGACTTGATGACGCTGGGTGTCCAGCACCAGTTCTCCAACATTTGGGAGGGCGCCTCAACAAAGTCTCTGACGGTGCTAGTACCGTGAAAGCGGCTGTATGTGCAACGACCAGCGAGGTCGTGAATGCCATGGCCAAGCTCGTGGAAAAGCGTGACGACTTCGTCATGCTTGAGCAATGAGGGCTTCTTAGGCGTGGGCTTGCTGAAGTTGCAAACTAAAGCGGTCGCAGGATACCTGCGAGAACCGTTTGATTGCAGGTATCCAGGCTGCAAGTTGAAGTTGGCAGCGTGACCATACTTGCCCAGGCGAGGGTGAAGGTCGAGGTACAGGTACCCAACGAAGCCATCTCCCTCCGATGCGTCGTCCCATACGCTGAAGATGATGACGTCCTCGTGCCACGAGATATCCTCGGCCTTACCCGTCGGGCTCAGGGTGGCACGGTCCTCAGGCTTGAGCTCGACAAACACGAAGCCGAGAAGTTCCTCGAAAATCTTGAGCATTCCGGAAATCGTCGAGGTGATGGGGAAGTACTCGGCAATCTTGTTCTCGTCGATGCTGTACTCCTTCTCGATCATGAGCCGGTCGTAAAACTTGTGGTCCCAGAGGTAGTAGTTGCCGTCATTGGAGACACCGCGGGCCTCGGTATCGGCCTTCTTCAGCTCCAGGAGGTGCTCGACCTCCTTGGCACCACCGGCGGCCAGGCGGGAACGCAAATCGCCCAGGAAGTCGTTCACGGTCTTGGGTGTCTTGGACATCTTGTCCTCGATGCGCAGGGAAGCATGATCAGGATAGCCGAGCATACGGGCAGCCTCATCACGGAGTATGATGGCCTCCTTGAAGAGAGGCGCGTTTTGGTTGCACTTGTTCTCGTTGTGGATGAACAACTTCCGTCTCGTCTCGGGGTTCTTGGCGAATTTGAGAGTGGGGAAGAGATCGGGGTATTTGAAGGACAGCTTGAGCTTGCCTTCGTTCTCGCCAGTGCCCTTCTCGAGGCCGTCGATGACATCCTCGGGGACACCATCAAGCTCCTCGGGGGTAAACCAGATGCCGCCGTTCTCCTCGTTGAGGTTCTTCTGGAACTCGATCTGGATCTGACTGAGGCGCTTCTTGATTTCCTTGAAGCGGTCCCGCTGAGGGCCAACGGGCAAGCCCAGGCCCATCTTGATGTAGTTCTTATACTCCTTCTCAAGCAGGCGCAAGCTCTCCGAGTCCAGACCCTCGCCGTCCTTGCGCTTGTATATGGCCTCAACCAGCTTGAAGACGTCCTCCCTCATGTTGACCTCGATACCAAAGTCGTCCATGATCTTGTCAGCTTCGGTGGAGGCCTCACGCAGGGCAGTGTCCGCAGAGACGTATTGGTAGAAACCCAGAATCCTAGTCGACAGGCCGCTCTCGTTCTCGTCTTTGGCAATGGGACGCATGACATTCTCGAAAGTAGCCTTCTCGGCGGAAATCTCAGCGACGAGCTTGTCCAGGAGGGAACGTGTCTCGTCGCAGATCTTCTTGGAATCACCGACGATGGATTCCTTGGTGCCCGTGAAGACGGGTGGCGCCTGGGGAGGCGATCTGTACTTGTCGGGGACCGTCATGGCGGCGGTCACCAAGGGACGGTAGGTCGAGGCAGTCGAGGTGGCGAAGGGGAATCGGGTCGGGTTGAAGCGTAGCTGGGCGAAGAGAGAGGTGATTCTTGGTACTGCTCGTGGGGCCGCCAGGATGAAAGTTGTTACGAGGAAGAAGAGAAAGAAGTAGGAAATTGAGAGGAGGGGTAGACGCTTTGGGAATGCGGTCGACGCCACGACGACTGCGCGATGTACAGCCGGTCAGTCGGTCTTGGGTACTACTGTGTAGGTAGAGTCGGAGCGGGGGAGGGTACCAAAAGTAGCCAACGCAAGGGTAGGGCAGAGACGCAGGTGTGCTGCAGGATCAGGCGTACTGCGTATGTGAAGGCAAAGGCGGTATGACTGTGAACTATCTGTGACAGGGCTGTTGGGCGAGGTAGAGTTCGAGGAAGCAGTGTGCAGCATGTGTGAGCTGTGAGGTCAGGAGTGGGCTGAGCGTGGTGACTTGCAGGAGCTCAAGCGGGGTGGAGGGACCACGACGACGTCCTGACCTGCCAATTGAGGCTGTCAGCGTCCAAGCTCCCGGCGCTACAGCATCCGCCCGCGCTGAAGCAGGCGGGGTCTCACCACCACCACCGTGAAGCTAGTATCTTGATGGTGACAGGACAGAGGACAATGATGTAGTGAGACAATAGGTCAAAATCACGAGCAGTCTTGATGTTCAGTTAAGGCGGGTGGGAAAAGCAATCAAGTGACAGTAAGGTGTTGTTGTTCGTGGGAGTCGGATTCGGCGTAGACTCGTTGCAGAGTTTCACAGTCTTTTGATAGTGAGTAAGGTATCTAGCACGTGGTCAATACAGCACACTCGACGAAGCCATTGAATCGCAGGGTTTCCTGGCTTTCAATATATGTCATTGAATGGCTGGCTAGTTAAGCTAAACGTCAGTAATTTGTTTGCAGTTCTAGTTGTGAACGACACTCATGGCAGAGAGGCCCAGTATCAAGAGTACCTTCTACAGATTGTATACTAATTATTCCCTGTTGAACCGGAATGGACCCTTGGCGTGCTGCAGGTCCGACGCAGGCCAGGTGGCCTGACCAGTGACAACGAAAGCTTACATAACCACTCGTTCCTGCCTCACTCCGCATGGAAAGCTGCGGGGTTCACCGTTGCCGGGTAGGCATGGGTAATGTTGCCATGGCACAGCTGACAGGAGTCTGACAAAAGCAGTGTCACAGAGCCGTCCGCGAGCCGTCGTCAAAATAGTTTTATTCTTTTGGTATCGGTCCCGTCAAGACCCTCAACACTGTTCAGAGAAAGCCCTATTCACGAGCCAACTCTATGAAATAATACCCCAGAAATGTCCTACATGTAGCGAGCAATCGTCGCCTCAACGCATCCGCAGCGTCCAAAAAAAAGTCAAACGCCATCCCTTATTCGTGCCAGCCATGCAAAAATTTGTGTCTTTGTTCGTGAGCCTACCCTCTCTGTTGATCCCGCCTGGTGTTGTGTATGTCGTACAACGCTCGCTCGTCGCCCGGTCGTTCCGTCGAGGTTGGGCTGGCAGTCTAGTTGGCGAGGATGGTGCGGACCAGCTCTGCTCGTTTATCAGTATCAAATGCACCGCTCGGTCAGGAGCGTGACATACCGGTGTAGTTAACCTGGCCGGAACTTGTGTCTACAGCCTTGAGCAGCTCGTCGACCTCATCGTCGGTCATCTTTTCGCCGAGGTTGGTGAGGATATACTTGAGCTGGCCGACGCCGATGAAGCCCGTCATGTCCTTGTCGAATACCTGGAAACCGCGGCAGTACTCCTCGGGCTCGCCGGGGTCGCGGAAGCCGCCGGGACGGTTGAGGACGCGCTGGAAGGTCTCAAAGTCGACTGTCACCGCGTTAGTTGCCATTTGGTCCTCTTGCGTATGCCCATCGGTTCGGCATGCGCGCGCGCAATGCACGAGTGCATTGCAAATCGGCTACGTGAGGAAGTGAGACTCACAGTCACCGCCGACGTTCTTCTCGAGGTCGCGAATCTCGGTGAGGGTAGGGTTCTGGCCGCAGGCGCGGAGCAGGTCGCCGAGACTGTCGATGGCGACACGGCCGTTGCCGCGCTTGTCGAACAGGGAGAAGGCCTCCTTGTAGTTGGTCGAAGCCTGGGCGTCGTACTGGTTAGAAGACATTTTGAATGCGTGTGCGTGTGATTATTTTGGCTGTGCTGTGTATGCGCAAAAGAATGCAAGATTCGTGGGTGGTTTAAGGCCGAAAAAGCAGAGAGCGAAATGCGCGCGGAATGCAAATGGTTGAAAGTGGTGGAAGGAATCAGAATGTCGTGATGCGGTCCGAGTTCCAGGTCACAGGCAAAATCAGTTGTTGATCGGAAAGTTCCCCTCTCCCCCTTTGGTTGCAGTTCGGCCCAGCCAAATCCAGTCCAGTGCACCACACTCGAGTCCGGTCCGATCCAATCCAAGGCAATCCAATCGAAATGGTTCACAGCAATGCACCTCAGGCCGTGTTTGGGTTACTCCTGTTGGCGGGTGGATAGTCCGTCATCTTTTTGTTGCACAGCAAATTGACCTTGTACAAGGTTCGCCGCTGAACCAACCAGGCGCTAAGGTGGCCAGCGCAGCGCAGCACCTGGGCCAGCCTAGAGGAACGCTGTCAAAGGAGGAGAGAAGCCCGTCGCTGAATGGCTGGACCAACGCCTTTGTTTACATTTCTGACGACGGGACTCGAGGTGGGGGTGGGAAGACCAAAACAAAAAGCAAGGCAGGAAAGGGGGGGAGGGGGGAGTGATCAACTCACCATTGTTGTTGGTATGTGTTGCTGGTGGTGTATGTGTACGTGTGTGTGGTGTGTGTTACGGTTGAGAAATAAACAGAAAACAAAAGTACAGGCTGGCTTCTGAGGTAATGGCAATTGGGACGAAAATATGGACGACGTAAAGAAGAGCGAGCTCGTGATGTGTTTCCGGGAGGTTGACGTTTGGCGGTCGGAAACACTTTATGCCCCTCCCTCAGGCAGTCACCTCTTATTTCTGTCTGTCCTCTTTCTTTATTTTTTATCCAACGTCTGTTCTATTTTGTTCAGGTCATGGCAAGGGGCCATGGGTATTCCCAGTCCCAGTCCCAGTCGCGGTTATTCATGCGATTTGAGACGGGCGGTGTGGTCTGTTTGCACTATTGGAAGAGCCCCCGCCTGGGCGGTCAGCGGCGAACACAGTGCACCTTGCCCTTTGGGTACCTATTTTCCTCCCCAACTCCTGAAACCTGACGGGGCAACCGGAGCTGGTGGGGTGGAAGTGGCACCTGTGACTCTCCGAGAGGGACGCTAATGAACCAATAGCAGCGCTCAGATGCCTTTTCTGCCCATGGCAAGTGCGCTATCGATGACCACCTCACTGCACTGCGTCCGCTGAAGGCCTACGATTAGGTAGGTGCCTTACCTTACGCTGGGCTGAGGTCAAGGCACAAACACAAACAACGCCATCGATGCTCCATTGGCAGCCTCATTTTATGCAAACATCGTCATCTCCTTCCTCTACCTACACAGTTCGTTATATGGAGACTTTCTTCGCCGATAGCAAGACAACCTGCATGTGCGATCGCCCTTATCCACACGCGGCGGTTCGTCCCGACTTCTCGTCGTCGTCACAACCTTTGACAGCGAGTCATTGCCTCCAAACCTACAGCTCAACCTTTGGTTTCATTTCCTCTTGGCCAGGATAATCGACGTCCCCCAGACCGCCTCGACCTCGACCTCTCGCCACTCCTCGCCTCGTGCCTTCCATTCCGGCACCGCTTCCAGCAGCTTGTCAAAGAGCACGTCGGCGATGTCTCCGTCTCCGCCCTCTGCCCGGCTCTTGATGTCGGGGTGCGCGTCTCTCCAGCCGCGATACGAGCTAAAAGTGCGCACGTATCCCTCAAACTCGCCCAGCTTGAGCTTCTTCCGCTGCCACGCCGCCTCGGGTTCGACGTCCGCCCCGATCTGCGAGGTAGTCCGGTCCGGGTCGTAGACGATGCGCTTCACCCTCTCCCACTCGCTGTGCGGCGGGACGACCGCGTCGAGATTGTCGCGCAAGATCTGTCGCCCTGGCTTCTCCCAGTATTGCCCCATGGTCTCGTGCGGGAAGTCGCGAGACGCTTCGCCCTCGCCGTAGCAAAAATGCTCAAAGATGGCGTTGACTTCAGGGTACCCGAGCAGGATGTTGTCCTTGTAGCCCCAGAAGGCGAGGGTGCCGCCGCGCTTGACGACGCGGGCGAGTTCTGGCCAGACTTTGGAGTAGTTGAACCAGTGGGCTGCTTGGCCTGCGACGACGAGGTCGACCGACTGGTCGTCCATAAAGGATAAATCCTCCGATTTGGCCTGGCGATAGGCGATCTTCGCGTCAGTTGTTGACTCGGACGCCTGCTTGACCATACCGGCGCTGGGGTCGATGGCGATGACCCGCGCGAAGTGAGGACTGAGTTCTCGTGAAATGAGGCCGTGGCCGCATCCTAAGTCCAGGGCTGTGCCATTCTGTGACTTGGAATTGTGATATGCCAGGACCGTCTTGTACAGCGTTGCAGGGTACGAAGGGCGAAAAGCAGCGTACCCAGCGGCGTTGAACGTGGTGCGTCTGGTATCTGCGTGAGCTACCGTACACTGTGACGAAGAGATGTGTTGACCTACGCAAAGACTGACATTGTGGCTGTTACGAGTTGCAGAGTTCCAAGTTATAACTGTCGAAAAGTGGCTGCAACTGGTCAGTATTGCTTGGCGCAGTTGATGTTCACACTGTTGATCATGAGCAAGAAACTCGGCTATTGGAAATTGGCGTCTTGCAACCTCCAGCTAGGTCTTCGTCCCATCAGCGACGCATCCCGCCATATATCTACATTTGAATACTGGGATCCGAACACCGAGGTTGTCTGGGTATTACGGCATCACTCTCCATCCACACATAGCAGCCTCAATCATGATGAACCCAGGCCAAACGGCCGTGTCCCATCGCGTCATCGGCCCCGCCAGCCACCGAAAGCCTCGGGTGCGGCCGCCAGCGGGTCTGCTGGGACAACTGACGTGCTCGGAGCTCCTCATGAGCATGGAGATTCGAAAGCTCCGAACCGCCCACACCGCACATATACCCCTCATCTCCGACCGCCTCGCTCTTCCGCCTCTCTCGTCTGCGCCGCTTCGCATTAATTTTCCCTGGATCAGCAGTTTTGATATCATTGCCCGACATGTCGACCGAAGCCACGGCCCGCGCCTTCTTCTCGCAAAGGTTCTTCGCCGTCGTCGGCGCAAGCTCGAACCCGGCCAAGTTTGGGCACAAGAGTGTGTTTCCCTCGAGTCAGCACAGCTGCGCTTACTTCTGTTTCGTCCATCACAATCGAGCATCGCTTCTCACTCACACGAATCCTCTCACGCTTCCCCCATCGGTCTCTCACTCCCTCATACACACAAACTTACTCACATCACCAAGCGTCAACACTCCCACTAACATCCATCAGTCTTCGCCTGGTACCTCAACCGCGACATCCCCGCAACGCCCATCAACCCGACCTCTGCCATCGTCAACGCCGCCGGCCGCGACCACCCGGCCTTGGCATCTCTCGCCGCCCTGCCCTCCCCCAAGCACACCTCCGTCTCCATCATCACCCCGCCCGCCGCGACTCTCAAGGTCCTGCGCGAGGCGAAGGAGCTCGGCGTGCCGGCCGTGTGGCTGCAGCCCGGCACGTTCGACGACGCCGTGCTCGAGTACGCGCGCGGGGAGGGTGGCTTCGAGGCCGTCGTCGCCGGCTTCGGCGGCGGCACAGTCGGCGGGGAGGGGTGGTGCGTATTGGTCGATGGGGATAGGGCTCTCAAAGCTGCGGGGAAGTTGTGAGCGGCTATGAGAGAGTAGCCGCCGCCGTCTACAGATCCTGGAAACGTGATTGTGTATTTGTGACTTTTGAGCACTAGCCATGACCCTTGAACGAGGGGTTCTACTCGCAGTACGGTTAGCATACCTTTTGCATACTTAACATGCCAAGGCAGAGCCTGCATCCTCCATCGTAAAGACGCCGCGTTGGCGAGCCTCTGCCGAGATAGCTCCGCGTCCGCGCCTTTAAAGTTGGTGATGGCCCGTCGCCGATGTCTGGCGATGTCTGGGCATCGCGGGTCACACCACCCTTCGTCCTTCGCGGGAACTTGTCCGGCGCCGCAGGCGAGAATGATCAGCAGTCGCTTTTCTTCTTATTTTGCGCTTAAATTACCACCAGTGCATTTGCCCGAGTCAAGCCGCCAACGCCAAGTCTGGGGTAGTTTGAGCTAGCTACCTCGACCATTCAGTGAGGCTCAAGTGATCGCCACGACTAGAATCCATTATTCAACAGACACCACGAAACATGATCATCAGGGAGAGAATGCATCACCAGCTCTATTCGTAAATACCCCAGCATGTCCCATGTCTCCAAAGCCAATTCCTGACCGTCTTCTCTTCGGCTTCGCGTTGCACAAACGTCCTGCAGCCACTGGCCAGACAGCACCATCCGCTACCCCGACTCGAACTCCCCATTAACCCGCCACGCATACACACATACATCCTCACACACCACCACGCAGATTTCGAGAGAGCTTTCCCCTCAATCCGGCCCAGAGGTCTCCACACGAGCAGAAGCTTCTCCAAACCCGAACCAGCCCCGGGTGACAAGTCCTGGGGTCGAGACCCAGCGGAAAACGATACTCGTGAGAAGAACAACGATGTTCGTGCCGCGCTACTGCACCCTCCGCTGCGTTCCGTCGAGCCGCGTTGACTCCTCACCCAACCTAGCACTATGCAGTTGGGGAGCTGCAAGTGCCGAGCGAAGCCGTTTCGACATCGTGTCATTCGACTCCAACATCTCCCGTTGGCCGCTTCATTGACGACTACTGGCATCCGCGAGTAAGCTGCTTTCGAAGCAAGGCAAGCATGCTCCTGTTTGCCAAGACTGTCGACACCGGCGGCACGGTCGACTTCAAACATTGACCAGAAAGCTCCCCCGAGCTCTCAATGTCCTGTCAGCTCCATACCCCAGCCGTGCCCAAAGAAACTTTGGACGTCGACGAATCAACTGCTTTCGGTGTAATAGAAGTGTTGCTTCTCCAAGAACTAAATGTCTGGGGTACGCTGTCACTCCCACCTGCTGCTCTACTTGCAGTACCCTCATCCATTGTTCCGAACCTCCATGATGCTTGCCGGTGACCCTAGTGAAGAAACGTCCCTTCGTCAGATGCATGCATGGTGCTGTTAGCCTCTTCTTTTCCCCGCTGGTGCTATAATCGTAAACTGAGTAGGATCCTACCATGTCCCGGGCGTGACACCCAGAATCTCCGACTGGACACATCATGCCAGCACTTCCATGCCAAGGCACCATCCACCGGTCATTCTCCTGCTTCCCCTCATGCCGGGGTTCAGCATGCTCTAGATCTACCGTACGCAGGAGGGTGTAAGAACCTACAAGCTGAAAGAGCATAGCATCTCCCCCTCACGTCTAGTTCATAACCTACGTGGTCCGCTCGTCTCATGTCAATCACTCGCCACACTTCCTCGTCTACAGCGGTTTATGCAAACAACTTCCATCATCGTAGAAGACATCCGGGCATCAGGAATCCTTCAAGATGGACAAGGAAGAAATCTACGAGATGCGATCCTACCAAAACGGGCACCACTCCCGCCCGCGCGGTCATCAGCCGCCGCCTCGCGAGTACTCCCCGCGGGACTACGAGTATCCCGAGGAGTACCTCTCGCCGACAATGAGCCGCGACGACGCCCTAAAGCGCATGAAGACGGCCGGATCGATTTCGATATCGCCCGAGTTGTTCGAGAAGCTGTACCTGTCGCCGCAAAATCACGTCAAGGGGGATTTGCGCAAGACGTTTGGCAACCCGACGCCAATGTTTGTCTACCCCTGTCTTCATAGCGAGGTTCTGTTTGCTGACATGATGTAGTGCCATTGTCGGCTTTCTCATATCGTTGACGCCTCTTGCGTGTGATTTGATGGGCTGGCGGGGTGCCGGTGGGAGCGGCGCGGCTGGCATGTAGGCGATGCCTTCTTCCCATGCCTCTCTGTTGATAGCTGACGAAACATACCACCAGTCCATCCTACTTTTTCTTCGGCGGTCTCCTCATGTTCACGGGCGGCATTCTCGAATGGGTCATCGGAAACACCTTTCCCTCCGTCGTCTTCACCACCTTTGGCGCGTTCTGGGCAACCTTTGGCGGGACGTTGAACCCTTCTTTTGCGGCATTTTCGTCGTACGCACCTGCAGGAGCGACCTCAGGGGCCGCGGGCTTGACGACAAAGGGTTTCAACGCTAGTTTCGGTCAGTTGACGTCGTGGTCGCTGTTGGGCGTTTGCATGTACTGACGCGGCTTTTCCCCCTAGGCTTCATCACCCTCGCCATGGGCATGATCTGCGTCGTCTTTCTCGTGTGTTCGCTAAGAACCAATATTGTCTTCTTCGTCATTTTCCTAACCCTTGTCGGTGCCTTTGCGCTGATCACCGCCGCGTACTGGTTCTTGGCCATGGATTACACCGGAAACGCCGCGTTTGCAGCCAAGCTTCTTGAAGTGAGTTCAACTCAATAGCCGCGACGGTCCGATAGTGTGACATGCTGATTTGAGGGGCAGGCAGCAGGAGCGTGTGCGTTTGCAACAGTCTCTGCTGGATGGTGGCTCATTTTTGCCATCTTGCTCGCTTCGTTGGACTTTCCGCTGGAACTGCCGGTTGGGGATCTGAGCAGGGTTATCAAGGGCAAGAGTGAGCAGAACCGAGTGTAACAAAGGTGCCATTTCCCACGGGGGGCTAGGAAGATACCAGAAACTTTAGCTCGTGGCTGTTATATTAATTGTAGTGGACGTCAAGTCATCGCTGCCTCTGTGGCTGTTTCTGCAAATGTACTCCATAAGAGTTGACTAAAAAAAAGGCAGAAATCACCCAGGGCCAATAGTAAAAGGCCTCGTAGCCATACATCCGATAATTGGTCGTAGATGATAGTGATCACAGATGACGACGGACGACGACGGACGACGGACGACGGACGACGACGAATGGCAGTGAAGAAAATTGTTGATGACAGCGCTAATCAAGTCATGCCCAAGCGCGGGTTTGCCTGAGATCTGGCAGATCTCGCTCGATGGCGGTTCTCAAAGAATTGAGACGGTTTAGCAGAGAAAGAGGCCGAGGACAGAATCGGCAGGAAGAAAAGAGCGACGTCTGGCGAGGTCAACGCCATTGACGCCAAACGCAAACTGCCTGATGAAGATGTCGAAGATGTTTGAAAACCATATGCCCCGTGGACTAATGTCGCTCAGGCACTGACAAGGTAGGTACCACCATCGACCGCGCTTCCGAAGTAACGTAAGTTTGACCAAGCTTGTATATACTTTTGGCTGGTTCAGGAAATCGAATCCTGCGGGCGGGTTGAGGGGAACCGGTAAGGTCGACCAGTGACCCAGGCAACTGGACAGGAACTGGCACATCTTGCTGGTTTGTTGTCTTGGTCAGACGTCTCAGGGCCGACGGATACGAAGGAAGGCCTTCTGAGAAAGATCCCCTTCCACTTCAACTAGATGTCCAAAAGCTGAACGACGACGCCGAATCAATTTTCAGCCTCCAAAGTCGAGCAATAAACCCATCAGTCAAGTTTTGCGAAGTCATTCCGCTGCTAGCTTGAAGTGAAGATGATTTCATTCTGGATACTCTGGAGGAAGTGATAGACGACTTGATATTCCCTTCATGCCTGTCATCATAGATAAGAGACGTACTAAAGGTGCAGAATAGGTACACCATTCGTTTTTGAGATGGAGGCAAGGAAAATATGGAGAATGGCACTTCTCCAATCAGAATATGGACAATTGTCGCTTTCTGGCTATCGATCTCGACTTAAATTATCTTAGCTAGGTAGTATCTGTTGTCATCGCCCTTCGCCGTCGTCCTTCGTTTTCGCTGTTATCTAGTCTTGTTGTCGCTGTTGTCATTGTCATCTTCGGCTGTGAAGTATTAGATCTGTGTCAGCTATACTACTATTCTAGATTGGTTGCTAAGTAATAAAGCTGAAGGAGGTTGAGGACTCCGGAGAGCTGCGAGAAATAATATGAAGGAGAGGTGCAGGTAGAAACATCGTATTTACTTTGTGAGTTGGTGGTATACGAGTACAGGAATGAAGCCACGGACAGTATAACATTCTCCGCCTGGGAAATTCCGTGTCCTTACAGCAATATTTTTACAGCCGATTGCACTGGCGACAATTGTAGATTGTCGTAGACTTCGTTGAGTCACGCAGTGCCCACCAAGGTCGTCGCAGAGGCTGACCGGCTTCGTGAGCCCATGCGCCAGACGCACCAAGCCAAAATACTATTTGTACACGTCATGCCGAGAGCGCGAAAAATGAGATATTCTATTGGGTAACGCAGTGTACACCCTGATGATAGTTCTCAAGGTAGTTTACCCAATTCCTTGAACGTCATCCCCACAAAACGCCCAGAATTGTAACTATCCATGCCTTCATTTACGTCAATGGTGGAAAGGTTTGTCACTTGGCAACCAATGTTCCTCGGGAGGGCGCCTCCGACTGCACTGCTCATCCAGGTTGCGAGCCAGACGAGAACTATAGATAGTCCCTAACGCCCGCCCATTCAATAGCTTTTCCCTTCACCCGATTACCTCTCCGATACTGCAGAATGTCATTCACACGATTCAACGAGCTGCCTCCTGAGCTCCGCCTCATGATCTGGAAAGAAGCGCTCCCGGACGATGTCCCAGAAATCTACTTCAACCGTACTTTCGTCCCCACTAGGTGGCCTCGCATTAACCGCACATGCTTGCCTAGAACGCCACTGGTGGTTGATATCGATACCCCATCATGGACACAAGCCTGCCGCGAATCCCGCGCCTTCTTCTTCAACTCCGCGCTGAGCCGCCTCACGTTCCGCACATGCAACGCAAATTTTCCGGTACCGGTTCGCGAGTTCAGGTGGGACTTTGATATTTTTCACTCGTACCCAGCTCTGGATTTCTTTGTACCGAAAGGGACTCCTTGGATCGACGATTGTTGGAAGAAGTTGCACTACATTAGCTACACTACATTAGTATCGATCTTCGAAACACCAAGCCTCTCATGGTAATAGTGCCTTACGTGCTTCGACACCTCGTAAAACGTTTGCCGAACTTGAGGTGTCTTTCGTTCGTGGGCCCACCAGACGACTCTAGGGTCCCCGCCTCATGGTTCGGCGAGACAGAGCTGGAAGACGGGTTGTTCGCAGCGTATTCCAGGTACGCCACACAACGACACCGCCAAGTGTCCCTCCAGGGCGAGTATAGGTGCCCTCGGGCTAAAGATACGCTGGGGAGAAAGCCAAAGATTCACGGTTCCGCGGGCGCGCTGCAGGAATTTGCTCGCCGCCGGACTACAGAGAATGAAGAGAACTCTCTATTGTCGAATAGCCAGACTGAGACTCAAGGTGGCGTAGGTTCACTCAGCGAAAAGAGTGACTTTCAGATTTGTCATGTCACTATGGGGCAGTATTGAAAGATGCATCATAGTTTGCACTCGGACGGCAGGAGGGATATGTAGAGGACTCAGGTTCATTTGAACATGAGAGAATCTCCAACATGTAACGCATAGAAGACGCCGCAAAACGTCTATGCATTTTATCAAGGGGAAAGGTCCTTTCCATTCCGAGTCACTCGTTTGATACTATTAGTATGACCAACACGATGTATTTGTATCTACTAGTCATCGCCATCGTTATTGCTTCTTACTTATAGTGTTCTACATACTATTATCTCTAGCCTTTGATTGATTGGGATATCAGTTGATATGACAGTTTCTCTGTCTGAACTTCTCTTATCTACTACTCATTGAACTTTAACGATCCATCGTCAATAGTTGAAGGCGTGTGGTAGTGATAAATATACAGTAGTTAGATGAAGTTAAACGTGTGTCTTCCATTTATACACATTTCTTCAAACAGGTGGTTGTTCTTGATCCCTGAGATGACGGAATATACATAACCCAGAGAAGGCGATATATTATAATAAAGCGGTAGAGTCTCTCATTCACTTTTGTCAACAACTTGACAATGCTGAGGAGGCTGTGAAAAAAGAAGAGCAGACAGCATATTGTGTCACGGGACTCCAAGATTCGTCAAGAAACGCTTCTCGTGGTAGCCCACGTCAAAGGGAAAAGCTACATCGAAACGCTCAGTGGAACGGAAGAGAATCTCGCTGTGTTCATTGCAATAGGCTACCTGAATTTTCATGATGAACTTTTCAGAGGACCTTTTCACCCTGCTACGGAGACTTGATAGCCCAGGATGTAGAATCGCCTCTCGATAGCACTTTTGAAAGGTTGGTCCGGAAACCCCCAGCATTTTTATGTACTGTCTTCGCGTTATCTTCCTTACTTTCAATCTCAACCTAGAAGTATTCCCAAGCCCAAAGAAGAACTCGCACATTCGACCGCTGCTTAGTGTACTCCGCAATCCTTAGGTGTATGGGATGAGTCTACACGCATCATCAATTGAGCCATTTGCGTGAAGCTGTGGGATCGTAGACTGCAATCCCGGAGTAGTCCGTCAATCCCCATTCGAGACCACTCAAACAAGCAACCATAGTGGATGCAGCAAGGACATCACCATCAAGCAAGGGTATGAGAGCTCATCACAACCAACCGTACAAAGGGACTCGTCACGTCGCATTTCTCACGACACAAAGTCTGGTGTTGAGCTTGCCAACTCGTGCATCAAAATAAGAACAGGAGCTGTCGCGCCGGGGCACATGCTGCTACTTCCTAAAATCATCAGTCCATGACGTGCGTCGCCCCAAATCCCACAGCTCGCGGGGTCCGTTTCGTATTTGTTTCGTACTCGGCTTGGATCTCGCCATGGCCCCGGATGACCCTCGTACGCGAGACCGAGGTGCATATGACCATACAACTACCGAGCCAGTTCCCGCCATTCACCGTCCTCATCCCAACCCCGCTCGCTCCCTTCCCGCTGCAAAACACTCAGGCAATCCTGCACAACCGAACCCAAACTAGCACGCGCATAGCTCACGATGGCCGAAGATCAGAATACTGCGACTACTCCGGCCACGTCCACGGCCGATCACCGCATCCAAGAGCTGCCCATCCTGTCAAAGATCAGGTACGGCGCGACGGCCTATGCCATCCAGAACCTCATAGTCAAGCCCGCGCTCTTCCTACGCGATGTCAAAGCCTCTGTCATCCCTTCCGAGTTCCGTCCAGACTTTGTGAAGACGTACGAGTGTCGACCGTACCTTCCCGTGAGGTAAGATGTTATTTGCTGCATCGTACCGTCTGCTTTAGGGCTGCAGCTAAATGTTCCAGAATCTTCTATCCGAAGTGCTATGACAAGGAGTCCAAGGAGAAGCTGCCCGTCCTGTTCACCATACACGGAGGCGGTTTCGTGTTGGGCACTCCTGATGACAATGATGACTGGAACGCAACCTACGCGACGCAGAATCATTCCATCGTCATCGGACTCAACTATGCAAAGGCGCCCGGAAACCCTTTCCCCAAGCCAATTTACGATTGCGAGCAGCTCTTCCTCGCTGCTCTGGGCGATGAGTCGCTGCCTCTGGACAAGACCAGAATCGCTCTGGCCGGCTGGTCAGCGGGCGGCAACCTCTGCCTCGCCGTCTCTCAGCTCGAAAGCGTCAGGAAGCATATCACGGCCATCGTGCCGCTGTACCCTTGCGCAGACCTCTCGCTCGAAGCGGAGGAGAAGGCCAAAACGCGTCGTTACAAGCCGGATCTGGGCGGCTTCCGTGCCAAGGAGAAGGACTACCTCTTGGGAATGGCGCCGGTTTTTGACTGGTCCTACAAGGTTCCCGGCGACAACGCTCGAAACCCGCTGCTGAGCCCGGCATACGCGCCGAAGGAGGTACTTCCGAAGCACGTTTTCGTCATCGGATGCGAGCTCGACTTGCTTGCCCACGAAGGCCAAAGACTCGTCCATAGTCTGGCAGGCCGCCCGGAGCCACCCGCGATTGTCGGCAAGGAGGAAGTGGCAGGCCAGGGCGAGTTGATTCTTGATGATGAGCGGTTTCACTTCGAAGTGAACGGCCCCGATGGCAGCCGTTACAAGTGGCTACTGGTGCCTGACGCTATCCATGGCTTCGACCAGTGTATTGAGGGACTCGTCCGCGATCCGGTTCTGCTCGAGGACGCCAAGATCAAGACCCAAAAGACGATCAAAATCATAGGAGAGTGGGTGCTCAAGGCCCCTCCCATCACCGACTCTGCTTGATCTGTAAATCTCGTACTTTGTCGAATTTCATGCACATCCTGCTCTCAAGAAAATATCCCTGAAGATGGAGACCTAGAAGGGACACCAACTATACCAAGATTTCTCCTTCAATGTGTATTCTTTGAACTGTATACCTGATGTCTTTTGTTAGTCTCGTGCTCCAACAGGGGACGGCGGTACCTGTTGCAATATACGTCCATAGTCTCATTCAGTTATTCAATTGCACATCGCGACTTTACACAATGATGATGAGCCGAAGGGACAACATCTCACTTGGATGGTGTTTGTGGCCGTTCGAGAGCGGTAGCGAGCAGTCAACACTCTGCTATGCCCTACTCACGACCATGAGCTTGCTGGAAGACTTCGTCCCATTTGCCTTAACTGAAAGTGCGCCTGCTCGCATTATCGCATTCTATTCTAGGAGACTCCAACTTTGCTGGATTGACTTTCATTTGAAGGGGATCCTTAAACCTGAAAATGGTTCAAGGGACGTTGCCCTACTCCTACTATCGACATCAGCATGATTCAGAACCAAACATTTGGCTCTCATTTTCAGGAACGATGTCGGCGAATGTCACCCAGCCACTTGAATGAACTCGGATCTCAGACAAATGCCTCCGTGAGGCTACAAGACATCATAAGTACTACCTAGGCTTGTGGCCTCGCCACTCGTACTTCGACGATTAAAGGGCTACATTTACCTAGGACACCCCTTACCAAAAGGGCCCTAAAGCAGTGATCTCGCAGAGGATCCCACAGAGCCAAAGTCGGGATACGCCATATGGTCGTTGACCCAAAGTACAAACGTAGTCAATAGCTTATGTTATTACTAACATAAACTGATTGAAAATAAGCATGGGTTCACGAAAGGCCTCAGCAGATATGAGCAGTTCATGTGCGACTAAGAGGAATAACCGATCAAATGTATGTTATTACCAAGGGAACCATCACACAGCCCAAGGACTAGGCTTTCCTCTATCCACGATTTATAGGACGATTCTTTCCTGATCGAACCAAATACGACGTGGTCAGCATCGCCAACTTCAGCACTTTGAACGTCCGAAAAACAGCGAGGCAACCTGGATTATTAGGTCTCATTTAATACGTCTCACTCTTGGTGATTTTGCTATTTGTCGCCACCTTGACTTGCGGTTGAATTCCCGGCAGATCCAAAGTATGAGCGCCTATTTCGACGAGAATATCTTCTAAAGCGGCTTCTAGAACACCGCAAGGGACCTCTGCATTTCGGACTGCTCAAATACCGGTTACAAACTCTCCGAATGATTACCATGTCTTTTGGAGGGACTCGAGACAGATCCGGAATTATATAGCCGACTGAAATCCGAGAACAAGTTGTAGATAACCCTGTTCAGAACTCCTGAACATTAAGCAGCCGAAAAATAAGGCTACTGGTTTGAGACCTCAAGAACAACCGCACCTAAATCATTTGATTTTCGGCCAAGACTTCGAATTCCGAAGTGATTCTCATGACGTCTCAGACTACAACACCTTCCGCAATAACTTGAAAACAGACGAGTAATCGACAGCCTTTGTGCAATACAACGTGCCGACACCCTGCTGTCGTGGCTTGATCTTTCGGACCATGTTACGGATGACATGAGTCACTTGATTTTTGTTCATGATTCTCTGGCATCACATGCTCTTCTCACGTTGTTATCCTGACGTTCCCTGTGTTGGAGTAAGTTATCCCCTGTCCAAACGTCAGCTTCGTTTGGTATACCCTTCGTCGATACTTACCCCAATTTTGGCTATTTCTGAGTGGGCCGAATGCTATGGTTGATCTTGAGTGGTGTCTACACATAGCGGCGCCTCACAGTCGCTTGACTGAATATGGCCAGATCCAGACCTAGAAGTAAACAACAATTGAAGTATTAATGGTTGTGTGCACATGCAAATTGGGTTGTTTCAACACCAAGTGCGAGTTCAACGACAATCCATCACATCCGCTCTAATGATTTTCTACTCGGCAATCATTGACTGCAACTCGGGAAGCCGAGCTGTTCGGGGTAATTTGTCCTAATTAGGCCTAGTTGTACTAATAACTCAAGTAAGCGGGCCCCGCGGCCAACTCAAGACTCCATGCCATGAGAACCTCTCGTCTCAGATCCCGTCTGATGTCTGAGACAAGTTCGAGCTGTCTTCCCACCCACTTGGATCCGCTGCTGTGCTCGTCTTACAACTGCTACGATCGGAAAGTAATTAGGCTCACTGGATTCGATGTACACAGCTTGTTGGGTTCGTCAATTTAGCAAGCCTCTTACAGCGAACCTCAAGGTGGATGGAGATGGTCGACGCTCCGAAGAAGTACAGTGGTAGACAACCTGAAGGTCTCACGAGTCTTCGACATCTCTCAGTCTCTGAGCAAAAGCGAGGCGACTTGTCAAAATTCTAAAACACAAACGAGTGGAGGTTGAGAGTCCCAATTGTCGGCGATGGGACTACAAGGTCTCGGAAACCCAAACACCAAAGCCGCACACGCCTTGGCTCCGCCACTCAGAGAATCAAGACCATGAGGAAAATAAATTGGGCAAACAATGTTGCGTGTACCTGACTTGGCGGCTGTCTTCCAGCAAGCCTATTTACACAGCCGCCGGACATGACTGGGTCGTACACAAGCTTAAAAGCTTATTACCCCCTCTCCCCTTGTCGTTTCATCCCGTCCAAGGAGGTGGACCTGGCTGGTGGGAGGAGTTGATACGCGCACGAGACGCCGCTGGCGGGCAGCTGAATTGAATAGTCAAGCGTGTCTCTGATACGCAGCCTTTCCGACTCAAGGTTGCCCCTTCTGACGTTTGAGACGTGATGAACCGAAGCCGGAGGATCGACTGAGCTGTCGTCTTAAAGCTGTCACGACAGACCGTATTTCCGCCGACATGTGGAACTTGCACCAGCGTCGATCGCCGCTCGTCTTGCCTAATCTTTACGACGGACAAGTAATTCGAGATGAACAGCCTGGCGCTGCGTCAAGCGTTGCTTGGTGTCTTCGCGCTCGCAGTGACTGCAACGGCAGCCACGATTCCACAGCCGACCGGTCCTTTGCAGCAACAGCTGCCTACAGCAGCGCTCAACTTCACCGCATGCCCAACCGATATCAGACCGTTCCGCAACGTGAAAGCTTCAGCGGCGCTGCAATGCGCCAACTTGACTGTTCCCATGGTCCCCGAGGACCCCGGCAGTCCGCCACTGACGCTGGGTATCGTCAAACTGCCGGCGGCCGGACAGCGTGTGGGCAACCTTTTTGTGAACCCCGGAGGCCCTGGAGGGGCGGCGTCGAGTATGGTGTTGAGCATAGCTGCGGGAAGGATCTACATGAGCGACGTTGTTCGCCAAAACTTTGACATCATTGGGATGGATCCTCGCGGCGTCGGGTTGAGCAATCCGCAGAGATGCGATACCAACCTGGTGAACCAGCCGAGCGAGTTCGATGCTACCACGCCAGAGGGCTTCAAGAAGCTATTTGAGTACAACAAAGCAGTCGGCGAATCATGTCGCGCTTTGACTGGGCCCGTATTTGACCACATGGATACTATATTCGTCGCGAAGGACATGGAGGCAGTCCGAGTTGGTAAGCACTCCATCCTCCCCGCAAATTCATGGAGCCGTGCTGATCAACCATAGCTATGGGTGGTGAGCCATTGAATTACTTTGGTGTCTCTTACGGAACTCAGTTAGGGGCCCAGTATGCCGCCTTGTTCCCATCAAACATCCGAGCCATGGCGCTGGATGGTATGTTGCAGCATACGGGCTCGTTCGCCTCCAACATCATGACGCAGGCAACGTCACTGGATGCCACTATTCAGGACTTCTTCCGATTCTTCGAAGCCAACGCCGCGAACTGCGGTGAAGGCGGAACAGAAATCAGGCAAATCTGGACCAAAGTCCTCGACGTCGCCGCAGCTGGGAACCTCAAAGCACCCGAGTGCGACGGAACCCTCAAGACGCGGTGCTTCCCCACAGCCTCGCCAAACAACATCATCGGGGCCGCCCGATCCACGCTCGAGTTCCCGCAGGATCGTGCCGCCTTCGCTCAGCAACTGCGACTCGGCGCGCTGGGGAACGGCTCCTTCTTCACGCCGGGGCTGCTCGGCGGCGACATCTTTCAGGATTCGCGCTCGCTTGCCATCACCAACGTTCAGTGCCAGGACGGTCACTTCTTCGCGGCCAAGGACCACCTCGAAGTCCAGCGCGTTGCTGACATGACGCGTACCTTTACCACGACACCTGGAATGGGTGAGTTTTGGCGGCGTGTGATTGACTGTACCGGATACCCCGTCAAGATTACGAACCCTAGGACGGCCCTCGATATCAAAGGGACGCAGAACCCGGTTCTGTTGGTGCATTCTCGGTTTGACCCTGCAACTAGCTTCGTCTACGCTGCGGGTATGATGGAGGAGTTTCAAAATGCGACATTACTCTTTAGAGAAGGGTCTGGTCATACAAGCTACCTTTTTAAAGGAGATGCATCAAGAGTAGTAGACGACTACTTGGTCAACCTGAAAGTTCCACCAGCTGGAACCGTGGTACAAAGCTAGTTGACTTGATAGCTACAATATGAATGGTGAAAACTAGTCAACGGATCCGCAGGCCGTATACAGCTCGCGTAGGCGACCGGTCTCTGACTACGCTGGGGCATGGCAAACTCACCAGTCGCAACGTGATTTCCACCTACAAATACTAAGGTAGTTAAATTGTCAATTGGCTACTAAGTACCAGAAAAATGCGCAAAAAGAGCTCGTGATCCGCATCTTATGAGGTTGCTCCCGCTGATCAACATGCGTGACAGAGGTGTCGCGTCTGTGCGAAGTTGCCGCATCACATCACTTCTTTTACCTTCGGGTGCGGTTATTATACCACTCTTCTGCATACCACTCTTGGATAATTCCGCAGACGGGATTCTTGAGCCTCTCTTTGAGCCAGCCTCTTTCAAAACTTCTCTCACACGCACCCAAAACCCGTTTTGTTGCCATCACGTGCCAGGCGCTTCTCAACCAATCAGATAATACACAGCGAACGTTGAGCACGCTGCTCCACTTTTACTCCTTCCTCCTTCCTCCTTGACAACGTTGCAAACAACGAACCCTCCCAATCTTTCTCTCACTCTGTCTTTTTTTTCTAATTCAAATACATCGCGAGAGCTGTATTTTTTCCCTCTCTCTTCTATTTCTTTATTAGTGCTGTCATCACCTCTTGCAGCGCGATCGTCAAATCCATCGACAGCAGCACAATCTCACTGACACACACTCCATCACGGGTTGCGGCGACCGACTTGGTAGTCGACGATGGTCCAACCCGAGCGAAGAAAAGAAAAACAAGACGCAGGAAAGAACGTGACACTTGCATTGTTGCGACCATCGCACCCACCTTCCCAACCATGCCCGAAGACATGCCCAGATATCCCAAAGGATGTCGATGATGAGAACGCAAAGATCATCATCGCTCGCACTTTGTTCGACAATCTCTATCCCATCAGAGGTGATACTTAGATGTGGGAAACTGAAGTACTGGAGAAGCTCAAGCCTTTTGCCCCCCGAACATCACTCAACCTCTGTCTGCCATGGGCTGCAACCAGGATTCGCCCACCCATTGGCGGTGACACATCCTACATCTACCTGCTAACTCGAATGCCCAGAGAACCTCACAGGCATGTCTAGTTCGAAGTACGCCCGGTGGGAATTCCCATCCCCACGCCGAAGGTGGACATCGGTGAGATTGGAGCCATTGGGCGCGCTTCAATGAAGAACTTCAATGTCAAACTCACGATGCACGCCACTTCCAATGAAGCCACCCCCCAGCGAGAGGTGGTCGCTTTGTCTACAATAGCTGTCGCACCTGCAGGCCCCATCAACGAGCATATATGGTCATACATTGCCCAGTGCCAAGGACCCAATTACCTTAACCCTCTGGAAACCTACCCTGAGCTCGCGACAATGGACGGCGTCCTGCCTCGTCAAGAGACACTCCGCGGCAGCCTGGTGCAAGTTCCTGCGGGTCTTTTTCTGTAGTACAATGGCAGCCCAGGGTGCGGGAAGTCGACATTTGGCATGAAGCTTGATGAATGCCTCGATCATCGGCACAGTTTCGAAGCAGTATAGGCAGCACTGCCAACACACCACAACGGCCTGTGCATGGATGCAGTCCACAAGCTCCGCAGCTTGAAGACCCCTGATCAGTTCGTCGTCGCCCACGTTCATACACTACGCGCCACTATGAACGCGATTATGGGTGTCGATTCTCAGTCACCGCACATTGACCACGCCAAGAGAAACGCCTCGAAAGACATGATTCGCCGTGCATTCACCGGTCACCAGCGGGACACTGAGAGAGCACAACCTCTGGACGACCAGACTTCGCTCACAAACCTGGTCCTGCTTAAAATCAACATGGATCAGAACACCTGGAGAAGGCTTTTGAACATCGCGATTAGAAGGATCTCGACCATGACGCCAGAGCTTTTTTGGTAGACGACACCTTCAAGCTCATCGCTCACACCCTGGCTGACATCAACGTTCTCGTTGGTACACCAGTCGCAGTATCAGACATTTCCCGTTGCACCGAACTCGAATGCGGAGGCGTCACTAAATGGCAGCTCACTATGGTCTTCATTGAAGAAGCTGAGCGTATGCCAGAGCCGCAGTTCTAAGCGTTATCCTATTTCTTTCAACCCACCTTCGTCGTCACTACGAGAGATGTCCACCTGGTCAACCCTATGAGCTCAACCCTACGAGCAAATTGTCTGATGAACAAGGCCATCAAAAACGGAAGAGCGTATTTGGCTTCAACGCAAAAGATCTCTCATCGCCCGCGCGCCTTACGCCAATGCAATTGCGGACTCCCTTAACATCAACTACCGCAATCACGGTTCTATTGCAACTTGGGCTGCAAAAAAACTGTACGGCGTCTAAATAATATCATTCACCGCACTTCCGACATATTCGATCTCTTCCACAGAGATATCAGTCCTGTCCTCCGCATCAAGGACTCGACGTCGAACTCGTTCGTAATCAACGTCGGTGGAGGCAAAGAGACCAAGATCGGCACATGAAAGGAAGGGCAAGAAAGCAGACGACGATGTCAGCAACCTGGAGCACCTGCGGAGGAAAGCGTCACCCCCGCCTCTGCAACAAGCCTGATCATACTGACCCAACGTACGATTTGAATGCAAGAAACACGAAGAACGACAAGTCTGGAAAAGCCCCGAAGCACATCATGTGATCAGATCAAGCTCAATTTCGGAAGGCTGTCGTAGCAGTTAACGCTTTCCCGTCGCTGTCGATCATCCGGTTAATGAAGACGTCCACGATAAGGAGGCCCAAAGGGTAAAGCTTAACTGCCAACGATGACTGCTGGTGAGAAGAGAAAATGGATGCTATGGTTCCCCGAGAAGGCTGGGTGCGAGGGATAACGGTTTGGAAATACGGAAGAAGGACGTAAATTTTGACAGATTGCTGGTACTAGGTGTTAAGTAATGGAAACAAGCATTAACGCGACGACAATATTGCTTTCCTGTCCGGGGACCACGAGGCCTGTTAATCTAAGCGACTTTCCCTGCTTGTCTAGGCGGTTCTTCCTGTCTATCGCTACAACGTAGATCTTCAAGATATTTTCAGACTCATTGCACATGCTGACCGAATGACCTACTAATTTAGTTCTGCCCTGATAGCTTACATCCCCACCCCTTGATTTGCTTCTTCGTCTGTTATTACCCTAACCGCACAGTAGCTCACACAAATTATGGGAAGAGAAACGAAAGGTTTCTAAATCTTGTATTACAGAATGAGATGTTGCTACAATTCGCTCCAACACTGGTATCAACAATGACGTAGACTGTTTCTACAACGCGGTCTATCGCCTCACTTCTTCACCTCGGTACTCCCCTGCGTTGTAGTCCCGCTCGCCGTGTCCGGTGCGTCCAAAAACTCCGGCCCCGGCTCGATGCTTTGATCCGGGCTTTGCTCCGCAGTCTTGGCGACGTGCTTAACACTCACCTCCTCGGCATCCAGCTGTTCTTCGCCGTAAGGACCACTCGTCTTGACTCCTTCCAGCGAATCCGTCTCGTTGCCGTCCTTGACAACTTGGTCCTTGACGCTGCTAGCCCGGCTAACATCAGCACTATCAGGACTTTCCTTTCTGAGACCGAGGTGCTTCTCGGCGAGGGGATCTTCCTTGTTGTTCCCTTTCCAGTCGGCAGGTTTCATCTGCGGCACAGGCGAGCCGACGGAAGGCTCCAGGATGGCATCACCCTCGACCGGCCCAACTTCGTCGCCACCGTCCGCGGCCCGGTGCGAGTCGGCCACGCGCCACACGACGGAGATCTTGTCAAAGGCTCGGGAACCCTTCCTGCTGGAACCTTTGATGCCATCCATGGCATCCCACTCAATCTCGAAGACGCCACTGGCGTCGGGCTTGCCATCCTGTTCGGGGCCGTTACCTTCGAAGAAGACGTTGAACCATACGTGGGCTACAGCCGTGACCATAGTCAAGCCCATGGATGCAGAGGTCCGGTTGCGGCGCTCAACAGAAATGTTGACGTCGCTGTTTGGAATGAGAATGGGTTGTTGGGGTTTGAGAATGACCGCCATGCCTCCAGGCTCGACATCAGAACTCTCGCCTTCCTTGGTGTTCGGAGGTGCAACGGGCTTGGCTACTGTCTCGCTTCTCTTCTGACCCGGAGCGACAGAGGATGCTGGGTTATGAATGAGTGATGTGGTTTTGGCGTTTCGCAGCTTCTTCGATGCGCTCCGTGAGGGCTTTGCGTTGGCCTGATCATCAGCCTCAGCGTCGGTCTTGTCTTTCGTTGTGTTGTTCGTGTTGGCGTGCTCGGCCAGGGGCGCTTGCTCAGGAGCCTTCTCCGTAGGCTTCACTCCTACTGTGGCGAGATCCGCAACCATCTTCCCGGCTCCGCCACCACTCGGCGCGTCCCCTTCGACGATGACTCTTTCACTCTTCTTGAATGTGTGAAACACCTTGATCTTCTTCCCCTCCTCCGCAAACCCTTCAACG
Source organism: Colletotrichum spinosum (assembly GCA_004366825.1). Lineage (NCBI taxonomy): Eukaryota > Fungi > Ascomycota > Sordariomycetes > Glomerellales > Glomerellaceae > Colletotrichum > Colletotrichum spinosum. The sequence goes on from QAPG01000834.1 coordinate 261,547, forward strand.
TCAAACTTGACACCACTTCGCAAACCCCAGACGTGGATCTCAACAATCTCAATCGGTCGATCGACATACTTCTTGCCGCCTTTTGTCCATCTGTCAACATAGGTGATGGTCCGCAACTGACTCGGGATCGACACGCCGGCACCAAACTTGGGGCGCATCCTCCTCTCCGTGAATCTTGTCAAGGCCTCTTCGGGCTTCCACCCGCACTCGGAAATGAGATAGCTGCAAGACACAGTTCCGCTTCGGCCCTTGCCCGCTTTGCAGTGCACAACGACAACCCTCTGCTCGTCCTTCTGCTCCTTCTTCCCGCCACTCTTGTCCGCAGCGCTTACGCCGATGTCGCCTTGCTCCAGATCGCCACCGTGAAGCCAGTTGCGCATGCTGGCCATAATCATGGGAATGAGGCGGAAGGGAGGCGGGTGATGGTCAGGCCATGGGTAATGCCTCACGCGTCCGTAGACTTCATCATCAGGATACCCAGTTCCCTCTGCGCGGAACTCCCATATCGCCCAGTTATCTTTGTGCTTCGAGTCTAGGAAGGTGACGAGTCGGTCGAGGGGGTTTCGGTAGGCTCTTTGGGGGTACGAACCCGAGGGACCGGAGCTGCAAAAACACTCGACGTTAGCAAAGTTACAAAGCAGTTAGCCAGAATGGCCATGTCTTACGTCGCAATGATGTTGGAGGTAACATAGCAAAGGTCCAGATCAGACTCGGCGTGCCGTGCTCGTGGCCCCGCGACGATCTGTCGCAGCAAAGAGGCCATGTCGAAGTCAAAAGGTAAATGTAACGGTGCAGACACAAAGCGGAGCAATGTTCAAGAACAGGGTCTTGCCGCCAAGATTAAGATGTTGTCGCAATGGGCTTGTATAAATGGGCGGTGCAGATACTGTGGTCGAGGCCGCCTGACTTTTGTCCGCCGGACTGAACTGCGCCTTGGTCGCAGCGCCGGATACAAGTAACCTTGACGTCGGTGAGCGCGAACGGAGGGGCCCACGTCATTGATAGTGGGGTTCTGGCCGGGGGCTGTTGGCGCACAGGGATATCGGCACCCAGCCTGGAAGTGCCCTGGGCTGAAGACAGAGCCCATGCTTAGCTGCGCCACTTTCGGGTGTGGCTGGAGCATCTCCTCCGTCGCTTGGTACAATACGGCCAGCCCTCATGGCACCATCATTTTACACACTGATGTCACTAGCCAGTGATCGCTAAGAACAGATGTTGCTAAACGAGACGAAAATTGAACGCTGTAATCACACACGTTCTGCAATACACAAGTGCACTAACAAACATTGGCCAAGGCCAGATGGCAAACCGAAACCCTGAAAATCATGGTGTCACGCAGAGAGCAACTCAGGCCTAGGCCAAGTTCCCGTATCCGCCAACACCTCGATAGCCTAAGGAAACCACCAAAAGCCATTTTGAACCTTGGCTGGCCCTAACACCACCACTTCCGTTCCTTTCCACTACTGTCATGTGCCTCACCCGAGATGTATTTCCCACCCAAAATCATTCGTTAGTTGATTGAACTTGCAACCCGGCTCATCGAATCACACGAGCCATGTCAGATGCAAAGTCGCTTTTCAAAGACCTGAAAGCCGCACGAGGGCAAACTTTGACAAGTTCTAAGCACTCGACTTGTGTCTTGGTCCGTTTACGACGTCTTTTTAGGGACAGCAGTACCGCTGAGGTAGCGGTTGGGGTCGGTGTAAGCGTAGAACTGACGCACAGCCGTCTTGACGGCCTCCCAGGCCTGGCGGGCGGCAGGAGGAGTACCCTGGTTGCCAACAGCAGAGTCAACGCGAGCCTCAAACAAGGCCAGGGAGTTCTGGACATGGGAACTCTGAGTGAATCGAGCGCGCAGGAAAGCCGTGTAGATGACGATCAAGATCCAAGAGCGGCGCTGGAAGGTGATGGCGGAGAGAAGCAGGCGGACCCAGAGAGCAATCTCAAGGGAGGACACAATCGACATTGAGGCATCGTAGTACTCCTTGACAAAAGCACCGATCTTGTCGGCAATAGGGTTGTGGGCGTACTGGGGCTTGCCACCAGGGGATGCGCCAGCCGCTGGGGCGACGGGCTTGGGGGGAGTGACGGTGGGAATCACGTTGGCGCGAGTGTAGGTAGCGACGTGGAAGATCGAGTAGATGGCGTAAGGGAGCATGGCCAAGGGGTACTGGGGAGACAGGAGCCAGACCAGAGACATGCCTGGTATAAGGGGTCAGCCAATGCCGTGTACTGCGATACAGAGGAGTGCAACACTGCTCTTACCGAGATACTGGACGTTCTCGTCGGCAGCCAAAGCCAGGATGTTCGGGCTAGCCTTCGCTCCAGCCTTGCTGCGAGCTCGTAGCGTCTTATAAACGACAATGCCGTACGTCAGGGCCGCGGACAGGAAGGTAAGTCGGTAGCTGAAGCGGGCAACCCTGCTGTAGTAGTTGAACGAGATGTAAGAGAAGCCATATCTAATGACTGCAAAGATCAAAGAGAGGTGACTGTGTACTTTATGGTTAGCCAGGTCGATCTACAGATTTGAGTAGAGTAGCCGCGCTGAAAGCCGGTTGTGCGATCTCCTCGTCGCGCAAAGTACTACTTCTTGTCGTCGCAGGGATAAAGTCGACGGCCAGGCGGCTCAATGGGAAGTGAGATGTACGTACCCGGCAAACCAAGCGACTTTTAAAGGAGAAGAGGTCAGCATATGTCACAGTTAGACATGCAGGCAGGAGGCGAAGACTCGACGTACATTGTAGGGTCTGGGCAAGAAGAAGCAGCCTCTGGGTCAGAGGGATGTTGGCGGGCGGAGGGGGTGCCATGGTGACGGAGTCTCGATGGAAGGGCGAGATAGATGTCGGGTATTGATATGCGGCGACTTGTGTGAAGTTGCAGCAATAATGCAAGGCGTTGTAAGACTTGCGATGCGGTACAGTACGAAGGTGAGCAAGACGAGGTATCGTGTGCGAGCTCTGATGATGTTGCTTCGGGTAACTTGGGGAAAGCTGGCCAGAATGCGCAAGAAGTTGAGGTGAAGTGTAGGTGGAGTGGCTGGTGAGGAGGTGGAGGAAAGAGGAGCCTGAGCCTGAGCCTTAAGGTGCCTAGACTCCGGGCTGCGACCTTGAGCGGGCAAGCGGTGGTCGGTGCGTCAGTGCGTCACTGTTTCCTTTGGCTGCCCTGGACTTCCTGCTTGTTCTGCCATTTTCCTCCGCCAGCTGAGGGCGCTACCTTCCCGGCCTACGTAGGAACCTGACGCAATGGGTTTTCAGCGCATGTCTAATCCTACGTAGGTTCCTGCCTTTTAGTTGATCTCATTCAGAGGCAAGCGGCACGTAACCTTCGAATAATCAAGCAGTAAGTCATGTTCACTAGCATTTAACTTACTGTACCTAGACAGAGTGACAGGGGGTCGCTGCACCGCCGTCTCGGTGATGAGGTATTTCCTCTCGTCAAGTTATCGTCCAGGGTCCCGGGCACCTCAGCGGCAGATCTACGGTCTGCCACGGACGAAGCCAAAGTACCCCTCCGAACTTGTGTCCACGGTGGGAGGAAGATTGCGACACAGGGCTCAATTGGGTGTCACACACGAATCATGATGAGCGGCAGTTGCGACGAAATTTCACATGCAATATTTCCATGTTTCCTAAACATCCCTTTTTTCCGTTCCAGCTAAGCTCATGTGCGTGCAGCTGGACCCAGCAGAAAGGGAACATCTGAGCGAGTAGCGTGCGCAGGTACGGGCACAGGACACTTTCAGGTAGAAGCAGAGATGAGACGACGGAATGTAATCCGTGCTTTCAACGGCCTGGCCTCGAATAAACGATTACACAACTGCAGGTCTACTATTGAGAGGTGTTTGCCGAGACTGAAGACAAATCAACAGTGAAGTGGATGCTCTGATGCATCTATGAGGCAGTCTGCGCAACCGTCAGTGCCTTCCTGCCTTGGACGGGTCTCCTAGCGAATCGATCTTTCATCACTACCTGGCGCTAGTGCTGAACTTCCCTGCTGGTGTGTCAAGCCACAATCTTCCCGCGCCTTTCTTCTCTTCCGTCATCATCTCCCCAGCTCGTGGTTTGTGCGTCAGCTGCAGCTTCCTTAGCTGGAACCAATCAAATACTCTTGTTTCTTTGATTGTCTAGACACTGTCCGTCAAGTCTTCTATCAGCACTCAACACACGGTGCTTATTCTGAAGACACAACTGTACAAGACCCCTGTTTCAATTGGGAAGCTGTGGCGTCACAAGCTCTTGACTTTTGAAATGTTGAGAAGCGTAGCTCCGTGGCATCACCACAACTGATCGTTTCGACGGCCCGAGTCGTTTCGTACTTCTCCGACTACGACAACCGCCACGATGCCGCCAAAAGCTGCCCCTGCTCAGAGGGAATTTGTACATCCCGAAGCTGGCCATGCGCGAAAGAAGTCAGTCTTTCAATTCTTCTTCTTCCCACTGCCGATTGTGACTTCCAACTAACATAATCTCCCAACAGGCCGCCCAGCCCTTTCGGAATCGAACCCATTACCGCCTTCTACTGTTTCTTGGCTGCCAACACAATCTCGGCTCTCTTCGCCCCTATTCAAGATTGCGACGAGACATTCAACTACTACGAACCTGCACACTACCTGTCCCATGGCTACGGCCTCCAGACGTGGGAATACTCCCCCACGTACGCCATTCGCAGCTGGTTATACGTGAGCCTACACGCTATCGTCGGCAACATTCGACGTCTCCTTCCGCAGTCCACCAAGGTAAGTTTGACATTCTCTCGCGACGCCGACTTCATTGATACTGACCGTGCCAGGTCGGCGAGTTCTTCTTCATTCGATATGTCCTGGCCTTCGTCTGCGCCCTGTGCCAGACACTGCTGTTCCGTGTTATCAGTCTGACGCTGAACGCCCGCATTGGTGTTTTCTTCATCATGGCTACCGTCTTCAGCCCCGGTAACTTTCATGCCAGCACCGCCTTCCTACCCTCGAGTTTCGCCATGTACATGGCCATGCTGGGCGCAGCCTCTTTCATGAACTGGCGCGGTGGACTCAAGACCGCCCAGGGCATCTTCTGGTTCGCTGTTGGAGGTGTCATTGGCTGGCCTTTCGCTGCAGCTCTTTCTGCCCCGTTCTTGGTTGAGGAGGCTGTCTTCGCTGTGTTCAGTGACAAAGATCGATTCATCGAGGCCATCATCCGCGTCTTCAGGGGTATAATCGCTGGTCTGATTGTAGTGGTATGTCCTCTCTTTTCCTTTGACTTGCTTCGGATCTAATGGCTTGCAGTTTCTCGACGCCTGCATCAACACTTTCTTCTACAAACAAGTCGAGGTCGTGCCCTGGAACATCGTCAAGTACAACATCTTTTCTGAGACAGGTGGTCCCAACCTGTATGGAACTGAACCCTGGACCTTTTACTTCCGCAACCTGTCATTGAATTTCAATGTCTGGTTCATCTTGGCACTCCTTGCTCTGCCACTTTTTATTTTGCAAAAGATTCTCTCACCTTCCGGCCAAGGCTTCCAAACCGGCTTGCGTGCGCTCGTCTTCATTTCTCCTTTTTACCTGTGGCTCGGTATCTTTACCCTACAACCACACAAAGAAGAGCGCTTCATGTACCCCGCTTACCCCTTTCTCGCCCTGAACGCGGCAATGTCTCTCCACATCGTTCTGTCTGCTTTCGGAAATTCGGATCCCAAGACCCTTGTCGGTAAGATTCCGGCTAAGCTCAAGCTGTCTCTCGTCACCCTCGTCCTTCTCTTGTCGTTTGACATTGGCGTCACCCGAATTTACGGCATATGGTCAGCCTACTCGGCGCCTCTGAGGCTGTACTCCCCCTTGGGAGCCGGCGTTAGCGGACAACAGGGCTTCGGTGTTCGCGGCGACAACGTGTGCTTCGGCAAGGAATGGTACCGCTTCCCTTCTTCTTACTTTCTTCCGCGCGACATGCACGCCAAGTTTGTCCGGTCTGAGTTCCGGGGATTGCTTCCTGGCGAGTTTTCAGAGGCTCGCACTGGCTTCGGATTTTGGAGCGGCACGTGGATGCCTACTAGTGGTTTGAACGATCGAAACGAGGAGGACATGGGCAAGTACGTCGATCAACGTGCCTGCGGGTTCTTGGTGGACACCCAGTACCCGTTGCGGAATGACCCTCTGCCCCCCAGCGAGCCCGACTACGTTGCCGATGCGGAGAGCTGGGACGTGGTGAAATGTATTCCTTTCTTGGACGCAGCAAACACTCATTTCCTCGCGAGGGCTATCTGGGTGCCGGACGTTCCTTTCATTCCCGAAAAGTTCCAACGGAAATGGGGCCAGCACTGTCTCTTGAAGCGTAAGAAGTGAGCGACGGTCCACCACGTCGATCATTCTTGACGAGGGAAACGAAGTTTCCAGGCTGGAGTTTCCAGGCCAGCCTGGAACACCACCCCACAGGTAAAGCAGGTTGACCAGTCACTGCTCAAAGCGCAAACATGCACTTACACCCAAAATTCGGTTATAGCACTGATTGTCTGGATCCCTATGTGGAATCGAGAGTTTTGCAAAGAAGCCATTCGTCCGAAACGAGCAGCTCAAAAATCATTGCGAACAACAGACAGGCCTGCACTATACAGGGTCAGCTTACTGTAGCTCCGAGTGTGGGCGGTATATACTGGCTGGTTCAGGGCCAGTTTCTACACATTGGTCTTCTGAGCTCGCCGCTTCTATCTTAGCCAAAGCAGGGTAGTAAAGAGCGAAGCCATAGAAGAGAAACCATCAGTCACTAGCATGCAGCATCAAACAGAAGTTCGTCGTTTCAATTTGCCCCAAGATTTGGGGGCAGGACGTCGCATCGTGAGGAAGTATGCCTTTGGCATCAACCATAGGTCGCGAAGACAGGACTTTGCCTACAAGACCCAGGTCACGGCTGAGCGGGCCAGGATGTCGGCCTCAAGCTCGTCGCCCAGGAAGACCGAATCCCATAGCATGGCCCCGTCCCCGTCGGCCTGAACGACGAAGCCCTCGACGTTATAATGACTAGTCAAATATTGTACTAGCGGTACAGGGTGTCTGCCCTGTCTTCCTGGCGATGAATGACGGGCGATCGCTCCTTCAGATCTTGTGGCCACCCTTCGGATTTCCTGACCACCAATTTGTGGCGGAACACATGTTCTTGTACAAGCCTACAACTCCGCCCCTTGGGTTTTACGTTGGTGGTAGCGGCTGAGGTCGGGTTTAAGGTTGATGTTGCTGATATTGCCGACATCCAATTCGCACGGAAAGGCCGATATCTGGCCTCCAAGTAAGCACAATTCATTAAGGCAAAGCAAGGTGCCCCATGCTTGATAATGGTCGAGCTTTCAACCGGCTTTCGATCTCTGAGCCGTTCATTACTCGCGGCTTTCAACATGGTAGGCCTGATGATCCTTCAAGAAAAAAAGGAAAAGCACCCTGGGCCATCCATCCTCGGAAAGAAGTGCCGACGATCGTCAATGCGACTCTTCGTTGGGGTAAGTACTCTGCCCTGCCGCCTCGACAGCGACCCTGTCACGATCCCGTGCAGGAACGAAAACTTCCAGTAAGATTAGAAGCTTATATATTTGTGGCCGGATGAACGTCTGGAATGCACGCTAGCCAGTACCCCGAATAGCGTGAAATCTTGAGTGCCTCTGTTTTCTTTAAGGCCGAGGAAAGAAAATATCAGTAATGAACAATTTTCTTGGTTGATACACCGTACTCGGTAAGATAAAGGGCATTGTGACTGCCTCGTATTTCATCGCCCCCTACCTAGTAAGCCCTACTGTTTAGGCAGTACGCTGCCGATATCACTGTAATAGTCAGACTGGCAGAGAAGGAAACCTAATCCCGCCGAGGGCTTGAGACGAACGGCAGGGATTCTGGGGGGTTCCTAGATGAATGGTTCACTCTTGGAAAGCGGGCCTGAGAAGGGGCCAGGACTCCAGACTGCACACGACACATACAAGTAAATGCCCCACGGATACCCCGACTGACCTGGAGGCTGGGGCGAGGTGTACGCTGAAGAACAGGAGAGCGAAGTGCTCGTAAACAGCCGCGTAAACCATCGTAGATCGCCATATAACTGGTTGCGTGCCTGCACCTTGCGATCCTTAGTGATCATACTAGCTCAAGTATTTCCTTCAACACAACAGTCTTTTCTGATAGCGTTCTGCACCCTCGTTGTTTACCTGTACGTTCCCCTCCGTAATTCTCTATTTTTGCCATTGTATCAGTAATCACAAAGTGTACACCCGACTGACCAAGTCTACCAGACCGCGTCATGAAGTTCCCAAAGATCGCCACAGTCGCCGCCATCCTAATGTCAACTACACCAGCCCTCTCGGATCCATGCGTGTCGAGACCCGTCGTGCCACAACCTCCGGGGATATGGTGGGACTACCACCACGGCGACGCAGACCACTGGAGCTGGAACGCAGAGATAGGCGACGCCCTCATCCAGGACAATGGGTGGGCCTACTTTGACGGAGACGGCTGGACGCGATCGAATGCCATTCTGATACAATATCGAGATTTACACATGGCCGTGTATGCGCATCCCAGCGCGAGGAGCGGGTGGTGCGAGTTGCCGCCGGGCGCCAACCTCGACATAATCTACGTGAAGTCGTGGGACGGGGAACATTGGCTGTAGTTGGGAACGGGACCGCATTTTGATGGGGAGCGTGGGAAATGGGATACCCTCTTGTGCGAACATCAAGAAGAAAAAGCGAGCCTTGAGAATATTAATAACGGCCTATGTTTAAGAATTCAGTTGAATTATACTGATTTGACTGATTTTTTGCTGTCTATGACTTGACGTCTGACTCTGATATGAGCTCCTCAATTTCCAGCTGCTCCAAGCTCTTCCCATACCCCCCATGGTGGACTTGGGCTTCTTATTTGATTTACTGAAGCTGTGATTTGCAATCGTAACACTCTGATGTTCTAATCTGGATAGGGTCGTGCGTGAGATTGTCATGCTCGCAGAAATCGTGAGGAGGATTTCCGTTCCCGCCGCACCAGTTCATGAAGGTGTCCTCAGTGATGAGGCAACTGATGGTTCTGGTACAGATTCGGCAGCGGACCTCTGAACACTTGACGGTGCACATGTTTGCGATTCTTGGGCGTGTGATAAGCTCAGCTAGATATTTCTTCTGGGGGTAAGGAGGAAGAGGGTTGATGGCAACGTTGACGATGTCTTAGGAACTGTGTGAGAGGCTGCAATGGATGTGGATAAACTGATCATTTTGCTGCGAATATACAGCCTCTTAAGTATACAGCATGGTCGTTGGAAACAGACTGCGATTAAGTCATGACTGGGTCACAAATGACCAGTCTACTGCCGCTTGATGTGAATCAGTCAAGTTGAAAGAACAGCCCGCACCAGGTCACAGGATATGGGCCTGGGAGTCTAACAAGTCCTTGGCTTGAGAGCCTTTCATGACTGACAAAAGCCGTAGAAGCTGATGCTACACATTTCCGTCTCTTCTGTCATCTGAATGCAAAAGCAACCAACTGCGGCCCTCCAATCGCTTGCAATCAACATTGAAAAATGGTCCTGCGGCAGCTCAAACTATTAGAAGAAGAACGACACGACGCGCTTCCACGTTGGAACTTTCTCATCGACCGTCTCGTAAGCCGCCAACTCCTCCTCTCGCCTCCTGCCCTTGTCGAGATCGACACTGCGAAGATCGACCCCGAAACCCCAGTCTTTGGTGTACACCTTCCAAAAGGCAAAGAGAGAGATTGTGATGGGAGCAGCAAGGTAACTCTGGAAGAATGACTCTGCGTTTGGGCTTCCTCCCACGGGCTATCTGGCGTCAGCAGCTTCGGTGTTGCAACGGCCGGAAGACCTACGAAGAGGGCCGAGTAAAAGGTAGCGATGAGCGAGCACAGCACAAGGAACACGCCCAGGTAGCTCCCGTACACGCCCAGGGCAGAACGCCACGGGATGTCCTCGAGCGGCCTCCCCTGAAGCCTCCACGCCTTTCGGAACCGGATGTGGGCGAGCATGATGCTGAGGTAGGCGAACTGCCCAGAAAGGCCGGTCATGGCGAGGAGCCAGGAGAACACCGTCTGGCTGTCGGCAGCAACCGTGATGAAGGAGATGAAGCCAAAGGCGACCTGGAGGGCGACGCAGTATATGGGACGGCCCTGCTTGTCAATCTTGGCGAAGACGGCCGGGGCACGCCCGCTTTCGGCCAGGGCTTGGAAGACGCGGGTCGAACCGTACGTACACGAGTTGGCGACGCTGATGACGCAGAGGGTGATGACTGTACGAAGGTATGTTAGCCCATACGAGTTCGGTATTACAGGATGTTGTGTGTGTGTAGAGGGGGTCCGAGACCGTACCGCCGTTGATGATGTGCGGCAGAACCTGGATCCCGGCAAGCTCCACCGCGAGGACGAACGGAGACGCCTTGGTGTTTGCGCCGCTTGCGCCGAGGAGGACGTCGCTGTCTGACGGGACAACGAGACCGAGAACGAAAATGTTGAGTATGTAAAACAGGGCGATGCGCCAAAAGACCTGCTGCGAGGCCTTGGGCAGGGTTTTGCGGGGGTCCTCGGCTTCCGCGGCCGCGAGACCGACCATTTCTGTTCCGCCAAAGGAGAATGCTGCACAAACTGGTGTGAGATGGAGTGTTTGAGAAAATGGCGAGAGAGAAAGCGAAGCGTACCTGCCGTGACGAAAACGGAGCAGAAACCTTTGAAGCCATTTCGAAAAGCGCCCGGGTCCTGCCAGTACGCCGTGCCAATGTAGCCCCTGGGATCGGTGGGAACACCGCCGGTGTTGATGACGATGCCGAGGACGATGAAGCCTATGCAGGCTATGATCTTGACAATGGCAAGAATAAATTCAACTGGGGGCAGATGGTCAGCAAAGTCTCGTCTGTGAAAGGGTTATCGGCCTTGCCTTCGCCATATCCTCGCACTCCAAAGAATTGGATAACGATCAACAGGGTCATGAACACAGCTGCCCATACGCCAGGGTTTACTTCCTCTCGAGTCTTCCAAAACTCGATGGTAATCCCCGCTGCGGTGATCTCAAAGGGAAGCGTGAGCATCCAGCCGATGGAATACTCCCAACCCATCGCGAAGCCCCTATCGTCTTGTTCAGTGATGGCAGTAAGGTGATGGACCAGTGAAGCTTGACATACCAAGCTGGGTCGATGAAGCGAACGGCGTACTCGTAAAAGGCACCGTTGACGGGGTATATAATGGCAAGTTCTCCGAGGGCTTGAACTGTGCACATCATCATGCAGCCAATGATGATGAAGCCGATGAGCTGTAACTGTCAGTCGAGGTTGTTTTCCGACATGGAGGAAAGCATACCAAGGCTGCAGGGCCGCCAGTCCGCAACGCACCACCGGTGCCAACGAACAGACCGGCTCCAATGGAGCCTCCTTTTGATCGATATAAGTATCAAAAACGACGTAAGATTCGAGAACGAGTGATCATACCGATGGCAATCATCTGCATGTGCCGGCCCTTGAGCGATCGCGCAAGCTGATGAGGTTTGCCCTCTCCATCGCTGTCGATCTGGTGGACTACCTGCTCATCTGCGATCTTGGTATCTTTCTCTGCAATCGACATTATGGATGCTGTAATGGCAAGCTTCAATTTTGCATGAGACACAATGTTCTAGCTGAGGGCAAAGGCTCTCTTCCACCGTTTTATTTCACATCTTTAGGCCACAACTTTCTCCCACTTCTGCATGTTTATCTCCTGCGCCTCTGTGCCGACGAGATACAGCATCGTCTTGTCAGTTTTCTAACGTCTGTGGATATCTTTGTAGATACCCTATCTGTCAGATATCGCTACTGTTGGCTCGCCAGCTAGGGTGAATGACGGCCTCGTTGCTCGGAAAGCGGTCGTCGCCTGGTGGAATCTGGCCGCAGAAGACGAACAAAGTCCGAAACCCCTGTGTGATGCATCGTGTTGCATTATCAACAGCCAGGATGAAAGCAAGCTTTCGCCTAGACCAGGCGGCTCTTGAGGGTGTGACGGGAATAAGAGAGGTAGGACGACATGGGCGAGTCCGGACCAGCCAGGTCCTGAACCAGGGTGGAGATAAGATCAAAGGGACAGTCTGACTGCTGGGCAAGCTGTCGGAAGGAGAGTATGGATTCCTTACTTCATAATTGTGAGATTTGTTCCATTCGATACAAGCTGAAGGGCTTTTTAAATAGGAGGAGAGCCCAGGACGTGAATGACAACGAGGAATGGAAAAGGTTGCTACCGGAAACAAAGCCTTTGCATGCAGCTACAACAACGTCTGTGTGGACAAAGTCCAGTCAAGACGACGAAGATCAAGAGAGATGAGCAGGTGCAGCGGCACATATCATGCCGACGACCGCATCCCCCCATCTGATAAGAAAGTCGGCGTTGCGGTGATGTTGGGCGATTGCGGGGTCGTATCGGAGGGGTGGCCGGTCGAGTAGAGCTCCCTACGGACTCCACCCCGGTATGCTTGACCAAATATCACCATGCTGCTCGGATCGTGTGCATCCATCAGGACGTCAGGTCTGCTATCTTATCTCTCCAAACGCAGTGACATGCATGCTAGTAACCCTGCAGTGCCATCCTTAGCTCCCCAAGTGCAACGGCCAGCATCGCCTCGCCTCGCCTCGCCCACGCGGGTGATATTTGCAGTACACGTGTAGATACTATTACCACGTATGATAGTACGTAGGCAGTCGTGCGTTGCGGCATGCCAACCGCAAACCACATCTCCACAGTCTTTCTGGTGCTCGACGGTAACTTGGGATCGTTGCCGATTGGCACACATCGCCACCACCACCAACTCCTCCTCCTCAGACACAGCATGTGACCTCGCCCGCGCCAGGATCTCCATGCCTCCGTTTCCGTACATCGGACCGGAAGGAAGCTTTGGAGAAGCACTTAGCAGTTGGAGAAGAATCCCGATCCCGACGGCTAGGCCAGAGGTGGGGTAGATGCCAGATGGTGAGCACTTGGAAATAGAAAGCGGATGAGGTCGTTAAACACGCCTCCTCCTCGGCCAAATATCATATAATAAATTCCAAGTTCAACACACCATCCCATTCTGTCAATCAACTGGCGGAGAGAAAGCAAGCAAGATGAAACTCGCCCTAGGTCCCTTCGCCACGGCGAAAACTCCATGGCCCGCCCCCACGCTCATCGCATCCAGACGATACGGCAAACCAACAGCTCCACGACAGGCCCTCGCCCCCGGTTCACCACAGCCCACGCTTCAACCTCCCGCCGTCCCCTTGGACCACAAATCCTCACCCTTGCGGAACTCCGTCGCGGGATACCCGCTGTCCGTCCTGTCCACCGGCAACCTCCTCAGATCGCTGCTCGTCACCACCATCTCCTCGCACCGCCTGCTCCTCATCCCGTCGCTGTACGCCCTCTCCTTCCTCGCCAGACCGGGCCGCGGGCTCCTCTTCGACGTCGACCGCAACCCCGTGCTGCACGCGATCCTGCGCAGGACCTTTTACGACCAGTTCTGCGCGGGGGAGACGGCCGAGCAGACCAAGGCCTGCGTCGACGGGCTGAAGAGCCTGGGCTTCAAGGGCGTGATCCTCACGTACGCAAAGGAAACCGTCTTTGACCACATCACGCAGTCTGCGCAGGAGCACGGCAGGGTTTCGCGCGCGGGCGATGGCGCGCCGGGCGTGGATCCCGAGATTGAGTCGTGGCGACGCGGGACGCTTGAAACTGCGGCCCAGGTCGGTGAGGGTGACTTTTTGGCCATCAAGTACGTTGTCCATTTCATTTCCCTGGTTTCAGGCTTCTAGCAGCTGGCTGACTCTCTCTTTCTCTCTCTCCAAAGACTGACCGGCGCCGGGCGCGAGGTGACAACCTCCTTCGCCAACAACGCACCCCTCCCGGAGCAGATGCACTCGGCGCTCACAGAGATCGCCACCACGTGCAAAGCCCGCGGCATCAAGATCATCGTCGACGCCGAGTCGCAGCACTTCCAAAGAGCCATCGACCTCGCCACCCTGGACCTCATGCGCACCTTCAACCGCGACGGGTACGCCGCCGTCTACAACACCTACCAGGCCTACCTCAAGAGCACGGCCGCCAACATCGAGAACCACCTCGAGGAGGCCGGCAGGGAAGGCTTCACCCTCGGTCTGAAACTGGTTCGCGGCGCCTACATCCTCTCCGACAACCGCTCCCGCATCCACGATACCAAGCAAGACACGGACGACGCGTACAACACCATCGCCCAGGGGGCCGTGAAGCGCCACATCGGCGACTTTGGCGGCGCGCGGCCGTTTCCGTCGGTAGACTTACTGCTGGCGAGCCACAACAAGGAGAGCCTCTTCGCGGCGCTCAAGTTGCACCAGCAGCGCACCAGGGAAGGGAAACCCACCGTCCCCATCGCATTCGGGCAGCTCCACGGCATGTCGGACCAGGTCAGCTTCTCGCTGCTGCAGGAGAAGAGCGAGGGGCTCAGCGGGCCTGACGTCTACAAGTGCTCGACCTGGGGCAGCATGGGCGAGTGTCTTGCTTATTTGCTCCGCCGCGCGGTGGAGAACAGAGACGCCGTGCTGAGGACCTCTGATGAGCATCTTGCTGTCAAGAGGGAGTGCTGGAGGCGGTTCAAGTCGGTCTTTGCTGTTGCGAACTGAGCGAGCGTTGCGGTTGGTGCTTACAAGAGTACATGTTGTGAGTCTGCGGGTGGCCTTTACGAGTAAGAAGACTAGAGTTTGGACGATCAATGCATGATGTTATGACACCTACTCCTCTCCTAGCCTTCTTCCTACGAGCCAGCTGATAATTCCTCACCGTGAGACTTGGAGGCGGTTCTGTAATGTCACGAAACCCGGAGGAGGTCATCAAGCTACGAAGACATACCAGCATCACTCATAAGACTCGTGCGGGGCTAACTGATCTCATTCTCTTGCACTGCCTTCATGCCAATTCGAAGCTACCTATCTGCCAAGTCTCGGCCGTCTTCTGTAGCGGAGCGCGAGGAGGACGTCAATGTACCTCAACCATGCAGACACATCGTTTGCAATCCGTGGCAGCAATCATGCCTTTGCAGCCAGCTTCTCAACTCTCCATCGCGTAGCCCTTCATGCATTCTATTGCTTGCCATATGCCATCCTTTCCTCTCGTGCTTGTATGTAGTGCTCCTTTTGCCCGTTGGCTAGGCCAGTCGGATTTCCCTCGGAGCTCACTCAGTAGCCCTGCTTGGCCAGGTCGAAGAGGCGGCGCTGTTCAGGATCGGGAATTTGCTGAAGCGCATTCATCGGCAGCTGACCCGGCAGGCGATGCAGCTCGAAAGTGTATTCTTCCTTTGCCTGCTCGTTCACCCTCATGTTGTAGTCAACTACGACGTAAAGGCCATCGAACCTGATGCCCTTGCTGGGCTGGTAGGCCCCCTTTCTCGTGCTTGATCGGAGAACACGAACTGGACGTTGAGTGCGTCTGGACGTGATGAGAGGCTGGGCTCCTCCATTGCCTTTGGGGCCAGAGTAGTAGAGGATCTCGCCATCATCCCGGTCTTTGCCTTTGTACGCACCCGACTTCACGATGGAGTAGGCACCGGTCTCGGCCGTGCCGTGGATGCCGCCCTGCCATGAGCCGTGCGCGCCGTCAAAGAACGCCTTGTACTGGAAGGCCCAACATGTTCCCACCGACAAGCCGTTGTAGCCGTATGAGTTGGCATCGCGTTTGAGATGTGCGAGTTCGGGGTTAATCTGGTATACCCTCTTTCCCTTAGCCATGTAGAACGCGATACCACACATGATGCCATTGACTCCATACACCGGGTGATCGTGGGCCGGGAGGCGCAAAGACTGGACAGCGCCGTTGGCAGAATCCGTAGTGGCATTGGTCGTTCCCATGCCGGCTGAAAATTTGCCGAGTACTCCAAATTGAGCCTTAGTAGGCTGCATCGAAGCGGCGGATAAAGTTGGGTGTACCAGATCGGTTTGAGGGGAGTTAAAGGTCTGTTGCAAGGTAGCCTGGCCATTGAGGTTCCCGTTACTCACAAACTGCGGGTTATTGCTCTCGAGCATGCCGTTCGAAATGTTGGAAGCCAGTTTCTGGAGTTTATCGTCGACGGGCGCAGGGTTCGCGTTGAGAAAGTTGACCAACAAAGAAAAGTCGCCGGCAGAGATGCCGTTCTGGTAGTCAAAGGTCTGACTATTGAGGTTCTCATTGGTCACAAACAGCTGGTTATCGTCCTCCGCGATGCCGTTCTGGTTTTCTATGGCTTGGTTGTGGAGGGTTTTATCGACGGACACATGATTGTCGGTAATCTGGGTGTCGATGGTCTGGCTGTCGTTGGCCTGGTTGTAGCGGTTATGATCGTTGACCATTGAAGAGTACTCGCCGGCAGGGACGCCGTTCTGATTGTCGATGGCCTGATGATAGAACTTGTCGCCGACGGACACAAAGCCCTCGTTCGTGTCGACGCCGTTCTGGTTGTCGATGTTATGGTTGTCGATGGTCTGGTGGTCAGCGGCCTGGCCGTAGAAGTCGTCAACATCCATCAACTGGCCCTCGCCATTGCTGATACCGTTCTGGTTGCCAAAACCCTGAGAATCCATCATGCAAACTTTTGTTTCGTAGATGTTTTGTTTTGGGGAGTGGTTTGGGAGCGTGTTTGTTGTGGACGGTGAAAGACCTCATCCCTTCTGGCTCCTTCCCTGACTATCTCAAAGATGTTGATTTTACGACTAAGCAATGATGTGACGACTAAGCAGGGTTGGGACGAGCCATATTGAGAATGAGACGTTTTCGTCTGGTCACTGGGTGGGATTCTCGAGATGTGTGCTCGGGGGGAGGAGGGTGTGGATGTGAACTTTTCAAACCTGGATCTCTGTGGTATAAATAGCAAAGAGCCTTGTCTTGCCCATCACCTTCCTTCATTATTTCAAAGCTGCTCTTAGGACGACTAAGCAACATCTAAAAGAGCTGTTGTGTTCTTGAGATGTGTTTTGTTGTCAAGTTGTTTAATGTTGTTGTCAAGTTGTTTTGCTATTCATTCGTCGCATGTTCCTTCTGTTTCTTCGTCCCAAGCTCTTGTCAATTTTTCGTTGCATGCTCTTGTCAAACTTTCGTCGCATGTTCTTGTCAACTTTTCGTCGCATGGTTTTTGCCTCTGTTGTATGTTTTTAGTATTCCTCTGTCGCATGTTCAGTATTCCTCTGTCGCATGTTCCTTCTATTTATCATCATCTAGCCCTTCTGCTTTTTCATCACATGTTGTTATTAACTTCTCGTCGCATGTTGTTGTTAGCTTCTCGTCGCATGTTGTTGTCAACATCTTGTTGCACATTCTACTAGTTATTTATTTCACTGTCGTGCTCTATGATATTTCTATTTCATCATAGTATTGTGCTACTTTTGATTTGCTATGTTGCTCTATTAGGCTATGACTCAGCTAGCAAGAGGTAATGTAGTAGACTCAGTATAACAGATAGATTTTAGTCTTATGTTAATCAAGAGAGCATATAATAACTATAACCTCCTTTATCAGAAGTCATTGATAATTTCTTATCTATAACTGTTGTAGCTCCTATTGCAGCCTCTATTTATATTAGTAAGAAGTAGCCACTTGAATAAGCCTGAAGTATTAGCTGACTTTGCAATAATACCAAGCAAGCTATATACTCCTGATTCTTTGTGGTATGTCGAGGTCCTTTTAAGGAGCCTCTGCTATTTTGCAATTCCTATCTCAATTACTATCACATTGATGGAATAAGCATCCAATGTAGTTGTTGCAATGAATGGAGACTCTAGTGATTCTGAGCACAACCTTGAAGACAGACTCGGAAACTGCTGGAGTATTTGAGAATGACAGTAAAGGTAAAAGGCAAGAGTTCCTTTCCTGCCTATAAGCATAGCCCATTTTCAATTTCAAGATGTACGTGGTACACAGCTTGTTCTTTCCCAACCATGAGCCCAACTCTTCTAATATCGCAGTCGAGACTGATAAGCGGATCTCGCTCTTCTTCGCCGCAGAACCCCTCAAGCAGGGATATTCCCATTGCACGTCGGACCACGTTGCCGGGCCCATCTCGAATACGACAGAATGATATGCACCCCGCATTCCGCCGACCGTCCGAGTCGGTAATGACACAACGAGCTGCTCGATGTAGTAGTTGGAGATAACGGTTTTCCTGGGATGCCCTTGATAAGCGCTCCTATGGGCCGTGTCCCTTATCTGCAGATGTCCAGCTGATGAAGGAACGCGCGCAGCAACTTCAATGGGGGAGACGACGACGACCCCGCACGATTATCGAATATCTGGGGAGAGGCAGACGGCTGTCCCTCCGATACCCACCTCCATGGCGATACCAAGACCTCTGTCGTTTCTGGAAGCACAGTAGAACAGCATGGAGTCCTCCAACACTCAGCGACGGATCACGAAGCGGTCATCCTACGCGTGGGTATCCGGCGGCGCTCCTTGTTCCATCATATGCGCTGACTGGTCGTTTCGCACGTTGACAGATGCTCGCGATGCCGACGGCAAAAGATCAAGTGCTCGGGACTGCACCCGTGCAACAACTGCACCCAGCGACGGCTCACTTGCATATTCGACGAGCGTGATAACAAGGTTATGGTGACGCAGGGGTGAGGACCCTGAGTCTCAAATCCCAGCTATGACGACAATACTGACTTTTTGGGCTAGCTACTTGTCGGAGTTACAACAGAAGATTACACGATTGGAACGAGCCCAAGCCAGGGCGCAGGCCGAGCAGAGCTTGAGACAGACAGAGGGGAACGAAGGTGATGGAAACGACGGTACGTTCACCACTGCTCATTTCTACAGCAGTTCTTCTGACACTTGACAGATGGCCTAAATGAAGTTGCCATCTCCAACGGCCGACGAAGAAGCAACTACCACAGCCCTGGCTCTCCGCCGCGGAACCAAGCAGATGGCGATGGGCCTGATCTGACAAACCCGCTGACGGCAACCCCGTCGCGTTACTGCTTATCCGCTTCCAATGGCATGGCCTGTAAGTTCGACCAGGCTCTATCGACCAGTACCTCATGGAGTTGATGTTAACCACTGCCTTGTAGATTTTCTTGCGCCTTCGTCCAACTGGTCATTCTCTCGCCAGGTCCTCAGCGTCACCCACGAGCACGTGTGTCAGTCGCCTCTGCCTACGAACAGCCTGTTATTCGATGGCTTTGCCTACGACCTCGGATGGGATGGCTCCCGCTCGGCCCTGCCTATGGACAGTCGGCTGATTCCCAGCATCGACTACGCAATCTTCTTGATCAACGCCGTCAAGTTCCACTGCGGTCAGCTGTTCCATCTTTTCGAGGTGGATCAGTTCATGGACAACATGCACAAGTTTTACTCCAAGTCTTGCACGGACAGGGCAGAAGACACAAGTCTCTGGTACATACAATTTTTGGTGATACTAGCGTTTGGGAAAAGCCTCATCCAGAAGAAGAACCACGGCAAGAGACCCTCAGGGGCCGAGTTCTTTGTCCGGGCTCTTCAGCTGTTGCCCGACATCACTGCGCTCTGCAAAGAGCCGATTTTGGCTACGGAAATACTCTGCTCCATCGCTTGGTATTATCAAGCTTTGGACTTTCGCCACGCATCTCACAATTTCGTAAGGCAGCCAGAGTCTCTCATATTTTCCAAGGCTGACTTTGCGTAGATTGGCCAAGCCAAGAGCATGGCCATGAACCATGGAATGCACACAGACATGCCCATAATGGACCTGGGACCTGAGCTCGTCCAACGATGCCGGAAGATCTGGTGGACCGTGTACGTCTTGGACCGTCAGATGACTTCGCTGATGGGGCTCCCTCAGTCGACCCTCGACGAAGGAGTCTACTGCCAGCTTCCGACGTACTCGGGTTCGTTACAGCGCACGACTGCTCTGAGCATGCAGATCAAGTTCGCTCGCATCATCGCTGAGATCAGCAGCAGTATGTGTCACGTTCTCTCCAGTTGAAAGAAGCTGACGATTCTTCCAAGCCGTGTATGGCACGAGCGGCAGGCTCAGCAAGCGATTTGTACTCGGCACGAAGGCCGTCTTGCAGAGCATCGTGTTAGTGGCCGACGAGCTCCGAAATTCATTCCCTCTCCACGCGGACGAGCGCTTTGACGGAATCTCGCGGCTCTCTGCGCACCTTCATCTGTTGTACTACCAGGTTTGCTACCTAGTAACGTTCCTTTAGGGTTTCCAGGGTATTGATACTCTCACCTAGTGCATTGTTCTAGCCACTCGTCCATTGCTACTCTGCTGCCTCATCAAGCGCTTCGAGTCTCCCCTCGAGGCAGACCTGTTGATCGCGTCGCCAAAGGTCCGGAATCCAGTCCAGATGTGCGCAGAATCTTCGATTCAAATTCTGAACATCCTTGACCGGCTGAGAGCACAAGGCTTGCTGGGTATTCCTACCCTACATACCTCATCCTCCACAACCCGCTTACATGCGTCACAGAAACATTCCTTCCTCTCGACCTCGACTCTCTCTTTGTGTCCACTGTCGCCCTCCACGTCGCCCACGGCGTAGACGCTCGCCTGATCGAGAGCCAGTCGAACTGGCTGCAAAAGTCGCACGCCATAATCGAGGACATGGTAGCCAGCGGCAACCTCATTGCGGAATTCCGACAGAGTGAGATGTCGAAGCTGGAGGATATGATGACAGGGTTCGTGTCCTCCCGGGCCTGCGTGGCAAGCGGCACAACCACAAGTCACACCGATGGCGGAGGTGGAGGCGCATGGCAGCAGGCAGACGAATCAGCGCCGACAATCCCGGGCACGGTACGGGCAGAGACTGAAGCGGCGTTCCCCGAGTTTACAAAGGACAGCAGCAGTCAGGCTGAGGATTTGACGGCACAGCAGCTTATCGATGTGGTGAACTCGATGGAGTGGGAGGATAATGAGTGGATGTCTTTTACGATGGTTGAAGAAACTGCCTAGATAGTGGAGTCTATCGCGTTCTCTACTCCAACGAAGAGTCGTATTATTGAACCCCGAGGTGCTCCTCGGGGTCTTGGTTTCTGCTCAAGGGTAGAGGCGAGATTGGTCCGTGTCAGAACGAGAGCTCACCACGGCCTCGCCCAACAGCCGTTGCCTCGACATCACTTCGAATCATATTCTTATCTTTAGCCGATGCTGTGAACCCCTCAATTTGCACCTGGTACTCTGCAGGTATGATCTGCAAGTGTGCCGTCATGCTACCTGCATTATCACCAACGACACGTTTGATTCTTACAGTAGTGATTGGCTTCGGCCTCTACTTCCAACATGGAAATATCCACACGCCGGTATGCCAGTCATAGCGGGCGCTTGCACGAATGAGCCCATTCCATCACGCTGTGCCACCAGACAGCCGCGAGACCTGGTCAATGTTGATCAGGCTGCATCATGTCGTCTCCTATCTTTCCTCGTTCACATACGATTTATAGAGCTGACTCCCCCAATAATTCAACAGTCATTCGCTAACTCAAATCAGTCGATATGCCATGCTCGCCATCCATCAACACCGTCGGCCCGAGAAGCCTGTCGATAAGGACGTCATGCCAGCCTCGGCAGCCTTCCCTGACAATGGCGATGTTCTAGTACCCGACATGTTCTCATCCATTCTTTCTGTGACGCCTGCTCAAAATCCTCATTACGATAAGGTCAAGCAGGAGGCAGAAGCTTGGATCGCCGAGTAGGTGAGGGGCTCTCCAACTGATTAGGCTTTCGATTGACGATTCTTTCAAGAACACTTGGTCTAAATGCCAAACAAGCAGCTCGTAATGCGCGTGCCGACTTTAGCTACCTAGTCTCGTGGTGGGCTCCCTGCTGCGACGCCGAAGCCTTGAGAACCATGGTTGACTGGCAGCACTGGGTAGGCCGATTTGAACCTCGGGGTTCTTCTGTGGCGGGTCTAGACTGACGTAGCAAACAGGCCTTCCCTTGGGATGACCGTACGTGGCTTCAATCTGCTCTTGGTGTCTTCTGCTCGCAGTTTCTCCTGGTCCTGCCTCGCCTTCTTATCTATGTTTGCTGATCACTGGTTTTCCTCTTCTGCCGATGCAGAGTTTGACGAGGGCCACTTGAAAGAGGATCTGTACGGAGCGGCCCAGAACATCATCCAGATGACATCCATTCTTGACGATTGTCATCCGCCGGTCTCCCGCGCAGAAGACCCCATAGCCTACGCGTTCCAGGTCAATTGGAGATGTATTCAAAAAGTAGACTCACCCGGGGGGCCGGCCTGTTTCCTCACTTTCATCCCATGCTGACATGGCACAGCGAGCTTCGCCTGGTAAGACAAGCTTATGCCGGTCATGTTATTCGATTGGCTAAATCACTGCTTCTCAAAGCGCTGCAGCACCGCTACAAGTCCTGTGAGTCCATGCGCTCGGAAACGCGTGTTCCGCGTCCTTGGTGTCCACCATCGATGTCACTGATGTATGTTTGTAGACATGAAGCACTACATGCTCGGCGTGCTGGGTCAGGTCAACTCCCGGAAGCTGCCGGTGCAAGCCCTTACCATTGACGAGTTCCTCATTTTCAGACGCGGAACTATCGGTGTCATGCCTTGCACCGTTCTGGTCGAGTACGTTCTCCTGTCTCGGAATCAGCTCAACTCGTCAACTCTGTCACGCGTCGAGTCTTACACACACCTTCTGCTAGATATGCGCTCGGTATTGAGGTTCCCGAGACCATCATCAATCATACCTCTGTCAAAACCTGCCAGGAAGTCGCCGTAGACCTGGTGCTTTTGTAAGTACATCGATCCAAAGCACTTACTTCGCCATGGTTGGAGAGTCATACGGATACGACGTAGATGCTGATCAGTAATCGCAGAGATAACGACGTCTTGTCGTACAAAAAGGATGTGGTATGTGCTCCCGTCAGACCATATCCACAAGGGCGTCATAGCACGAACGTCTCCGACTCAGCCTCTAATCCTTGCAGTTGGAGGGAGAGGAACTGTCCGTCATAGGAATCCTCCGCTCCCAGGGTTACACACTCCAGGAGGCCATGGACGAAGCCGGAAACATGATCGAAATGTGTTACCGCCGATGGGACGAGGCATTAGAACATATGCCCAGCTGGGGCGCCGAGCTGGACATTGTGGTACTCACGTATCTAGACGGCATTCGGAACATTGCTTTGGGAAGTCTGTTGTGGAGGTGAGCGCTATTGTTCCCGGGTGAATCATTCACGGTCCGCAGTACGTTTCCATGCTGACGAAGTGTCACCTCGGTGGTCAGTTTCTGGACAGGCCGATACTTTGACAAGGAAGAGGGCGATCAGCTTCGCAAGACTCGTATCCTTCGACTTGGCACCGGTTCCAAGACGAGCTTATGAGAAACATTGACGGACGCCTGGGGAGGGGTAACCACTTGACGCGGTCTTCCTGCGTATCACAAGTCGCTCTGCGCGAATGGCTGGTAGTTGCACTGTTCGACACGGAGTCTGTGATTGTCAAGGTTTCGGGCTGGCTCCGGGGTGGGGTGCCGGGGTTTTATGGGTCTCTGAGCGGCGAACATTTTGCCGTCTCGGAGGACAGGTGCTCGGAGGCTCGCGGGGGAGCTGCGTAGCGGCCATCAAACATAACCAAACTGAGTGACCTGATAAACTACACTAAATTTCGAGAGGACACTTTCCAAATAGACAGCTGGCTCATGAGATTTATGTAGGAAGTGGTTGCAACCAATGAGTGAAGCTTTCATCGGGTGTCAAAAGCGAGACGTCAAACATACAACTTGCCCTTGGCCAATATGGCACCGCCTAAATGCTAACCCCCAGCTTCTCCAGGCTGTGGAGTTACGTTACAGGAGTTCATGGCGCCATCTATCAAGGTTAGATTCGGGCCCCCTTCCGATGTGACTTCACGGGGCAGCCAAAATTGGAGGGGGGTGGAGGCGTCCACCGGATGTCAACCGCGAGCTTTTGTTTCCGTTGCATTGCATGCCAACCAAATCACTTACATGAGAATTTAGCGAGAAGACCTTCGAAATCTGGAAACCCGGCCTGCCGATCGTTGGTCCGTTAGCCGAATGAATCGGGCGATTCTCCCAATTTTCCGTCGTATGAATTATTCCCGAGCTTCTAGATTGAGAACGACGCTCCGCTACGAATGGAACCATGTCCAGCAACACCACCGCAGCGGCGTCATTCATGGAATATGGGGAAGGACTCGCCGAGATGTAAATGCTACGTTGAGGGAATGCCTGTCATCTGACAGAGGCATATAAAACCGCGGCGTGTCTTTTCATGATGCACAGGATGTGTGCTAGGTACGGAAAAGACACTACCCATCAAAAGGCCTCTTTGTAGAGCCATCTCCTGTCTTCCACCATGTTCCCACGTCTTTTACCAACACTGACGTTGGCCCTGGCTGCGCTCGTCAACGGCCAGGCGACAGATGACGATGCCCTCGGTGTGGGTAATGGTTTCCTCGACTTCGAGACCGGCCAGGTCAGCGGACAATTAGTCCGCGATTCGCAAACGCTCGCCTCGCTCAAGGCCCCGTCCGGCTTCGACTTTCTCCCTCGCGATTTCCTGCCGAACTTGACGCACAACGGCGCCCATCACATTGGCGACGTTTCCTTCCGCTTCAAGGTTGCCGGCGGCGCCAGCTGGACCGACGTCGACTCCGCCAGCACCAGAAAACCAGTCGCTGCTCTCCAAGGCCTGGCTGCCGGCGTCATTGCCGGCGCGGACCTGGGCCCTACGCTTCCCAGCGGCACGCCTCTCGAGGTTACCAGGGAATGGCTTACGGTGGGCGACGGTCTGGCGCTTCGCGTCAACATCACCAACAACGCCAACGCCACTGTCGAACTCGGGTCGCTGGGTCTCCCCGTCACCATCAACAACATCTTTAGCACGCGCTCGGCGGAGAACATACAGGAGAAGTGCTCTCTCGCCGACCCTTACATCGGCCTGGACGCTGGATACATTCGCGTGTCCCCAGTCACCGGAACGGGCAACGCTCTGGTGGTTGCGCCGCTCGGGTCCAGCCCCTTGGAAGCATGGAGGCTCTTGGATGAGCCGCAAGGTGACTACTGGTATCAGACTCAGACGTTTGAGGGCAACTACGAATGGATGATTCACTCCCAGGCGTGGGCCGAGAACGAGTGGAAGGATGCCCAGCCATGGAACGAGCCTACATCCAAGACCTTGAAAGCTGGCGAGACGTACTCGATCGGCCTCAAATTCGCCATTGCCGAGAGCATCCAGACCATTGAAGACGCCGTCACCAAGTCGGAAATCCCCTTGGCCGTCGGTATTCCGGGGTACGTGGTTGCAGCCGATCTCACCGCGCGCCTCTACCTCACGCATGCGTCTCCGGTGAAGACCATCGACGACCACGGCGCTTTCGAGGTCAAGCAGGACGAAGCTGCCAAGGGCTCCCCTTACCTGATCACACCCAAGGCCGGAAGCTGGGGCCGGAGCAAACTCACAATCACCTACGAGGACGGCAAGACGCAGGTGGTGCACTACTTCATCACCAAAGCGGCCCCGGAAACGGTCGGCGACCTGGGACACTTCCTCACCACGGCCGCCCACTACACGGACGAGACGGACCCCTTTGGGAGAGCGCCCTCCATCATGACCTACGACCGCGAAGCCAACGCCATCGTCGAGCAGGAATACCGCGTTTGGGTTGCCGGTCTCAGCGACGAGGGCGGCACCGGCGCGTACGTTGCCGCGGCCACGAAACTCTTCGTCCAGCCGGTTGCCAGGGAGGTCGAGGTGCTCGACGAGTTCATCCACGAAACCATTGTCGGCACGATTCAGCCCCCCGACTCCTTTGCCGTGCGGGCGAGCACCTTCTTCTACCAGCCCGACGCGGTGAACTACACATACGACGCGAACCTCGACTGGACAACCTGGGCCGCGTGGAACAAGGAGCGCGCCTACACGACGTCTCGCGCGTACAACTACGTCCACCCGGTTATCGCGTACTGGACAATGTACCGCGTCGCGAGGGACTACCCCGAGATCAAGACCAGAGAGGAGTGGAGCTGGTACCTGAACCAGGCCTTCAACACGGTGCAGCACTGCCTGTCGAACCGCGCCGCCGACTGCGACTACGGGCTGACCGGGCTCATGGGCGAAACTATATTCGCAGAACTGCTCGAAGATCTCAAGCACGAGAACCTCACACAAGAAGCGTCTGCCCTCGAGGCCTCAATGAAGTACCGCGCAGAGTTCTGGGAAACGCTGGCGGTCCCCTTCGGCAGCGAGATGGCGTGGGATAGCACAGGCCAGGAGGGCGTTTACTACTGGACCAAGTAAGTTCACCCCTCATCTCTCTCTTCTTTGCTCTCACGATCCCAGCCACTGACGTGGACAGCTACTTTGGTCTCAACAATACCGCAACCAAGGCCATCAATAGCATCACGGCATACATGCCCACCGTGGCCCACTGGGGCTGGAACGGCAACGCCCGGCGATACTGGGACTTCAACTACGGCGCGAAGCACGCTGACACCGAACGCCAGATCCACCACTACGGATCCGGGCTCAACTCGCTCCCTCTGCTGCACTACTACGAGCGCCACCCGGCCGACTTCAACGCCATCCGCGTCGCCTTTGCAGGTAATTCGGCGCCGTTGAGCAACATAGACAAAGAAGGCTTCCCCTCGGCGGCGTTCCACTCGTTCCCGGAGCACTTGGCGTGGGACCCGTACACGGGCGATTACGGGCTCGGGTTCCTGGGCCTGGGGCTCGGGCAGACGCTGTACATTGTCAACACTGAAAAGTACGGCGAGGTGGTTTTTGGCGGCAACGTTGTCGAGTCGAGTGAGACCCAGGTGGTTGCCGAGCCGAGGGATGCGGTGCGCCGCAGGGTGTTTGTCGCGGACTTGGGGCTCAAGATTTCGTTGAGCGCAGGGGCTATTCAGACCGTTACGTACGACCGGGAGGCGCAGTCGGTCAAGCTCGAGGTTGGCCAGGCTGCGTCCGAGGCGGCGCTGAAGGCAGCTTCGACGATTGTCTGGTTATCTAAGACGACCGCGGAGGGT
This sequence comes from Colletotrichum spinosum, assembly GCA_004366825.1. Lineage (NCBI taxonomy): Eukaryota > Fungi > Ascomycota > Sordariomycetes > Glomerellales > Glomerellaceae > Colletotrichum > Colletotrichum spinosum. The sequence continues at coordinate 288,461 of QAPG01000834.1, forward strand.
GCGAAATTTGGAGTCACGGGAGCTGCGAAGGCCAGGGGTGGGTTCCAGGTTGACCTATCCAGCGGTAAGGCGGAGGTTGTTATTGCCAAGATGTAGCTTTTGCTAGGGGATAATCAGCCTAATCGTTTTGTTCCTCGTGCACATATTATGCTGTTGATGATATTGCTCAAGCGAAGGTTCTGGGAAGCAGCCAAGACTCCTGAAGTACGATGGTATTCGCTCACCGTGACGAAAGAATTGGTGAACCCTGTTAGGCTTACCCGGAGCACATGACCCGCCCCAACTTGGGTTTCGAAAGGCCGACAAATGATGGTGTAATGTTATTAAAATCGTTGATGTGATTGGGTAATGCTGTTCCGATGCATAGTGACCACGGCGGGAGGATGCGTCGAGTTCGTGATGCCAAAGGGGACGTCAACCTGGAGGATGATGCGTTAAGGAACGGCCATTGACGAGAGATGATGGCAATTACGATGCGATGATTGATGCACTGTCTAGGTATTCTCGGACGTTTTCTATCCTACTGCGGAGGCATATATACGCAGTTAGTAGGTCGCTCCTTCTATCGCAAACTGCTACATGTACCTTCCTTGACCATCAGTTATCCAGTACCATTGAAATCGAGCAACCAGCAAAATCAATCACAATGCTTCGACCGACTTCATTCTTCCCCAGCGCCAGCCGAGCTTTTAGGGCGTCTCTACTTCGACCAATCGGAGTTTCTCCTCTCACCCAACGCAGCTTCCACTCCTCGCCCTCCATCATGGGACCCGTCTCAGACGCCATCAAGGAAGACCACCGCGAGCTGGAGGCTTACTACAAGCGCATCGTCGCCTCGACGGACCTCAACGAGCAGACGCGCTTCCAGAAACTATTCACGTGGGAGCTCGCGCGGCACTCCATCAGCGAGGAGCTTGTCATCTACCCAGTCCTCGAGAAGGAGGTGGAGGGTGGCAGGGCCATGGCCGACCACGATCGCTCGGAGCACCAGACCGTACGGCCTCCATCAATCCAATCCTATGGTATTTTACACCAGCTAACAGGAGGCATGTAGGTCAAAGAGAAACTGTACAAATTCCAGAACCTCGAGTCGCAGGACCCAGAGTTCCTGCCCACCCTCGAATCGCTCATGAAGGATCTAAAGGAACACATCAGGGAGGAGGAGGAACAGGACCTTGTCAGGTTGGAGGAGGCCATTGACGCGGACAAGTCGGAACAGCTCGCGGCCAGCTTCGAGCGAACCAAGCTGTTCACGCCGACGCGCAGTCACCCGTCGGCGCCGAACAGGCCGCCCTACGAGACGGTGGTGGGGCTGATGGCGGCGCCGCTAGACAAGCTCAGGGATGCATTTTCGACGTTTCCTTCCGAGAAGGAGAAGTCTGACGCGAAGCTATGATAAATTCAGAAGCAATATGTCTATCTTCCTATATCTAGTCCCCCTGCTAGCGTCTACATCTACATCACCCACACACACACACACACACACACACACACACACACACACACACACACACACACATGACTCTGTTTTTAGTTTCTCTTCTGCTCGAGCAGTCGGTTTCCTACCTGTAGGTCGTTGGTTCTCAAATGGTAGCATGACCTATTCATTCTTGATTCTTCGAATCAGTCACCGGAGTCAGCATTGATATCATTTCCAGCGCCGAAAAATTGATTTCGCGAAAGATAGTAACGTAACATCACAACCTCTAGCATTACCCCTGAATCAACAGATAATTGGGCACGCCTTCGTTCGAGATCCGCCAGATAGTTATATATTAAGAGTAGATGTAGAAGTAATCCGAGGAATGGTTAGATGAAATCTTGCAAAAGCTTCAGCCCTTCGGCCCCCACCCTCCCAACATTCGTCCTCGCTGGCGCGCAGTCAGAATTCGACCTCCCACCGGTTATGATGTCGACTGGGTATGTTTGCTGGTCCACGTGCCGACGCAACCCTTCTGGCCCGGCCACCTCAAAACGCCACCTATGGCATACAAGATCCGAATTCCAAGTAGCGCCATCGTCAGAGACTTTCGCCTACAAGATGACAATTTACACATCCCCCTCCGAAGTCACTACTCGTTGCGAAATGGGTACTGTCAGTGCCATGGCCACAGCACCACCTGACTCCTCCAATGAGAACATTTGGCGCTACACAGTGACAGCAGAATTCAGAGAATCTACCAACGTCAATATCATTGCCCATCTTTCCACGCTCAAGAAATTGACCGTCATATCTCACCAGGAGAAGCTCCGCGACAAGCTTGCTGCTGTCCCAGCCGGCCTCATGATCTACAATGGCGAACTAGGTTCTGGCAAATCCACATTCGGCATCAAAGTCGTTGAATGCCTTACTGAGGATTCCGACAAAATATTAGTCTGGACAGCCCATAGGAACGAGCTCTGCCGCCTGCGATGGAGCCCTACAGACACTCCTTCGCAGCAATGCCAACAATGACGACTGGCCCAAGAGCAAGAACTGCGAGGTTATCTCAAACCCAACGAAGGTCAAACTCATGATCTCGTACTACAAGTGTCACGCCGAGCAAGGCACATTCATCTACGCCAGTTCTAACCCTATCGGTTGGAACCCCCCTTGCCTCAAGTGTGGTGGACCTGCCCACGACAAGAAAAAGCTATGTGACTACGTGAAGTCCATTCACATCCGCGAGACCTTCCGACCCTAAAGCTGACACTGAGGACGCTGACGATGCTGAGGAAGTCGACCCCAATGCTCCCGAAGCTGACTTTTCTTTTGTTTGCTGGGGCACGCTGGGGGTCGTCACACTGCTTACATAAGCAGTTCATCCCCTTGGCAGACCAGCCCCTATAGGCTATAGCTACCATACGCAGTAGCTTTTACATCCACATTACACACACATATTCGACTCTATGGCTTCTCCTCTGCTCGAGCAGTCAGTGTCCGACAGGTAGGTCGTTGGATCTCATGAGTACCACACCCAGACACTCGGTAGAGTTTAGTTTGACAGGAGAGCACACGTAAACCATCTTCAAGCAAAGTAACATGTTGAGGCTATCAGATGAACGACCGGGGCTCTACTGTGTAGTGTCCCGCTTTCTCCAGGCTTACCCCACATCGCGATCCTGGTCGCCTCCAGATGAAGCTCACGACTACCCCGCATTAAAGAGGCGCTCTTCTTGAATCCCTGTTTCTGTCCATCATCCATTGTTGCCGATGTGGACGACGACTGCTGTGGACGACAACTGCCATTCGTTTCGACTTGAGCATTGTCTTGCAATCCTACTACCAGGAACCAATCGATGGGACCCTAGACTCTTGAGCGTCCCACGTCCATGTCCAGCTAACCAATTTGAATTGCGAGTCCAGTGTCAGCATCTCAAGAGTCACATCACATTGAGCTGGTAAGCTGCAGAAACCATCTTGAGTCACGACCTAACTTTACCCCGAATACACCGAGAAGAGACCCATCTGCCCGGCAACGTCACTCGGCATCGCGCACTTTCGCTTCAACTACACTTGCGGGGCTCACCATGGATCTGCCCAGTGCCCGTTTACCCGGGCTCGTATCACAAGTCTCCAGTAACGAGTGTCGATCGCTCAGCTTTTCTCGGCACATGGACATGGCGACCCGTCCTTGACAAACCAATCGTCCGAACCCAAGATCGTCTCCAGAGCTATCACCAAACCTAGAGATCATCACCTCATCCCAAAATGGTCTCATCGAACCTCCTTTTCGCAGGCCTGGGCCTGGTTTCCAGCACCCTCGCCACGGGCTGCTGGCGCAACGCAACCTGCACCCACCCGACAGAGGCCTCGTTCCCAGGCCCCTGGGACGAAAACATCTACGCGCCGTCCTCCCGCACCGCGCGCCCGAAATCAGTGCTCTCCCTGGTCACAGGAGACACCATCTCCTCGTTCCCCGACTCCTCCTCCGTCCTCCGCGGGAACGGTTCCGCCCTCGTCTTCGACTTTGGCGTGCTCGTCGGCGGCCTCACCAGCGTAAACTACACCCTCACCTCTGACGAACCCGCGACGCTGGGCCTCGCCTGGACCGAGGCCAAGAACTGGATCGGCGAGTACTCCGACTCTTCCAACGGCAACTTCCGCGGACCTGGCCAGAGGCTCATCAGCGCCGACGGAGCCCTCTTCCACACCATCACCACCCCGGGAAACGGGTCCTACACGGTCCCCTTTGCCCAGTTGCGCGGTGGTTTCCGCTACCTCACGCTCTACCTCGTCACAAACTCTTCCTCCTCTGCCGCCGCCACAAACAGCACCACGGCAACGCTCTCCATCAACGACGTCTCCCTCGAACTCGTCTTCCAGCCGACCTGGTCAAACCTCCGCGCCTACCAGGGCTACTTCCACTCCGCCTCGGCCCTCCTCAACAAGATCTGGTACTCGGGCGCCTACACCCTCCAGACAAACGCCGCGCCCCCGGAAACGGGCCGCGTGCTCACCGAGGACATCACAAACGGCTCCTGGTCCAACAACGCCTGGCTCGGCGTCGGCTCCTCCCTCCTCCTCGACGGCGCCAAGCGCGACCGCTGGATCTGGCCCGGCGACATGGGCGTCGCCGTGCCCTCGGCCTTTGTGTCAACGGGGGACCTCGAGTCCGCGCGCAACGCCCTGCAAACCATGCTCGATGCCCAGAACCCCTCGGGCATCATCCCCCGCGCGGGGCCGCCGTACCTCGACGCGACGAGCGACACGTATCACATGTGGACCATGATCGGCGCGTACAACTACGTCCTCTTCTCGGGCGACGAGAGCTGGCTGGCCCACAACTGGGCGGCGTACATCCGCGCAATGGACTACATCACCTCCAAGATCATTCCGGAAACGGGTGTGCTGAACGCCTCCGCGCAGGGCGACTGGGCGCGGTACGTAAACGTGGCAAACGGCAGCGCGCCGAGCATGCTGCTCTACCGCACCCTCACCACCGGCGCTCACCTCGCAGACCTCGCGCCGACCAACGCCACGGCAGGGAACCTCTCCTCGACGTGGCTCGCTCGCGGGGAATCCCTGCGCGTGGCGATCAAGACGCACTTCTGGGACGAAGCCAAAGGCGCCTTTTTCGACGGCCACAGGAATCGCAGCCTCTACCCCCAAGACTCCAACAGCTACGCCCTCGCGTTCGGCGTCGTGTCCCCCTCCTCCCCCGAAGCGACACGCATTTCCGACGCCCTCACGCAGAACTGGACGCCCATCGGTCCTGCGTCGCCTGAACTGCCGGGAAACATATCCCCCTTCATCTCCAGCATCGAGCTCGAGGCGCACTTCGTCGCGAACCAGCCCCGGCGCGCACTGCAGCTCATCAATGACAGTTGGGGTTGGTACCTCAACCATCCCAACGGCACGCAGAGCACCGTCATCGAGGGCTACCTCACGGACGGCACTTTCGGCTACCGCAGTTCGCGGGGCTACACGGACGACCCGAGTTACGTTTCCCACGCGCACGGGTGGAGCAGCGGACCGACGAGCACGTTGACGGAGTACCTCGTCGGCCTGCGCGTGACGCGGGCCGCGGGCAAAGAGTGGAGTTTGCGGCCGGCGCTGGTCGGGGTTGATAGCGCCGAGGCGGGGTTCACGACGGTGCTTGGACGGTTCAGTGCACGGTGGGAGGTGGATGGCGATGGTGGCGAGGCGAGGGTTGAGTGGGATGTTCCCGAAGGCACGAGGGGGTGGGTAGAACTTGCGGAGGGAGAGGGGAGGTGGATTGATGGGGGGAAAGGAAGCGAGGTTGTGAAGCTTGAAGGTGCATAGTAGCGTCCTCGAGAAAAATACAGCTGCTGGTTGGTGATGAATGACAGTGTTGGCCGTGTCCGAGTCAAACACCCGAGACCTCCGTGAACACACCGCCGAGAGAGTCGACGTCCAAGACACGCACCCACCGGATGCCCGAGACATTCTTCTTCACCGGACTACCGCCGCTGATTTTCCCAGAAACCCGAGGAAGACAGACTTGGCCAAGAGACCGTCAGCTGTCGGAATACCTTTGGCACGTCCGTGTCCGTACCAGGGGTCCTTTTCAACTACCATGACTTGTCGTCAATGCGAATAACGTCCGTTCCCCAAGGCAAGGTGGATGTACAATGCCATGATAGAACCAAATTTTGACGCAAACACTCTGGAAGACAGTGGCGAAGACAGCCACCACGAGGCGAGCAAACAAGATCTGCGGGTCCCTAACAAGATTCCAACAATGCCAAAAGACAGATCATAGAGGCTCCTCCACTGAAGTATGCCAGATAATCTCCATGGCCAAGGTGTGAAAACGGCAAAAGGTCGGGGGGCTCAGACATGGACCTGACGCGCGCCACCTAACGCCACGACCGCAAGGTTTCGGACGCAGGAAAGCTCGTCTGACCTCGCTCGCGCAATTCGTTTCGTCCGAGCCAGATGACAACCCAAACAAAAAGTTGCCGTCGGGTCCGGTCCTACGCTACTCGTGGTGCCAGGGTCCGACTCATCGACCCACAGGAGCTGGACCCTAATCGACCACGAAGGGAGAACGTACGGTTCTAGGAGCATCACCTGGAGGGACATTTGGCTAGTCAGTGAGATGATTGAAGTGAAATGGTTTTGGTATTGACCGGGCGTAGCCCAGCGTATTCAGTTGTAGATGCGGGATGCCAGTCGTTAAGAGCGCCTCATGAGACGTCGTGATGCAGCCATGCCTGTGTCTGTTCTTCCTTCCAAAGTGGCAGCATGAATTCCCACTTCACGACCAAAACGTTCGTAAGCAAAACCTGGACCAGCACTTGCTCCAGGCCAAACGCATCATACCCAAGTCCCATCCGTAACGCCAAATCCAACCTGTGTCCATAAAAAAAAGAATACTCATCTCGTGCCCACCTGCGCCGTCTCGGGATCCGCAGCCCTTGTCCTCTCGATGGCCCTCCGCCGTCGCCTCTGCTGCCTCCTGTACTCTTGCTCGGGCGCCTCCTTGCACGCGTCGACGCAGTGCATCACCATGTACAAAAAGTGCAGAACAGCGGCAATAAGCTGCAACCACATGTACCAGGGCGCCCAAGTGGCCTTTTCAACACGTAGCGGGTCGTCGCGAAAGGCGCGGAACTCGCGGTGAGTGCCGGCGTCGCGCCAGCCGTTGAGGATGATGAAGTAAAAGAAGGCGACAAGGCCGAGGACGAAGAGGACAAAGTCGCAAACAACGAGGGCGCCGGTACGCAGGCGGGGAATCTGGTGGGTTGCGTTGGCGAGAGTGACCATCTCGGTCATGGAGAAGAGGATGCCGCCGACGGACTATGTAGGGTTTGTTAGCCGGTGTGTTGAGGAGGGGTGATGATTGATTCTTTGGAAGTTGACGTACCGTGACATATCCTATGGGAAAGTCGAAGCCATATCGCGACAGATAGATTAGAGCGGCTAGAGCGCACACCTCGAAGACGACGAGAATCAGACGCAGGCAGAATTGGAGGATGCCGTAGAGGGCGGGAATGCGCGGGCGCGCCATGATTGGCACGGCGAGAAGTCGCCTCAATCGCTGGATGAGGTTTGTCGTACTATGGTGAGAGCATGCGCCGAGGGGTTTGTCGGGCTACGGTGGGAGGCAGTGATTGCGATGCGACGTCGGGTCCGGATTGCGGTCGACAGAAAGCGAGAATCAATGGATCGTCGGCTAGGTTTTCTTTGTCCAAGGGCTGCTTATTTTGTTTCCGTCGGATCTTTTGTTTCGTCCCTGTTTGTTCCCCAATCTCTCTTCCGCGCGTCGTCCCAGTTGCGTTGCGTCGAGGTCGTCGTAGTGTTACATGCGGAGACGGTCGGTCAGACGGCCGGCCAAGTCGTGGAGGTGAGGAGTGAAAGTGGTGAGCAAAAGCAGCAGCAGTCGTCAATGGCCGCGACACCCGGTGGGATTGTTCCTGTTTGGAGTAGTTTTGGAGTATAGAGTAGCTTTTCCTGCCCAGCCACAACCGAACGCCGAAGAACCAGCAGCGGGGAAACAGGACGAGACTGGGGAATGAAGAAAAGAAGCGGGCGGGATGAAGAGGAGAGTGGATGGAGAGTGAAAGACAAGAAAGAAACAGAGGAAGAGACGGGAAGCCGTTGGTAGCACAGCGAACCTCCAGCAGCACAGGCTTCGATTGGGACTATGGATGGGTTGGATGCTGCACCTATCTTCCGCTGCAGCATCTGTAGGCAGGCAGTGCAGATATCCGTACAGACAGGGAGAAGACAATCGTCTCATCCAATCCAGTCCAGCCAGGACGGACGAAACGAATGGACCGGGATTAAGGATATCTTTTGACAAACGGAGCCAAACCTCAGTTCGGAGTTGCGTGGTTGGAGTCCAAGAAACGTGGGAAGCAAGCGAGTCCGGTTGCCAAGCTCTTTTGGCAGGGATGACCGGGCAGTGGAAGGCACAGTACCTCGGGTAGCGTTCCTGCCTGCCTGTCACGGCGGGCCATGGGCACCTCAAGCCCCTGAGGTAAGATCCCTTAAGGTAGTGATTGGAGGGAGCAACTCCGCCGTCACCATCACCATCACCGCCTGAACCCTCTGTACACTAGCCTCCTTTATCTTCCATCTGTACGGGAATGCATCGTCAGAATGCATAAGGTATGGCAATATCATCAAATTCTGCGCAGACATGCGTATGCATCTTGAGATGTGTACAGATGAAGGCCGAAATTGTATGGAAAGGCACGGGGGAGAGGCTGGTCGCTCCACTTGGACAGATGAGCTGAGGATAATCGATGCCGCTATTTCAACGTGTCTCTCCTTCCATCTACTGTCAGTTTATGCAGCAAGCCGCAAACCATCTTGAAGGCCTTTCTATGCCGTATGTAATGAGGACTCCGTATGCAGTCCTTATGCACCCTCTGCCTGAGCGAAGTCTTAAGAGCCTTTGTCATGACTATTGCATTGCTTGGCATTTTTTGAGAGATTCAGTCAACCACATGCTGATAGTACATGGGTGCCGTATGCGCAGCACTCCACGAGGATTTATACTTCGTGGGCCGCATAAGCCAACAAAAATCCTCAAATGCCAATTTGCATCCGCCAAAGCGAGTGCAACGTCCTGGGCCTAGGAAGACCTTGACAAAAATACCAAGCATTAGAAACATAATCGTAGGGCATTGTTCCCTTTACTGATGCCCAATTGATCGAATCAGCATTCCATGCCCGTCACTTTAAGAGGTGGCTGGGGATAACCCTGTCTGTCGTCTGTCGCTGTCAACTTCCAACCACTGCCTTATGTCAGCACGGCTCGACCATACAAAGGGCACACTTCGGTAAGCACGAGCCCTTAGGTAAGCAGCCAAGTCATCATCCACCAACACCAGGCCTAGCAGGTTGGCCAAACGAAACGATCCCCTGTCCACCTTGCGTCATCCCATATACTGCTCCGCCCACCTCGAACTGGAAACGCTTCCAGAAATATGCCCGTCTCGGACACGGAGCAGAAGGGAAATACATCCGTCGTTTTGGTTTGTGAACCATCCATCCATACCATTCATCTTAGAACTCGGAATCACTGTGGACTTGCAATGCAAACAACCACATACCAGCCGTTCGCCAAACAAGAATTGATACGAAGAGAAAAGCAGGGTCCTTCTACAAATAAACCTTCTCTCCACACAACGTCGCCACAATGCACCACCATCACGACGCCTCTCCCGGCCCACAACCCCTAAACCAGCTCGGGAAATGACCGTCGGCCTATGAGATCAGAAGCGCCTCTTCCCATCATCGCTTCGCTTCCCGCTGGTCGCCCAGAACCCGATCGAACCTACCGTAGTAACACAGTGCAGGCCTACCTACCTGCGTACAGTCCAAAGTGACAACCTGCAAGAATAACGTGACCTCTCACCACATCACAAACAGTGGCACGGCAATACGGCACTCACGAACCAGCTTGGCTGGCCATCTCTCCAACAACTAAACACCCGAGAACCCTGCGGATGATGGCATCTTGTGGCCTTGAAAGCTTGACGTCTTTGCCAAACCCACCCATCCCCCGGTTGCCGGTGATGCTTGGTGATGTCTTTTTGATGGGTATGCGTACGTGTCTGGGGGTTCCCGTTGACGTCGCTCTTGTAAAGCTTGACGAACAGGAACCCCCAATTCCTTGGCCTACGATGACATCTTTGGATTGCCGGGACGAGTATATAATCAATGGACTTGGACCTGATATGAATAATGTACTCTATCCAACGTAGCATCAACTCAATATCAAGCGATACCAACTCCAAAACAAGACGAACTTCGCCCCATCCCATCTTCTCTTCCACATCAAATATATACAGCATGCATTCCGGTAGACAAGACAATTACGGCCCTTCCGGCGGCTACGGCGGCGGTGGCGGCGACTATGACCGTCGTGGAGGCGGCGGCTACGGCGGAGGCCACGAGAACTACAGCAGTGGCGGCCACGGCGGCCACGGAGGTGGCGGTCGCGACAACTATGGACCCAGCGGCGGTCGCGATAACTACGGATCTGGCGGTGGTTACGGGGGAGGTCCCCGTGATAACTACGGCGGTGGAAGTCGCGATGACTATGGTGGCCGTGATAGCGGATACGGTGGTGGTCGTGGTGGTGGTGGTTACGGAGGCCGAGACGGCGGTTACGGCGGCGGCGGTGGTCGGCGAGACGACTACGGTGGCCGCGACAGCTACGGCAGCGGAGGCGGTCGCCGCGATGACTACGGTCCTTCCGACTCCTACGGCGGAGGCTCGTCTCATGGCCGTAAGTCTTCCATCACCTTACTGTTCTACAGGCTTACTGACAAACTACCTAGGCCGTGATAGCCGCGACCGCGATGACCACAAGAGCAGCAGTAGCAGTGGCGGTGGCATGCTGGGTGGGCTGCTCGGCGGTGGTGGCAAAGACAAGAAGGAGGACAAGAAGAGTGAAGGCTTCACCGACAAGGTCATTGACGGTGTTGCTGAGTACGCCAAGAAGAAGTGGTAAACATCCACACGATACATACGAATGATGTAATGAACTGTCTGTAAAATTAGCTGTAGAGGTCGTCGGATATAATAATCACGTATTCATCCAACATTTGAAAACTTTTTATTGCCTGTGATTGTGCTTCAACACTTTGAGGCATTGAATCTGATGAACTGCATCGTATGTTCACGCTTGCAAAGGGTTACTCCCTGTGGTAGTGGTATGTCACATGCCTCAACGCCAGAAATGCCGTCGCCTCCCACGACCAGGGACCTCGTCTGCTCTTCTGCGGTCATTGATGCCGTCCAAATTTAGAGACTTGTGGCAAGACACCGAATCTCCGAGATCAGTTGTCAGAGCAATAGTGTGAGAAGGCGATAACCACCGAAACCCTTTCCTTTCCAAGCCCAAGTTGGGGCCGTCTCCCAATGCTGATGCGTGGACAAACAAAAGAGAAGAAGTTAGTCAAGAAAAAGTGTCGGGGCCGAAAAGCCGTATGGCGTCGCTCATGCGAATGTCGCTTGCCAACCCATGGCAGCTCAATGTTTTTTTGCGCTTGAATAGTACAGTTTGACGCCCAAAAGCGTCAATGAAGAAGTCATATGTATCTGTGTCCAGCCGACAAACTGGAACTTGTGCCTGTTCTCTTCCCATACAGATAGTATGAATGAGAAGCCGTCGAAAAAGAAAACAAAGCGCTTTCATTCCTTCTTCTTCTCGGTCTTCTCATCCTTCTTCTCTGCGGCCTTGGTCTTTTCTTTGGCTTTACCCTCCTTGTACTTGGACCACTTTTCCGACATGTAGCGGACCGAGCGACCGACGCCGGCTGTGAAGAAACCCTTTAGTGACTGAGCGGCAGCGGGCCAGTAGACCGTCTGCCTGATGACCTGGCGAATGTAGCCTTGGAGCTCCTTGGGGTCGTCCTGCACGATGCGCTGCTCGAAGCCACCGCCCTGGCGACGCTTGAAGCTCACGTCGTCCTCCTTGTTGGAAGCATCAATCATGGCCTTGAAGTCGGCGGTAGGGACCATGAACTTCTTCTGGTACTGGAAGTAGAGCCGCGAGCGGAAAGCCTTGGGCAGACGTCGCACCATGTTTCCGCGCTTGATCGGGTCCATGTCTTGGCTCATGGCGGGGTCGAAGTCGGGGTCCGACGCGTTTCTTGCCTGATGATCCGCACCCTGGTCGAAGTCGACATTGGGAAGAGTGTTAAAGAGAGGAGTGTAGAGCTTCCTGAAGGAGACCATGTTGTTATCGACGATGTTGGAGATTTTGCTCTTGTTCTCGGTAGGTAGCGACATGCGAGGGTCGCCGAGATAGGAGATGCCAGCAATGGTGGAGTAGAGCTCCTTTTCGGTGAAGGTAGGAGGCAGCATGAGCAGAGCAGTGCGTACAGCGGAGATCAGGTTGACCTGGTTGGCGAGACGAACTCGAGGATGATCACGGAGGATCTTAACCGGCTTGTGAAGTCTTCCAGCGATGTACAGATTGTTCCAGGTCGAGAGGTCGGTGACGAGGTTGTCGATAGAAGTGACGCCGTACTTTATCAGCATGCCCTTCTTAGTGACGTAGGGGTTGAAGTAAACACCGGCACCCCATCGATCCTGGAAGGTGGACACCAGGCCGGAACCGAAGCTTGCGATGCCCGAGTAGTGATCTCGATGTTCGCGAATGTTGAGCGAGTGCCAGTGCTGTGTGTGTGTGACACCGAGGATGAAGTCTATCATCTTCGGACCGCCTTTCTGTACCTTCATAAGGGCAGGCGACGGGGCAGGGTGAACGGCACGGAACTCATCGTCCGACACACTTCTGGCGGCCTTGCCTTGGGGAAAAACGCCTGATCCATAGGCCATGGCGTACACGATGGGCGCCTTGAACTGACGCATGACGTCGGCCAGGACCTGCTTGAACTCCGTGTTCAGCTCTATCTGCTGGTTCTTACCCCAATCTTTCGAGGGCAGTTGCTCCCAGTACTCTATCTTTGCATCCAGCTGCTCTTCCCAGTTGTCGGCGGACACGGTCGGGGCATTTTCTCTCTTCGCCTTTTCGGCCTCACGAATCCAGTTAACATTTACGGGGTCGCCGTACTTGTAAGGTGGCCGGACGCGTTCTTTATCGGCATCTTCGGTCTTGTCCTTCTCGCTCTTCTCGCCCTTGCCAGCTGCATCGTCGGCGTATCTGCGGTAGCCAAGGGACCTCGAGGCGGGGAAGATGGCAGCCGCGCGAAGGGGCCTGTAGGCGCCGGCCCGTAGAGACTTGGTCTACCTCGGAATCAGCCACGTGATGCAAGAGACTGCAAGCCGAGGAACCTTACCAAGAGGCGCGCGTTCGTCATAGTGCTGATAGAATACTTGATTGGCGTATTAGATGGATTATGGGTGTTTGTAGAGTTTGGAGAAGGCAGGAGAATATCCAGACAAGCAGGCCAGGCCTTTATCAAGCAACCATTGAGAGAAGGCAGTCAAGCGTTCCAACAAGGCGGGTGCAATGCACTCTCCTGGGTAAGAACCAGAAGCGAGTCGTCCAGTCGCAACCAACTTCAGCCTTGTGCCCGAGGTCCAATCACACCTGCAAACTTATTTTTTGAACCTGAAGCTTATCCAGCAGAGAGTCTTGATACAGCGTAGGCTGAGTCTCGTAAGGTATCTTTCGTGTCGGGCGTAGTGTTTCGGTTTGGGCTCGGATATTACGGACTATGTTTACTGCTGTTGACAGCCGCCCCCTAGTTTATCTGCCCCAAGTGGCCGAGCTTCGCCTTCGCAAGGAGAGTGTCGTACTATACAATGGTGAGTATCGGGGGCTTTGGAGGGAGCTCGGCTTCGTTGGTCGGGTTGTGGAGAAGAGTTGGAGGTTAGAGGTCGAAGCTATCGCCTCTCTCAAAAAGTGCTCTAGACTCCAGAGCTTGCCTGTGCTTCCTATAGGTAGGTACAGAGCACTATAGCAACTAACTTAGGGCACGGAGCTTCCCCTGATCAGTGGGGGAGGCCAAGGCAGGAACAAGCTAAGCTTCCCAGGATGTGGAAGTGGGTTGTGGGGATCACGTCATGGTGCGGCGTTCCTGTCTAGTCTGACCCTTCCCTTGACACCCTTGTGTATTCCACCTCAGGTTCTTTCAGGCTGCTTTTGAGCGTAGGCTACCTACGTATATACACTGTCTTTGATCATTGAATGAATTGGAAAGTATTGCTACAGTGGCTTACCGATAAATCCTCCAAAAGTCAGGGGAAACCAGGGGAAGGAGAGGTCCTCCCCATCAAATTACTTGATAAGCGTAGCAACTCTTAAATTTCCATTTTCAAGACAAAAAGAAGCATAGGAAAAGGATAGACAAGAAGGTTGTTGGCGATCAAAGCACAGCGTAGGCCAAGATGAAAGAATTGAGACATTTGCCTTGGGGGACTGAGTCCTGGGCGGAAGACTTCAGCCAAAGAAGGACGAAGACGTCGCACTGAGACAAAACAGGAACCTCTTTCCTCCTTTACCTCCAGGACGAAAGACAGAAAGCACTGGCACTGCCACTTTTCAACCGATCTTCTTCCCCTATCCGCATCGCGTGCAGAGACACGAAGAAAGGGCCTGGATACTTGCAAGTCGAACTGTCATTATACCAGCCAATCTGGCAATGGAAGACGATAATCAAGAATTGACATCAGGAATCGGATCACTGTCGCCAATGCCAGATGATGCTGAAAATCAAGCAGCTCAAGCCACGCCGCGGGAAAATGAACGGGTAGCACGTCAACACGGCTCGCCGGACTTCAAGCTTCCAGGGGCTCCCCAGTCGCCTCACGTGACCCGCTCACCGGCAACCAAAGCTTCCAACGGTCGCCAAAACATCGGCCAATCCCCAAGACGCGCCTTGTTGAAGCATCGACACACCATCGCCGCCATGAGGTCGCATACTCCCTCTGGCGACCTTCCTGGGAGGCGCGCTTCAATAACCAACCGACTTCGAAACAGCACTGGCGGAAGTGCACTCCCCAAGCCTCGAACTTCGCTACGAGAGTCCAGGGTATGTTTACTCTCCAGGATAAACAAAACCGCATGCCCCTTCCATGCAGACAGACGCTGAGTCCGAAAACTTAGTCTTTCCGCGCCACTCAGCCCACGTACAACCTGTTCACGGGCGCCGAATCAAACAGTCGTCCTGCGTCTCGCCAC
Source organism: Colletotrichum spinosum (assembly GCA_004366825.1). Lineage (NCBI taxonomy): Eukaryota > Fungi > Ascomycota > Sordariomycetes > Glomerellales > Glomerellaceae > Colletotrichum > Colletotrichum spinosum. The sequence goes on from QAPG01000834.1 coordinate 303,520, forward strand.
AGCTTTGTTCCTGAATCCGTCCGCGCATCCTCCCATGAGAGCGCCAAGGAAAACATGGCGCCCCCCGACGCTGCCGAGTATGAGTCGCAACGACAAGTTATTGAAGAGCTCAAGGCAGAATTGGGAACCTTGCGCTACACAATCAGCACCTTTGAGCAAGAGAAGCAGATGGCCGATGCCCGACACAACGCTGAGTTAGAGGACCAACGTCGTCGTGCCCAAGCCGACTTCACCGCGAAGCAGGCAGCCGAGACCGAAAAGTCGCAAGCCGTACGCCAGCTAGAGAATGTCCAAAAAGAATTGAGCGACTTGAGGGATGGCGCTGCGGAAGAAAAGTCCAACATGGAGCGCAGGGCCCGAAACGCGGAAGAGGAAGCCCGTCTATTACAGGAACAATTGGAGGACTTGTCCAGCGCAAAAGACGAAGCCGCAAGAATCAGCGAAAAAAAGAAGATTGACTTGGAATTGCAGCTCCAAGCGGTTCAGAAGGCCACGCAAGAGTTGGAACAGGAATCACAAGGTCGAGAAGCTGCACTGCAGCAGGTGCAGTCGCAGCTTGCTGAGAAGGACACGACAGTTGGAGACCTGGAGGCCGAAGTCCTGCGGCTCAAGGCCCAAACGGGCGATGCCGACACGATGGCTATAATCAAGCGCGAGCTTTCCGAACAAGTTACCCACATTCGCCACCTGGAAGCTACCAATCGCGAACAACTATCCGAGCTGAAGCACCTACGCCAGATCCACCGGGCCGTCGAGGTCGTTGAAGAGGAGAAGCGTTCCCTTCAGCGTAAACTCGAAGCTGCCCAGTCTCTGGAGGCAGAATTGGCCGAAGCGCGGATCCAGCGACAGCGTCTTGAAGACGAGCGTCTCGCCTGGACAGCCTACTTGGCCAGCACAGGCACCGAATATGAGTTCGATTCACCCGAGGCCGTTGCGCGCGCTCTTATCCAGGAGCGCTACACTTCGGCCTCCCATGTCGAAAGAGTTGGCGCTCTCCAAGCCGAGCTTGCTGCGCAAGAAAATGCTGTCATTTCACTCCAACAGGAGATGGCCACCCTCAAAACGCAACTCACAGAGGCCAAATCGGCCGCCACCATTCAAAACGTAGACAAGACCCGCCTGCGCACCGAGCGCCAACGTGTTCTTGCTGTCAAGGAAGTCGAATACCTTCGAGCACAGCTCAAGACGTTTGACGCTGAAGATGAGGCGTTCCAGCCGGAGGCCGTGGATGAAACCAGGGCGAGACGCATCCAAGAGCTCGAGGACCTCGTCGACAAGTACCGGGCTGAGGTGCAGGCGCTACACACTGAAATGTCCTCCATCGAGGCAGGTAAACTCCCGCCACCAGGAGCAGCAGTCGCCGGCACTAAGCGCCCTCGCGACGAAAACGACGAAGCAGCACACGAGCAGGTCGGTCTGCTTACCCGGAAGACCCGCAAGCTCCAAGATCAACTCTCGTCAGTTCAGACACAACACGCCGTCACTCAAAAGGAGCTCTCCGTCGCCAAGGAGCAGCTCAAGGCCCTCAAGGCGCAATCCAAAACCCGCGTCCTCTCCCTCCGCTCCAACCCCACCTCCGACTTTGAGGCCATCAAAATGTCAATACTCACCGCCCTCAAGCAGGAAAATGCCGATTTGCTGGCCCAAATTCGCTCAGAAAGCTCAGTCCGGCTGGTTCCCACTTCTCAACTCGATGCTGCAAACCGCCTCGTGGAAGAAGCGCGCGCCGAAACGGCGTCGGCCCAGAAGTCCGCCAAGCGGCTCAAGGAGGTCTGGTCCAAAAAGTCGCTCGAGTTCAAGGAGGCCATCTTCTCCACGCTCGGCTGGACCGTCATGTTCATGCCCAACGGCAAGATGCGTGTCGAATCCACATTCTACCCTTCCCAAACAGACGAGTACGAAAACTCGATTGTGTTTGATGGCGAAAAGGGCACAATGAAGGTCGGCGGCGGGCCGAGGAGCGCTTTTGCACGACGAATTGGCGACCAAATTGGCTTCTGGGTGCGCGAGAAGGGGTGTATACCCGGCTTCCTCGCCGCGTTGACGTTGGAGTTTTATGAGGAGTATTCGCGGAACCAGAATTCTGGCGAATAGGTCTGTGTTGAGTAGGCTATGGTCAAAATCTTGCTGTGTCGGCCCTCGGAGTGCCTTCTCAGACACCAAAAAAAACAAGGGTTTGCTTGCACCCTGACCGCTGTTGGGCTTGGGCGGATATTCACTTTGTACTCTACTTTTTGACCCTATACCACGAGATACCCACCTCGGCGCCCGTGACGGAATCGAGGTGCAGATGATGTTTGAATCAACGACATGACAATTTTTAGCTTGCTCCTCCCGATTGAAAAGAAACCGATGCTTGGAATTTCTCTTCGTCGTATCGGTACAGAACATCTGCCCACAACCCAATAAGTCCGTGACCGTCGTCAGAATGATGAGCCGCGAACACACGTAAGGTGCTCTAGGGAATCCAGAAAGGTTTGGAAAGTACAAAAGAGACAATTTACCAGACACAAAAAGAAGGGGGTAACTATCCGACAGGTGTGGTTTTTTGGTGGTCCTCATCCCAATGCCGCCGCCACAGGCCTACTGGCACGCGCTCGCTATGTAAAATGTCCTTGAAGTCAAAAAGTCTACCACGTCACGTCCCAGCAGGGGTATGTACACTCATCATCCTCATCCGCATTACGTCCTCTTGGCGGCCTCGTCATTTAGCCTCGTACTGGCCGCTGGTCATCTTCTTCGCCAGCCTCACGTCAACCCACTGCTGATCGGCCGGTAGCGCCGGCGACGTCGGATTGTCGTCCGCGAACGGGTCAGATTCTTCTTCCTTGCCCTTGCCCTTGGTCTCCTGAAGTCTGGAGATGGAGATACCGCTGCCGAGCGTATCGGGTGTGCATTCCCACCGGGCCTCGATGTGTCCCGGCTTAGGTTCCGCGTTCTCGGCACCAATGATACGACACACAATCTTCTGGGTCTCGTTGGTGAGCGTCAAATCTCCGAGACGCCAGTAGACGAGGTGCTTGTCCTTCAGGTGAGTTCCCGATGGCTTCGTCTGCGCCCCCGATGCTTTGGCGCCTTCGTAGGTGGCGACGAGGACGACATTCTGTAGCGTCACCGGCGCAGTCAGGTTGCTTGCGGGGTTGAGCGAGTACTGCAAGAGAAGTCCGAGCTTGTCGCCCTGAGGCTTCCATGCAGGGCGAAGCAGCAAGGGGGTATGGGCTGCCAGCCCCGACTCGCCGGCGTGGACACGATACGTGAAGGCGGTGGCTGTTTTTTGTATGTGGGACACGTCCAGGTTGAATTCGTCGGGCTTTTCGGGCCTGTTCTGGACGAAAATGCGGTTCGGCCCAATTACTTCCAAATTGGGAAAGTTGTTGATGCGAATCGTTTCGTGGTCTGGCGATACGTTAGCGAAACGCGTTCGACCTCCTCGCAGATTGACTCACCTGGCGAATTTTCACCGCTACGGTAGGCGAAGGCGATCTCGCCGTGTATCTTTGAACTGGTCACGACCCCCTCTTCGAAAGTGGCAGACACCGTTTCAATGATGGAAGCGTTCAGACCAGGCTCATGCATTTCGGGGTGCTTCAAGTGAGCAAGGCTCATGAGCGAGTTGGCCGAGCGGATGGACTGAGTATCTGACGTCGCAGCAATGCTTGCTTCCGAGGCGAGTGCTGCCACCATCGTTGGTTTCGATGACTGACTGGGCAGCGATGGGGATGTTGGAAAGGGGTTGTCGCTGGTGAGTTCGGGCATGTTCGGAGGGGCCCCGTAAATGGTGTTTCGCACGTCGCGTCGTCCTCGGATTGTTCCAATCTTTCGCGATGGCGCTGCCATCTGGGTCAGTGTATTGGCAACATTGGACATGGCCGCTTCCTTGGCATCAGCATCCTCCTCGACGATAGGGGAATTCTGGATGTTGAGCTTGAACATCTGCTCGTTCTCATCCGCGGCTTCACGCTGGGCTTGGGAAATGGGATCGTCCGCGGGCGGTGGAATTGTGAAGCCCTCGGCGTCCTTTGCTTCGGGCGCCTGAGCCTGGGAAGGTGGTGGGCCGGGAGGAGGTGCCACATCCATGATGCTGGCGTCGTGGTTGCCATTGACGGTGCCAGCTGATGAGTTCAAACGAGAGGCATCGGAAGGCGGTTCCCCAAAGCCATTGGTACCCTCGTGGAACGACCTGTCATTACCAGCCGATTGTGGCGGCCGGGGGGAATCGGGGGTTTCCGGGAGAGCAGACAGGCGGTTATTCGTGTCGGACAAGTTGTTCAAGGAAGCCTTGGGTGAAAGACCCGGACGGCTACTGTGACTGCTGCTGAGGCCTCGGCCGAAGGATGGGGCGCCGCCGGTCTTCTGTGGGGATATCGGACCGAAACCTCCGTGGACGCTCTGCCGGCGTCTGCCGAGCATTGTACCAATGCGACTTCGAAGTTTGGATTCTGTCGCTTATATTAGCCCCCTTACTGTGACACTAAAGAGGCTGCCGTCCACGTACCTGACTTGCCATCCGCCTGGCCTGAGTGATCGCTCGTATCGTCGTCGTGTTGCCCTAGACTGGAGGGCGGCGGCGCCAAAGACTGGCTCGTCTGGCTCGGCGGCAGTCCCGATGATTGCCTCGACGTCGTTACCCTCTTCTCCAACCTGGGCTTGCCGGAGACGATCTTTTCCTTAAAGCTCGCTATTTCCAGCTCAGTGCTAATCTCCAGCATGGAAGCCAGGGTATCGGCGGCCTTGGTAAGCGATCGCTGGGCTTGGTCGCTCTCGTGGGTTTGGTACTGGGTAAGGAGGTCCCGCAGCTGGTTCACACGCTGTTCGTCGAGGGCTTGGAGGGTCTCGAAAATGAAGGGAGCCTGCGATTCCCACTGCTGAGTTGTCTGCTCGAGTCTTGCAGTCGCGTCTGCCATCTTTTGGGCGTTCGTTTTGGGGCCCTTCTTGGCCAGTGCATCAGTCTTTTTCTGGGCATCCTCGAGCTCGCGGGCCATCGACGTCAAGTTGGCGGAGATGGTTTGGATATTTTGCATTTCCTTTCTGGACTGGAAGTTGCGCAGCGGAAGTTCGACATCTTTGTCCAGTTGGCTTGCGAACAGGTGATGGGAGTGGGCAGTCGCATCGACGGATTGCAGGATCTTGTCCCAAGGACCGGAAAAGACGCTAGGAGGGAGGTCAGCCACGTTAGACACTCGCTCGCACCTAGCTACCCAGCGTGGGATGGCCTACCCAAGTTCAGATTGTTGATTCGGGACCTTGAAGGAGAGCAGCTTGCGCAGGCCCTGAACGTATTGTTCCTCGACTCGGCGGCGCTCCTGAATGAACTGATTCAGCCTCTTGTGCCTCGTGACGAATGGTGGAATGGTATCGCTTTACCTGCAGCCAGTCGGCGATCTCGGTGTTGGTTTTGTTTATTCTCTTCACGCGGTCGTTCAGGACGTTTACAGCCTGTGTCGGCTGGAGATGTGCCTAGATGCAGAGACACACTGGTTAGCAATCGCGTCGCAAAGAATGCGCCTCGACAGTAACGCCAGGGCGATTTAGTGACATGCTGAAGTACGAGTTCAAGATCAAACTTTTAGATTGTCGCCCGTCGGTCGTTGCGGCGGCCGGGTCTCGAGATTTTGAGGGGAAAACAGTGACGAAGCAAGAGACGGGGACATTACCAGCATGGCAGGGTACTCGGCCCTGGCGAGGTCATCCATTGTGTCTAATTACGGGGCGCAAAACATATACGATGAATTCAAGCAACGAGGGAATCGGCGCGCATAGCGATGCTGTCTATAATGCTGGAAAGGGTGTTGCCAAGGTGAGGAGCGTGAGCATCGTGGGTGGACAGTCGTTGGCGGCGGGTGTTGTTGGTAATGGTAATGGTGCGGTATGGCACCAGTGGGTTGCGAGATGAATGGAGGGACTCGAAGCGGATTGGGATTGGGCTGGATTGGATGGTACGGGATGGAACTGTTCGGCGGAGGAGTCGAGGAGGCAAGGAGCCCGTTGTCGGCTGGTCTGGTCGGGTCTGGCCTGGCACCACAGTCGCTGTCGCCAATACGAACTATAGTGTACGGAGTACTGAGGCAATACACTGTACCTAGCCGACCACGGTGCAGTTGCCAGTGCAGCAGCTGGGAATCAAGGAACAACAAGCCCACAGCCAGAGTCGAATGTGGTGGGCCAATGTCTTCTTATGGATGCTCTCTGTAATAAAGGTCAGTCAGTCCAAGGTCAGTGGACCGAGATGATGATGGAGAAAGTGTGGAGTGCAGCGGACCAGGCGACTCGCCTGGGCAGGTTGACTTACTTGTATCCGTACTCTGTACTGTACTCCCTTTAGTAGGCATTTTGAGGTACTGAATGTATCCGTACTCAGTCAGGTGCCTCAGTACACAGACATGGTGCTCGCCTTTAAACCGGCAAATTGAGGCGTGGCATTGTATCTCACGACGCTAAACGTGGATTGAGAAATTTTTGCAAAGACTCTCACACGACTCAGACACAATCTGGCCTTACTGTGGACAGCTGCCCGTCTGCAGTTGCGAGTCAAGAGGGTCGACTTCTCGCGTGAAAGACCTTTGATCTGTGAACCTCTTCGCGTTGGATATTCTTGCAGTGGTAGGTGGGTACTTGAAGCTCGAAGTAGATACACCGAAGTAGGTACCTGCAAGTACGACATGCTGCATGCAACTTGCCTTTCTTCCTGCCTAGGGTGAGTATACAAATGTCTCGCTTGGTTTTGTTTTCTTGACAGTTACTTTCATTGACGAGCCAAAATCCCAATTGGTCCAAGTGCTACTGAGAATCGTAAAAGTTCAGCGCAAAGTTCGTGATACAATTTGACTTCATCATCTTGGGATGACGACTTGGCCCGGGAACTGCGGAGGAGCAACGCAAATCTCTTGCCCAACTCAATACCATATGAAAGCATCATGTCATTGGGCTCAGGCAGACTTCACCTCGGCTGCATCCTTGCCAACTTACCAAAGTACTGATGCCTATTCGTACCCTGCTCTCATTGCCATGTGCCCTACCATGTACCCCCAGTTTCCAAGCCTAACAAGGCTTCTATACTCGAAACGGCTAGCTTCGGAGCGATTTCTGCAATACGTCACGCGCGTAACGGGCCTGGTGTCGCTCACCAAGCAGATCAGGTCGTCTTGGGTCTCGTCTCGGACTCGAGGATACGTGAATGTTCACAAAGTGCTGGCGACCCCAAGAAAAGAAGTACACGCTCGACCCCCTTCACGCTGGAAACAACGGCAGCGCCTATTTGCATAACCTAGAAACGCATTCCATCAACTCAAACAGCAACAACTCGTTACCATCACCTTGCTTTCCGCAGCCCCAATGCTGGTTTTTGGTGCTCATCTCAAGGGATGCCGCCTCTAGCAAGGTTCGAAAATCCGTGCCTGTATGTATGAGATGACGGGAAGTGCCCTGGCGTGTCGCAGGCGTCCCATAAGCCTGGCCCGAATTCAAAGAACACATGGCAGCCGAGCAGTCAGGAGTAGAGCCGCATCAACCTTGCGTCCCGTGCATCTTGTGCATGAATTACACTTTCAGTCCTTATTCCCGTCGCAGGGATAAGACTACTGCTCTGTGTGGGCGTCTGCAATTTGGGGGATTGACTAGCTGTTGTTTTCTTTTCCTTCGAGACAGTCAATTAATCATTTCACTGCTGTCTGTGTGAATTATCCTAGAGCCTTCCTGAGCTAGAGCAAGCCAAGATGAAATGAAGAAATAACCAAGACATGACTTCGCACCGCCAAAACGCCTTCGTCAGGTACCCGAAATTAATGTGTGAAGACGGTCTTGTGTCAGCGGTAGCGTAAGGCACACAACGTCCATATTCGCACTGTATTTGTCGGCACAAGATGCGGAGCTTCGGCCGGATTGACCCCAGTGGAGCCGGACGGTCATCGAATCTTCTCGCACGGTCACTTCCGCACCGGACTGACATCGGCGAACACCTTGTGCTTGGCTGCTCAGTGATACCAGAGAAGGCATCCGTCGTCCCATCCCTGTCGCACCGGCTCATCTACATCAGACCTGACATTGCCCGGCTGCCTCCTATGGCGCAGGTCAACGCCGAATGGAAAAGCCAATTATCGGCTTCTGAGCGCTATGAAAATATCCAGAAGATGTACGTCCCATCAGTGTCTCAGGGAGATCGTTGCTCTCACACATTCTCCACAGAAAGGCAGTCCTCGAAGCTGCCAACCCGAACGCCAAAGCAACATCGCAATCTGAAGCCTTTTCTGTAGAGAACCAGGCCTACCAAAATTCTACGTCAAGAGTTAGTACGCGCGAGCTTTGCGGACGCCGCCCACACGGTTGCTGACCATCTTGCTTCAAAGACCCAATATGATGAGATCTGCCAGCTAGTCGGCTCAGCAGACCTTGCACCCACACAAGAACCGCCATCTGATGACGGCCACTCTGATGGCGAAGGCGGTGTCATCATCGGTTCTCATAAAGGCTGCTACCCAGTCGCGACGGGTCTGACCTCGCAAGTCTACCGCTGCAAAGACCGTGCTCTAAAGGTGATTGTGGAAACCCACAATATTGAGCCTCACAACCCCCACCGAGAGGCCAAGATTCTTGCCACCCTCAAGCGTCCATGTATCCCTTTGCTGGAAACCTTCCGAGACCAGGAACAAAGATTCGTCTTGGTTTTCCCCTACAAGCCCTTGACCCTGGCCGATGTCATAGACAAAGGGACGCTCCCGCCCTTCGCGGTCCGACGCATCTTCAGAGACGTCCTCTGCGCCCTGAGAGATATCCACGACCAGGGCATCATTCACCGAGACGTCAAGCCGGAGGCCATCCTGTTGGACGGCGCCGATGGCCCGGCCTACCTATCGGATTTCGGCACCGCCTGGCATCCCACCATGTCGGTCGTCTCCGAGCCGCCTGACGCCAAGATCCTGGACATTGGGACGGGGCCATACCGCGCGCCAGAGGCCCTTTTTGGTAACAAGGCCTACGGCTCCTCTGTTGATATGTGGGCTGTCGGAGCAATGTTGGCAGAATGCTGCTCCAACCCTCCGAAGCCTCTGTTCGAATCGAGACCTACTCACGAAGACGGCAATCAGCTAGGCCTGATTCTAAGCATCTTCAAAACTCTGGGTACACCCACCCGGGAAACCTGGCCCGAGGCTGCCAACTTCAAAACGCCACCCTTCGACATGTATCGTACTTTTGAGGGGAAACCGTGGGAGTCCATCTTGTCAGAGGTCGATTCCGGTGTTCGGGAGCTGGTTACATCCTTGGTCCGCTATGATTCTAGACGGTGGACTGCTGGCCAGGTGAGAAATATTGACCGCACAATGTATTGTTCGCCACTGACCAACCCCAAGGCCCTGCGACACAACTATCTGCAACTCGACGAGGTCGAGGCGTAGAACCACAACCTGAACGTGACGCACAATGGCAACGACGCTTTAGTGATCAATCAAATCCCGGTCTGCAGTTTTGCTTTGAGGCACCTTTCACACCGTGTTCTGTTGCTTTGTATAATTGATGCCAATTCAAGGTTCCTTTGAGCCTCTAGTCCTGCGACCCTCGAGAACATACGGATCATTGTTCTCTACCAAGTCCGTACTTCGCTAGGAGACAAGAGCTCTCCCAAGTATATAGTCTCCGGTCCTCCGCTGTGTCCCTCGATCAGCTGGAAACACTAGGTACATAGCAACAAACAATCACAGACACATCACACGCCACGCAGTCCCTTTCCACGATGGACGAAGATGAAACAAATGCTTCCACAGCAGAGGAAACAAAGGAGGGGCCTAAAGCCAGGCCAACGCGCAACGGCCCGGTTACTGGAAATCAGCGCTTGCCAGACACGAGCGTCCTCTCCGGTCAGAACGCCGACGCGGAAAGGACCCGGGAGAGCAGAGGGGTACCCGTCTCCTCTCTGCGAGCAAAGACCGCAGGCGGGAAAAAACCCCATCACTGCCCCACTCATAAAACCCCCAACAATGCCCGCTGCATCAACAAATGTATAGCACAATGTGAGAGGTGCGGCGAGTGGATATCCGTTAGGTCAGTGTGCCAATATTGCAAGAATCAGGACCTCAAAGAGAAAAGGGAGAAGGCCGAGGCCGATAAACAAGCCAGGCAGAAACAGGCGCAGGAAGCCGCGGAGGCTGAGAAGAAGGCCCAGTCAATACCCGCGCGCAAGAAACGCCACGACAAGCAGCAGAAAGACCTCAGGCGTCGCATGGCGGAGCAAGAGCACGACAATGCCCATCGCCAGAATGCCCAGAACGACGACCACGACGACGACGAGCCCACCGCCCTCGCCAACATGATCTTGGCCCGTCGCCCCGCCGGCATTGTGAAGAGGGTCCGCCGCGGCGGCCGGCACGCCACCACCGCCCGTTTGGAGCTCGCAAGCCAGTTCGACCGCCGCCGCATCAAGCGCCTCGAGGAGAACCTTGACCGCCTGTTGCGTTCCATGGCCCCGGGGCAATTCCAGGGCGGTACCTATGGTGCTGGCCCTGCTGGTTTTCCTGGACTTCACGGGGGCTTCAATGGCGAAAATGGCGGCGGCGCTGCCATCGCTGCTCCTGTTTTCTATGACCCACAGATGGACGTCGACAGGCCCGAGACTCCCATACTGCTGCCGCCATCTTGGCAGCAACCATCGCACGAAGCTACCTACCCCAACTCAGCACGCGAGCAAGCTGAACGGGCTGCACGGCCCGAGCAGGCTCGCAAGCCGGCAAGCGAAGAACACAGCCCTGATGGGTCGCCGCGGCGTAAGCAACTTCGGCAAGATCAACAACACACGCCTGTCTGGCGGTCACGCCACGGGCAGAACCCGCGCCATGAAACACGCAATACGCCTAGGCAAGATGAAGAAGACGACGACGACCGAAACTCGACGCTGAGACGAATCATGACTCTCTGTCAACGGTTGTATAAGTAAACGCGGTAGATATGTTTGTTGGACCGATGCTGGTGAGTCGGGCGTGAGGTGTTGATGTGGCGTTCGGCGCGTGCTTTCGTTAGTAATAGATAACAAAATTCCGGGTCATCTTGGTATCATTCTTTCAAAATCGCCATGCATAAGTAAAGCGGCATACTACTGCTGCATTCATCATGTATCTGCAACTATTGGTGCCCTTCTACACCATAACATCCCATCGCGGCCAATGCTCACTCAAAGACCTCTCCTGACCTTGGTATCCGACCCAAGGTAATCAATCGGGTTACGGCAAAGGGGACACGTGTTCTGGTTGCTGCTTTGGAACCACTTGTACAGGCAGGTTCTGTGGAACAAGTTCTTGCACGTCTGGCACCGCTTGTCGGGCATCTTCTTGTCGGTCGAGATGATGGAGTAGCAAATGGCACACTCACTCTGGCCCTTGAGCGCGCCTACGATGTTACGCTTGAATGCGGAAAGACCGTCGATAATGCTTCCGTTCTGGCAACCGACGTTAGCAATGCTGATTTCTGAGAGGTAGGGGATAGCGAGCTTACGGAAAAGGTAATGACGCCCTGGGTAGTTAGCAACCAGCTCTGCCACTTCTTTTCGCTAACGGTGACGCGGTTGATGCCGACGACGTTCACGCCCTCGATGGGATAGCTCGCGGGAACCTTCACTGCGATCGAAGCCATGCTGTCATCGACCTCATACCCGGCGGAAATCTCCTTGCCCGTCTTGCTGACCTTGACGACGAGTTCCTTCTCGTCGTCATCGGCAGGGGGTTCCTGGGAAGCCGCCCAGGCGGAAACTTCGTCGAGGGTGTCGGAGACGATGATGGGTGAAAAGTACTTCATCGTCCAGCTCTCAACGGCGATGCGGGTCTGCTTGGAGCGGCAGTCGAGGTACCAGTTCTTGAAGAGACCTGGTAAGTATTTAAGAGTGAGATAGTAGAGGTGCACAAGGAGCCAGTGCAAACTTCGCTCCTCCGATTCTGAGTCGGCGAGGGAGAGGGAGTACGAAGTGATTTGCTCAGCCCCTAAGCCTTCGCGATCCAGGTTCAAAGCATGTGCTGCGGAGTGGCCGAGAACATCGAAAGTGAAGTTGAGAAGTGGAGCAATGTAGTTCTCGGTCTTCAGGTGCTCCGTGTAATCGCTGCGGACCTTGAGGGAGGCCGTAGAAAAGGCGTCAAAGATGAGATGCCACGAGAGCAGATAGGAGCGGATCGGAAGAGGGAACTGAGCGAGGACCTCGTCGGGGTAGCGCTCGAGGGTGGGGGCGTCGAGGAGAAGGGAGACGAGTTCGTCGGGAAGACGAGCATCGACCTTGTCTAGGAGTACGTTGACGGAGAGTTCTTCTTGGCGTGCCGGGAGTGCGCGATGAAGGAGGTTGAAGGCCGCGGTCTGGATTGCACGAGACTCCGTTGCAATCAGTCCGTAGAGGTCCGAAAGATCGCTGACGTGCTTCAGAGGGATCTTTCCAACTTGTCTGCTGATAATGCCATCTACAATCTCTAACGGCTGAGTGCTCCTATCGCGATTCAGCTTGAGAAGCTCGATGAGAGAGAGCGACTTGGTTTCTGCGAATTCAGCGAGGGCGTCTGCGAGATCATCATTTGGTTCTTCCAGAGTCTCCAAGATGGACATGAGTCTCAAAGATGTGTGTATGTAGGGCAGCGAGTCATCCAGACGATCATCAGATGCCTTGGCCCAGAGTGCGGTGGAGAACTCGATCGTCTTTTCCCAGTGCTGACCATAGACGTCCTTGATGCTGGGAAGGAGCCTCTGCAAGGCGCGGCAAATCTCGGTGGACAGCGCGGGGGTTAAATTGATGGTGTCTTCGAGCCACGACGTGATTTGACGGACAGCAAAGACGATACGGTTGTTGGCCACGGGAATCTGACCGACCTGGTCGTAAACCTCCAAGCAAGCATTGAGAAGAACAAGAACGCACAGAGCCTTCTCGGCCTTCTCCGTCTCGATGCTGGCGCCGGCGACGTCACTGACAAGACGATTGCAGAGGTTACTAACAGCCTTGGATGACTCCAAGCTGTCGCCGAAGCCGGTGAGCACCGCTGTGGCCGCCAGAACGGTGGGCGGTGTCGCTTTCAACGTTGCAAGCTGGTTGATCCTATCGTCCACAGCATTGGGCAAGCCATGCTTCCCAATAAGAGTTTGCAGGAGTTCGCTCAGTGCTCTGGAGCTGTAGAGACCGAGCAGTGTAAGGTCTTTGGTCTCCTGGGCCATAATCCCGATGAGACCATTGATCAACTTCGTTGGGGCGTCCTCGGAACCAACTGTCCACCCATTAGCGTCATTGGCTATCGTGTTGATGGTCGCTCTGGTAGACGACACAAAAGCCTCGGCGGCGGCAAGGGCGCTTCCAGCTCCGACGTTGGAGAAAAGCCTGTTGTCATCCGTGAGGGTGATCTGGTCGGATACCATCTGCACCGAGACACACAGCAGATAGAGTAGCTCAACCTGGAAACTCTCCGGCAGCGCTGAGACGGAAAAGTCCGACGACAAAAGCTGAGAGGTGTAGAGCGCCATTCTGGCAGGGATTGAATGCCCCTCGCGATCTCTGCGAACGCGAAGGCGCTGTGTTGTGTCGGCAGACTTGAGCAGGAAGTGGGCGCCTTCTAAAGCACTCGTGATGGACAAAGACGGGTTGAGTGCGCCTTGCAAGAAGCCGGACAGATGTTGCATCCATACGTTGGTGCTGGGGAACAGATCCTCGGCGCTCACCGAGCCCGCTTTGGAAGCTTGTAGGGCCTGCTGCACTAAGGTATTGATTCTGAAAAGAGGTTAGAGAATTGATGTGCCTGAGTGAACAGCTAGGGCACAACTTACCCAAGCGATTGCGGACCGGCATCTTCTATATTTCGCTGGATGATGCTGACCAAGGGCGACGTGCCATCGGTGGGTTGCTCTAAGAGCGCTCTCAGGGAGATTGCGCGAGACGAAACTGCTCCGTCATTAAGTTCGGCGAGCCCCAACAACTCGGCTACAACAGCCATATGAGTCGGTTCGTCCTTTGACAGGAGGCCAGGTTTGTTATTTGCAATGATCTCAAGCGCCCTGAGAGAATGAGTCGAGTTTTGCTTATCGTGCGACAGGGATGCAATGCTGTCGTCAACCAGCTTCTTCGACGTCGCTTCTGTGATGGCATCGTTGCCAATAGCTGCTTCGAAGAGGCCCCAGAAGTCGGTTTCGCCCCGCGCAGTCGCAGAGCACTTGGTCTGGAGGAAGCCTTGCAGTGAGTCGTGGGATTTGGAGAGAGCCGAAGCTTGGGCATTTGCAATCAGTCGCTCGATACCGTTGATGGCCAGCTTCTCGTCCGGCAGAGCCAAGAGAGCATCAACCCATATCTTCCATATGGATGCGTACGCAGCGTCCTGACCTTGCAGCGAGCCTAAAATGGTCACACAACTCAACAGGTCCGCAGCAGAGCGAGCTTTCATCAGAACGTCGATGCGGTCTCGACCTTGAGAGCAAAGAAAGCTCTCCAAGGCTTGTGCAGCATCAACCTCCTCCCACACACGAGGTGCGTTCTTCCCGACGTTGTACAGGATTCCAGCGGCTCCGAACGGCTTCAGGTTTCTGTCGGCGAGAAGATTCAGGGAGCAGGTAATAATAGCCTTGGAGGGGGCCAGGAGCAGTTGTGCCGGACCAGTTGCCAAAGATTTTGTCTTGGCCTGGACTTGGCCGACCAGAGTAAACCAACGATCACCCTCAGAGGCGATTGCCTCTTGAGACTTTTCGTAGCCTTGAGAGACCTCTGGTAAAGAGTTGGATATCCTGGTGCAGAAAGCGATCGAAAGGCTGTCTAGCCTTTCGGTGGTGACCTGAGCCAGATCAGGTGCTGAAGAATCAGCAGCAACCGTGAATATGTCGCCCAGTACGGCCAGACGTCCAGCACCTGGGATATCCCAAGCTGACGTCTCGGGAGTTGGGAAGAGGAAGTGATCCAACAAGGGCAAGAGGCTGTCTTTCACGAGACTGGCCCTCTCTTCGCCGGGGGGGATGTTACTGAGGAAGTATTTCGCCATTCGGACATAGCAGGCCCAAGCCGTCGGAGCGTTGAAGCGCGGCTCCTCTCTGTTTGTGATGCCGGTCCTCAAGGATTTCAAAGCGGAGTTGGAAGCTTCGGCAGTGAAGTGCTCCGACGGAATGACAGCAACGAGCTGGTCGAGATGTTCCCAGTACTTGACGGAGCTTGCTTGGGAACCTTTCTCAAGGAAGCCATTAAACCTGGAGATGGGTGTCTTCTTTTCGCTCGAAGTCTTCCATATTACGGGGTACTTCTTCGTAAGTTTCGTGAGAACCAGCACATAATCTACAGCAGAACCGGCCTGACTAGTTTTGAGACCCTCCGCGATGAAATTCTTCTTCAGGCGAGAGATTTGGGCAGCCACGGAGTCGCTGCGCCTGTCCAGGTATATCCCTAGCAGCTGACATGCCAGCTTCCTGACTGAGGAGTCGGGCAAAGTGACACTCTTCCAGACTTTTTCCTCGGCGAAGAAGTTTTCGTAAGCCTCTTCTTCCTTCTCGATATCAGCCGATTGGAGTCTATGGAGGAGGCCGAGGACCAGTGACAGACTGGCTCCTACAACTCGGAGATGCTTCGCCTCGGCATCGTCGGGCGTCGTCGAGCGTTCATCGCTGAGTGTGTCTCTCGTCTCTTGAATCGCATCGCTAGCGTATGTCAAGATCTGGGTTTGGCACTTCTTCCAGAACAAGGCTTCCTTTTCAGGGCTGTTGAGGAAAGAGGCAGTCCCATCTCTCGCAGCCCTGGCAACTCCGCGGTCTTTGTCGGAGAGGCCGGCGAGCCAGGTACCGACGATTTTGGGGACATGCTTCTCCATGCGCTTGCGGGCCGATTTCATCAACTCGAGCTGTAGGGTATGCGAAAGCTCGCGGACGCGGCGCGAATTGTCTATGGATATACGCGGATATATTTGTACCTGTTACAAACATTACCAACTGATCACAAAGTTTCTGCTGCTCCTGGGGACAACGCACCCACGCTTCCAAGACTGCCTCTTCTGTACCACCGTCTTTCTCGTACGGGTGTGCCTGCACGTAGGCCAGAAGCTCCTCCAGCGCCTTCGCCTTGGTCGTGGCATCTTTCTTGAGCGCATTCTTGAAGCACACAACGACATTCGCATCGGTGATGGGAGCAAGATCGGGCGGCTCGGAAAGGTATGACAGACCGCTGCCGGCGGACGAGGAGAAACCACCGAAACCGCCTCGCGCCGGGGCGCCAAAGCCAGCTGAGCGGCTGCCTCTGCCAAATGTACGCGACATCTTACAACAGAGTGTGTGCAAAGTTATAGGTGTTGGTTGAAGGCGTCGCTGTCGATCGAACGAGGAAGAGCCTACTCTGCGACAAAGTCAGGGCGCGACGTCGTGGGGGCTCAAGAGCTCGAAAATGACGTTGGCGGGGTACAGTGCAGAAATACAGCCTTGGTCAGCGAAAATGACGACAGGGCCCTTGATCGGGAAAAGAAGATGGTGAAGTGTGGAGCTGAAGATCAGCGGAGGTAGCAAAGTTCAGGGAATGCAATGAAGGAATAGAGTCGACGATAGGCAAGTGGTGCAAGTTCGCATCGTAGCCCTCAAGATTGGGATAACGCGACTTTGTCCCTCACGATTTTCTGGTCGTCGCCCTGCAGCACAGAAAATGCATACCCTTCCGGTGTGGACTCAGGAAACCGCACGAGAAGCATCCATGACGCCTCGGACGAATGAAAACATCCAAGCTGCCCCACTCAAGCTCCAGTCACCAAGGTCCCGTCCTGCCCAAGGAAAACGTCCCTTGGGATGATGCGGTCATAGGCTCCTACACGTGACCCTTACCAGAAACGGCGTCCAATTTGGCCCGTGCGCGAAACAGTCTATGCCTTCCCGCACTTGCCTTATCTTGTACGTCTTATTGGACCACGCTGCCTCGACTCCAATTCGACTCCACTTCCAGCCTCAATCATTGATTTCCAACCAACGAAGCAACGGTATAAGGGCGTCCTGCCACCTCCTCTACTGAAATACGACATACTGCGAGTGTTCTACTCTAAGGCACCCGAGGTTCCTGATACAATCTCTCTGTATCTCCCGTGTCTCACTAATAGGTACCTGCGACTTTTCTTTGGGGGTTTTCGTCGGTTTCAAACCAGTGGACGCCCAGGAGGCTACCCCGCAGACTGCACCGCTAAACTCTCCACTAACCACAGCAAGCATTGCACCAGTACAGTCAAGGATTCAGCAGTTGCCCCCACTGTTTGGGTGCGGGAGAAGCGCTAATCTCCAAGAGCGGCAGCTGTGGATCCCGCCGAGACCATCTGAGAGAGCCCCCAAGCTTGTCACTGGCACGGATACAGTGCACAGGTACCGGCCAGTCGCAGCTGATTGCCGCTTTGCTGCTCTGATCTGCCCATCTCTACGACGCGAATTCATCCTACTTCCATCTCCCAGTGCCAACCTTCCCAAGCTCCCCTTACGCAGCGGAGGTGGCGGATTTGCCTTCAACATCATCTTTCAAATATCCTGTCAAAGAACCGCGTTTGAAAAGGCCTACATGTGATTGATTCCTCGTGGTTTCCCACTTCATGTCTTCGTGTAAGTCGTCCTGGCTGTGCACATGCGCTTGGCGATGCATGTCGGCTTCCGCAGCTGCCTGCCGACCGATGCCCGTTCGATATCAGTCCCGGTTCCTCCCTGCATGCTGTGATGACTGTTGCTAACCTTCGAGATTCAGTGACGCCGGCTTGATAATAATCGTTCGAAGCTCTTGCTCGAAATTATGCTTTCCAACGTTACTCGGTCCCCGCTTCGGGCTGGCGACTTGCACCTCGGCAGCGTCTCGTCAATTCGGGCTCTTGTCGCCCACAGCTCTGCGCCCATGAAAACCAGCCATTATGGCCAGACTCGCGCGTTTCGCTTCCGCGCATGGTCAACGTACCTGGATCCCGAGTTCCAGCGTCACCTACGCCAGCGCCAGCGCGTCATCAGTTACAAGTACATGGAGTCAATCAACCGAAAGCTTTCATGGGACCCGAGCTCGCGGGCAGATGATTCGCGGGTGGTGTTGAAGAAGACGATGGCCAACTGCTGGATCAGACACGGTCACAGCCACTCGAAAGGAAGATACGTGAACGCAGACCCAGTGAAGGATGCATCCGAAGACGCCTCCGGGACCAGGCCTGGCCAGAACATTGAGGATGTCGAGCGCAGTGCTATCAACGCCTTGTTTACTGGCAAGCGTGGCTCTCAATACGAATATGACCTGTGGCAGTCGCCACTCCAGAACATCCGTAACTACTTGGGCAATCAAACGAGGGGCAAGTCGACGACATCGTCTAGTCGGGGTGCGGTTGAAGAAATCGATCCCATTACCAACCGAAAGGTCCCACCGACGCAACAGAGCGTTGACACGTCCTCTGCAGCGATCCAAGAGCCTTTTTACGAGGACGGCCCACCCCCGGCCGAAGAGCTGAAGCAATACGGTCAGGTCCCGCTCGATGGGACCCCGTGGGCCGATGTCAGTGGGGTTGCGGGGACCCCGCAGTATGCGGATCTCGACGAGTACAAGCCTGTCATGGATGAGAAACTCGATGCTGGGCAGTCTGCAGAGAAGCCCAAATATGATGATTTGGATCAATACAAGCCTGTTGGTCTCAAGGATTTCATCGAGCAGACAGACTCGGGACCCAAGTACGAGGACCTCGACAAGTACCGCCCTGTCATGCACGATGAAGATGCCACGGTGCCAGACGCCAACGAAAAGTACGATGATCTTGATCAGTACAAGCCGGTCATGCACAATGAAGATGTCGCGGTTCCAGAGGCGAGCCAAATCTATGATGACCTTGACAAGTACCGCCCTGTCATGCACAACGAAGATGCGGAAGCTCCGGCGGCCAGTGAGAAGTATGATGACTTGGACAAGTACGGGCCGGTCATGCATAAAGAGGCGGAGGTCGTCAAGGGGACGACTTACGACGACCTTCACAAATACGGCCCAAGTGGATACAACGAGCCAGAGGGGGCCCGGCCTCAAACGAGCGAGGAGAGATCCAAGATATACGACGACCTCCACAAGTACGGGCCCATGGCTTACAATGAGCCTTTCGGAAGAGCGCCAGTCCACCCTGAAGAAGCGTCAAAAGCGTACAACGACTTGGATTTGTATGGGCCGGTGGCATGGAATGAACCGCACGGTCAAGCGCCGATGCACCCTGAAGAAGCGTCAAAGGCATACACAGATCTCGACGCATACAACCCAGTCGGCTGGAATGAGCCTCATGGGCAGCCACCGATGCATCCCGAGGAGGCTTCAAAGCAGTACAGGGACCTCGGTACGTACGGACCGGTGGGATTCAAGAGAGGTGACGGCCAGATTCCGGAGAGTGTCGTGGCTCCGGTTGCGCCTGAAGACCTGGCCAAGCACAGGCCTGTCGAATACAGCGAGCCTGAGAGTCGGCGTCCCAAGCCTGACTGGGATCACAAGACGTTTGATGAGGCGAAGAAGTACGAGTCATTCCGATACAATGAACCCGACGGGCAGCCGATCCAGGTAATCGATCCTGTCTCAAAAGGGTTGAGTGATTTCGACGCGGAAATCGCTGCCAAGACGAATAGGCGTATTCTCAACAACATTGCCACAGAGCAGGAGAGAGCTGACGACCTGGACTTGCTACGCGCAAGCGACGTCCGGGCTAAGATCCCAACGTCCTCGGGCCAGTCTCGTAGGGAGTACAGCACTACTCATCGTCAAATGCTTGAAGCTGATCTTCCGCGCTACGAGGTCAACTGGGACATCTCCAGCAAGGCTGCACGCGTAAGCCTGCGCAAGGCCAAGAGCAGAGTTTGGGAAAACATGCAACCCAAGGAAGATCTGACGGGCGATTACGTCAGAGACTTCCCTGAAGACTTTTCAGGATCCTGGAGCAAGATCATGGTTGAGAGCCAAAAGCTAGAGAACAAGCAGCAGACTGCCAACGCCGATGGGGTGGAGGCAGCCTCTTTTGACGAGAGCTTCCCCAGATTAGAGCCAGCGTTGAACCGATCATCTGCGTTTAGGTCTCAACGCAAGCCCGGTCTGCCTGATCAATACTCGAAAGAACCGCAGGGACTTGAGCTGAGCTACACGGAAGAATGCGGCGGCATGCAGACGTGGCCCGCCTACATTCGATCATACGGCACAGTCGCCGAGGGGTCCGCCGAGGCTGGACAGTCTCAGCAGGGGGAATTGTCCGGGGTCAATTCGCCATCATCCGCTACGAAGCAGAACCTGAAGGAACCCGTCATTTACAAGATCCTGGCTTACGACCCAACGATGCAAAGCATCAACACTGCCGAGACCACATCAGTTGTCCCGGACAACGCGACGCCATTGACGCCGGCCGAGGTTCTTCTTCGACTTTCAAACCCGACCAAGTTCTTCCCTTACTTTAGCCCCTTTCAAAAGGAGGGCTATGAGATTGTGTCTGGAAGCGGAGACGTTTTGGTCTTCCGCAAGGTACGCGAGGCGGTGTCTTCATCCCCTGAGCTGATTACTGCTCGTTTTGCCCCTACAATCGAAAAGCCGACGATGTACAAGGCGCCAAAGGTGAACCCCATCGACATGATGGGGAGCGACCCCGTTGTTCCAAGCGCTTACTCTTCCAGTCCTACAGGCTACCTCAACTATGATTATCCAGGAGCAGAGGCGGAGGACAAGCCCCCACCACCCTTTAGCTCGCCGAGGCGACGCAACACGATATCCGGTGACGCTCAGGATTTGAAGGCTCCCAAGAGGCAGAAGAGGAGCAGGGTCAAGAAGGTCGTACTCGGTGCAGTGTGGGTCGGTGGCATCACGTACGCCATTGGCGTAGTTGGGGAGTATTTCAACACGGGGGGTAGCGACGGCAAAGGGCCCAAGGGGCTGTGAGCCAGCAGTGAAAACCGCTGGTCTTTGGATGAATAGGCTGCCAGCTTGAGGAGCTATGCTCCTCAAATCGATCGTGGGATTGCAACTTTTCCTCTCTTGTATCATTAGGCGTCAGGGGGATGCGCTGGATTCCCTCTCTCAGCTCACTCCCAAGGCGGGAGCTGTTCTGCCTGAGGAACGGACGGACTAGCTAAACGGGAACACTGGCATTATTACCAAGACCAATGAACTATTGAACGATGCTTCCTGAGTGCAAATTAGGTGTGCTTGTGATTACATGAATTTTGAACGCCGTACAACCTCGTCATCGTGCCTCCTCACTGCCACCCCCATTGCTTTATCCTCAAAATGCAAGTCATGACCTCGACTGACAACCGGTTCCATCTGCTGGCAGTCATCCGCGCTCAGTGAACCCAGGACCCGTCTTGACGTCCTCAATGTGGCTCATTTGCAGCTCGCGCTTCTGGTCCTCCTTGTTCCAAGACTGGCGGCGCTCGAACGAGGGTTTCCAGCTGTTTGTGCGCTCGATGACGCGGGCGGCCTCGGTGGAGGTGTGAGGCGAGGTGCTTTGGTCTTTGAGCTGGGTGGAGGGCTGGGTGCTCATTTGGGCGGTCGCGGCGGACATTGTGGTGGTATGCGTGTTGGGGTGGTCAAGTTGTGGAGAGAGGTTTTGAAGGCTCTTTGCTGGTGAGATTCTTGTTTATGTGTGCGAGATGATGATGTGGAGAGATTTGTTTGTATGTAGGTTTGTTTTTGTATGATAGGGATGGGTACCGAAGGAATTCGGGATGAAGGTTCAATCAAAATTAGGTCATTCCAGGGAAAGCGAGAGCGAGCGAGCCTCTTTATGAAATACAAGTTCGTTCCCTCCCACCTTGCCAAAATCCAGGTTCCTATTCTAACTCTTCTCCCCCTCCCTCCTCTGTCTCGACCCCTCCCATTCCTCATGCAGCAAGAACAACGCAGCCGTGCCACAGCCGCCGATCCTCGGTTCAGCAGCAGAATTAAAATGCTATAGCTCCAGGATTGGCAGGCTGTTTTGCTCCTTGACGCAGAGGGCTGACGATTGGCGTGCTACCGTGCACCACCGGCCGACGATCACTTTCCCACCCCAAGACCCCAAGCATCATTCTTCGCCACCGCGTAGGATGAAGCAGCAGGGAAGGCATGTGCTTGTGCTCCAGCTTATACGCTCTGCAGCAGAGTTACGTAGTGAGGTGCTTTGTTAGACCGGATGGGTAGCCGGCTGTGACATTGGGGACTGTACAGCTTGCCAGCAATGGGGTGAAAGGAAGGGCGGTGGCAGGGTGTGTGTGGTAAGGCGACCTGCCGAGAGCACCGTCATTGCGGGGTAAAGATGGGCCTAGACCCCGGGTCCGGATTTGCCGGCCTTTTTTTAATATCGGCGTGCGGCCGGGATAGCCCCACATGCAATTGTCGTGATGCGACCTCATCCAAATAATTGGATTGACCACTGGTTATGCTCTACGGCATGTACACCATCGTCAGCCAGGCGTATGCACACTTTGCTCTCTAGAACTTGGGAGCGTAGCATATGTCACTTGCTGTTGGATACTGATAGAATCGAGGGCGACGGCCAGAGCACCGGGGATGTCGATTGATACCTAGGTAGACAAGTAATGCGTGGTGTCGTACATTCCCAACACCACAGAATGGTTTCCCTTCGCTCGGTGAAATTGTCCAACTCCGCATACAGTAAGTATATCGACACACATACCCCACAGGCACTCGATCATCTCAGTCGCAAGTGTTAACATTGACCAGGGCTAATACAGACATTTCGCCGCTTTTTCAAGCAATTCCACCGTCACCTCGTCAAGCCGTTTTCCCCATCATTCGCCCGCTTACTCCCTCTCACTACGCGCAATGGCATCCCAGAATTCGAAATGAAAGAGAGAGAAACTGGACCTAAAGATGCACTGCTCGCTCCAAACAGTCGTCATCCTGGAACCGGGTGTGATGCATGTTCTCGTCTAGCGGATGTCTTGTATATGGGGGAATCGTAGTGGATAACAATAGGGTGCACCCGAGGTATAGTAAAGTGAATCGTACAGAAATAAAACAAAACAAGGTCATCCAGGTAGTCCATTAAACGCCTTGCGCTATGCAGCCAGTACACGAGTTTGCCAACGTGGTTTGGAGCCAAGGTATGGACAGTAGTAGGGGCATGAGTGTTGTTGCCCGTGCACGATGTGTGCCTTGCACCAGTTCAGCTTGAGCGGTGTGGCAGAAAGTCCAAAGCATCGGATGAGAGTGAAAAATAGACGCTTCAAGGAGTTCGAGGACGCTTCCAGTAGTATTGCTAAGAGGCCCATCGTGTCAGTTGGTTTTTCTTGGTGTCCAGCTTCCTTTTGACGGAGCTTACCTTGTGCTGCTTGCGGCAGGCCCTCAGACTGGGCTTCCGCAGACCGTCGGTGACGGCGAAGCGGCGCTGCTCATCATCGTCGGCCTCGGGGACGTAGTAGTATTCGCTCTCGAGCGGCTTGCCGGCGGCGTCCTTGCCCTGACGCTGGATGATGCCGATGCAGGCCGTGTTCTCAAGCAGGCTTCGGAGTTGAACTTTGGTGACACCCTTCTTCTCTTCGGTGGGAAGGTTGTTCATGATGGTGGACAGGGGATTCGACGAGAGTCTCGAGAAAGCGAGCTGGTTGACAACGTGGTTGCGTACAGCCGGGTTCTCATAAAGAGGCGCGCTTTCCTCCTGTTGTGTGAGCACTTCTGGCGTCTTGTGTGGCGCCGAGATTGGGCTGGAGGGAGCAGACTCGTCCTTGACTGGAGGCAGACGAGAGTGCTTGGAAGGATACTTGGGCGCAGCTGACAAAACAGAAGCCAGGCGGCTGGAGATGTCGGCTCCAAAAGGACCAAAGGAATGGACGATGGGATCGTTCTCCTCGTCAGGGTTATCTTCTTCGGGATCGCTGAGATCGGACGAGAAAGAATTCGTCGTCTCCGTCGCGAAGCTCTGACCAGCTTTGGCACCCAACTCAGCAAGCTTGGGAAGCTCCGGTTCGTCTGCGCTAGTATCCTCGTAGATGTGAACTTCTCCATCATCAGTGGGTAGCAGGGCCTGCAGACGCTGAGAGCTGGACATGTGCGCCGGGGTGGGCGAGTCCGGAGACTCAATGCGCGAGGTACGGCGGAGAGGACTGGACTGCAGCAGACTGGCAGCGGCAGCGCGTGAATTAGACCGGGGCGGCGACTCATCCCACGAAGATTCGGGGCTCGCCAGGCTGCCACGCTTCGGCCATTGGATCATGACGCGCGAGTCCTGAACATCTAGCATGATTTCGCTACCTTCCGTCTCGGAGGTGAAGGAATCGCCCTTGCCAAGCTCCCAGGTGCGTCCCTGGCAGTGCAGCTTCAGACCGTTCCAGCCATTGCAAACGATCTCAATCTTATTTGGCTCCAACGCAGACGCAGCAGGCACGTAACGGGCCTTGACGTGCACGCGGGACACGAGACGGTTGGCAGAAAGCTGGTAGTGGGACGAATTGCTGGAGCGGCCCATGAGAAGGTGTTCGCCATTCTCGTTCAGTTCAATGGAAGCGACAGCGCCAAGCGGTGTGCGTTCGTTGAGTGCGGAGGGTGCTCTTGAAGGACCTCCAGGTCGTTGGTGGACGCGGGGTGGGGAAGAGGAGAGGATGCCGGTGCTCGAAGTCGGAATTGGGGTGGGATATTTCAGATGGGCGCTGTTTTCTCCAATATCCTCAGGACGGACTTGCCTCTTGGAAGGCCGAGGGAAACCCGGAGAGGAAGAGAGAGGTTCAAACGCCGGAAGGAGACTCGGGGCAGAACGTTTAGTCCCGGCAACGGGGAGCGTGGGCTCGGTGTGCTTGGATTGAGGCGACGAGTCCATGACTACAGCGACCAATTCATACCCAGTCGAAAGAGTAACGGACTCGGAGTAGTGTTGGCCGTGTTCCTCTTTCCTGTTCTCCGTGTATCCTTTTTTTCCCCTTGGCTTTCCTTGCTTCTCTCTTTAATGTCCTTCCACCGCGTTGCAACCGAGGCGCGTTTTTTCTTGATCGCGGTCTCCAGTATCAGACGGGCAGTCGAGTCGTGTAAGTGGCTCCCGTGTGGTAGGTGCGGTGCGAGGTGGGTGACGACAGTCGTGACAATGGATCTTTGGGACAAAGGTAGGGAGATGGGAGTGTGGTCCCCGATGAAGAAGTTGTTGGTGAGGACTGCAAAAAAACCATCAAAGTGGTTGCAGGTCTGGAGGTCTGGTCGGAGGAGGCCTAGAGGTAGAGGGGTGTGGAAAATGAGTAACCAGGCGAAGTGGAAGGGGCCATGGTGGGCTTGAGGAGGTTTTTAGGCGAAGCATGGGAGCGTGTACGGCGTAGTGCGAATTACACGCTCAAGCACGCCGCGACGCGTTTGGCGTTGGCGTTTTGCAGCCCCAGGTGCAGCAGCTTGGATCGCGTGTCATTGGGAATGGGTGTCAAGTCATCGGGGATCGGGGGCTTTAGCGCTGGAAGTGCACCGTCTTTCAGGGCTTTGATCCGCTACAGCGACGACTTGACTGGGAGGCTCTAGGCGTTGACCGCCTGGGGACGTCCGCTAACTGGGATTGATAGGGTCTCCCTTGTGCCATGTTTCAATCTTTAATTGACACCACGGCCAACTAGCGAAGCTGGGCTAATTGATGGCTTTGATGGACCTGGATTGACCTGAATGTCCCTGCCCGAGACCTAAGACGGATGCTTGCTTTTCCATCTTCAACTTGCATCATCTGCTCCAACGTTGTCTCCCTAAGGTAGTACGTATACTCACAAACGTACAGTATGTATTCCATAATTCTCACTCGAGGTCCCAATTGACAGACCGCCTTTTGCTACCAGCCATTCTCTGTATAAATTAACTCTTGTGCGGCCTCACGATGACTGCAGTATAGCCCCCTCAATCCACGTCGAAGGTCGGCGGCCAACCTCTCCCAAATGCAGTCAAGTCCAGTCACGTCTCCACCATGTAAAAGCGCCTGAGGAAAAAAAAAACCCACGACTCACTCCACTTCCGGTGCGCGTCTCTTTTCCCAGTCAAGTCCAGTCCTTCTCTCGGCCATTGATCCTGCCAATGGCCCATCCTTTCGCGCTTTCTGACGGGGGCCAACCCAACGGCGCAGAACGCTGAAGATTGCATAACCGCCCACGTACATCCGTTACCAGTCCACACCAGCTTTGGCCGATTCCAAGTACCACCTGCTTACGCCTCAATATGACTGAACTGATTGAGTGTGTAAGGCAAGGTGGTATGCGATAGACAGGTATAGAGTCAAGCGACAGCCAACCCTGGCAATTGCAAGCTGCCTGGCCAAACCGCGTCAAGAGGCTTGCAAATTACATTGGCTTTGCGTCCAGCATCCTCACAGTATTGCGCAGTAGCTCTATGATAGACTGCGCAATTCGTACATGTCTCTTCCCTGAGGTTTACCCATCCCTGTGTCTCTGCCCACCAGGCTCTCGCTTCCAATATTGAACCCGTCCTTCGTGTCCTTGGTCACATGGATCCTGGCGATGCCTCCAACTCATTGGTCCCTATTGCAGCTTCGCTCACTTCCGCTTCCCAATTCTCACACGAGCATGTGCTGCCTATCCGTCTTTGTGAGACTTGGCCCGTCCATTGACTGGGGACGCGGCAACCCGAGCCACAATGTGTCCTCGCCGAGCTTACAGACATGGCGTCAGGCGTATGGAGTACTGCCGTGCATAGGAGAATGACCGGTTTGAAGGGGGTTGAAACGACATCGCGGGACGTGTTGGCTCGCGTAAAGTGGTCTCTACCCAGGAACCTTGTCTACGACGGTGACGAAATCGCATCTCGCCCGAACAGAAACCACCATGATCCCTCGCCTTCTTATCTGATCACCCAATGCCTCATTTCAATTCTCGAACAACAAACAACTTCCGTAACTTGCGTGCGGGACCTGACGCTGACTGGCGGCTGCCTCATAGTAAAGGCTAAGGCGGCGGGACTGTACATTACGTAGCCCGCTCTGTCTCCCGAGTTACAAGTCATGACAGCGTCCATCCCCCGCATCGCTAAAGCATGTCGCGTTCCTACTGCTCACACGACCCGCCCAGGTTTTGACAAGTTCTTTTAAAACGATCCCGGCCGTCCCAACTGGCTTGGAAATATTCCCTGGCGGGTGCAGGCTGCCTGGCTCAGGTCCACACTGCTCCCGTAACTCGGGCCAGTTGACGGATACACTACGAACTTGTCTAGGTCCCGTTTTCAGAGTGAGACAGACTCCCGTGTATCAAGACCAATTGATTCGGGTTCAACCGGATCCTGTATCCACGTTGTTGAACGTAAGCCTCTGATCATTGAATTGGTCCTGAATGGTGCACCCAGAGGCATGCTTTGAATGCACTCTTCCTCCACTCAGCCCTACGTGGCTGGCTTGAATGCCTTCAAGACGCGGTATGCTCAAGCCAATGGCCGCGTTCACAGTAGACCACTCGCATGTGAGGCCACGCGAGCCCAAATTCCAGATTGTCAAACTTCGTCTTTCCAGCACAGCAGACTGGCACGCATGAAATCGCCAGTCTTTTCGCATTTCACATGCACCATGTTGAGGCGCATGAATGGTTGCGGTTCAATTTGAACTTTCTCACCGAGGTCTCACCTTGACGACTGGTGAGCCTTGCTGGCACCGATTGTCGATAAGATAGCGTCCATGGTCCGTGCGTATCGGACCGGCTTCCAGACCGCCGACAAAAAAAAACTTTGGACCCCTTCGCCGTCCGCCCCTCCAGCCAAAAAAAACCGACCGTAGAGCACGTTCTGCATACAATCATCACAGCCAATATCAAAACAGACTTTCCAGTCCTTTTGAAATAATGGCTCCCTCAAAGACCGTCGCCGTCGCATCGAAAGATGTTGCGCCCACAATTGACCCCGAGCAGGTAAGAAGAGCAGAAAACCCCCAGTGGCATCCGCGCAGACGCAAAAGAAGATCGTCGACTAATCGCAAAGCACCACTCAGACCCTGAAGGCGTCCAAGGCCCTCCTCGCGCACATCAAAAAGGCCGCGCTGCAAAAGACGGAAGAACCGGGCAAAAAGAACCTCCTCGCCGACCCGGAAGACGACGTCGCCCAGTCCCCCGTCTGGCTCACCCTCACCACCAAGCGCCACATCGTCGACAGCGCGCGCCTCAAGCCCGGCAAGATCGCCCTGCCGCACCCCCTCAACAACCTCGCCGACGCCGAGTCGACGATATGCCTCATCACCGCCGACCCCCAGCGCGCCTACAAGAACATCGTCGCCTCCGATGAGTTCCCCGAGGCCCTCCGCAAGCGCATCACCCGCGTCGTCGACGTCGGCAAGCTCAAGACCAAGTGGAAGCAGTACGAGGCCCAGCGCAAGCTCTTCGCCGAGCACGACGTCTTCCTCGCCGACGACCGCATCGTCAACCGCCTGCCCAAGGTCCTCGGCAAGACCTTTTACAAGTCCACCGCCAAGCGCCCCATCCCCGTCGTGCTCTCCCCCAAACCCGTCCGCATCGACGGCAAGCGCCAAAAGCCCCAAGAGAAGACCCCCGGCACCGTCCGCGCCGGCACCCCGCAGGACATTGCCGCCGAGATTGAAAAGGCAGTCGGTTCCGCCCTCGTCAGCCTCTCGCCCTCGACCAACACCGCCATCCGGATAGGCTACGCCGGCTTCACCGCCGAGCAGATTGCCGAAAATGTTGACGCCGTCGTCAAGGCTCTCGTCGAGAAGTGGGTTCCCCAGAAGTGGGCCAACGTAAAGAGCATCTACGTCAAGGGCCAGCAGACGGCCGCCCTGCCCATCTGGCTGACGGACGAGCTCTGGCTCGAGGACAAGGACATCGTCGCCGACGGCAGCGAGGAGGCAAAGGCCCTCAAGGAGAAGCCCAACGTCGGCAAGAAGCGCAAGTCCATTGACGCCCCCGCCGACGACGAGGAGAATGACGATGGAAAGCCTGTCAAGAAGGTCAAGAAGGAGAAGAAGGAGAAGAAGGCAAAGGCTGTAGCAGAGCCCAAGGCCCTTCCCGAGAGCAACGACTACCAGCTCGACAAGAAGATTGCGGCGGAGCGCAAGGACAAGTTGAAGAAGCAAAAGGCCAAGGTCAAGGCCGCTCTCGACAACTAGATGGTGCTGCCGTTCATGAGAGAAGGGCAGTCAATCGAAAAAAAAAATGGAGGGGTTCGCGTGCGGGGTGATACCATGCATGGTTTGCGGCGTACGGCGTTTGGTTCGAATAAAATGGTAACCAGAGAACTCGTGGGTCGGGTAATTATTCAAATTCAAGACCTAGTGTACAATTTGCCCATTTAAACCCACAATCACTCGCGCCATTGCCATGAATCGTACCGTGACGTGCCAGCTAGCTACAGATTCTGCCGACTTACAGCTCATCAGACAGACCAGTGGTTTGCTCGGAGCTGAACTGCTTCTTGAACGATCCAAAGAACTCGGCAATGGTCTTGTTCAAGCCCTTCTCCGTCAGCTGCATGTGGTCGCCGGGGATCTGGCGGAAGCGGAGCCCTCCCTTGCGGTCGAGCTCTCTAAGACCAATCCAGTCCTCCTTGTAAATGGGTCTGGCGCGCAGAGGCAGGCTCTCGGTGCCGTTGACCTCTTCGAACCAGGCCGTCTCCTTGGGGATGACGGTGGTGTCGTCCTCGAACATGAACATGACGAAGTTGGTCAGGCTCGCGAGGTTCTTCTTGTACTGCACGTTCTTGAGCTCGCGCTCGTTATTGATGTCGGCGAGGAAGTTGGACGACTCGAGGTACTTTTCGTACTGGTCGAAAGCCGGGTCGCGATAGTACTGGGCGGGCACCAACCTGTTCTGAACGAAACCGGACCAGGTGTTGAAGCGCAACAGGGCCATGGCGCCCTTGCAGAGAAGATCCGAAGCACCGCAGGCCTTGAACTCGACGATGCCGTTGTGCTGGCTGCCGTAGGTGACGAGCGAGCGGACAGGCGGGTTGTTGCAGCGTTCCACGTAGCCGCGGAGGAACTGGCCGCCCTGGGAGAAGCCGATGGCGTCGATGGCCGGTGCCGTGGAAAGGATTGGATGGGCGGCGAGGTCGGCGCAGACCTGCTCGAGCTGGGTGGTGACATTGCCGAAGAAGGTCGCGGAGCGGTCGGCGTTGGCGTCGGCACCGACCTTGACTGTGTAGACGAAGGTGCCGGGGTTGATAGCCTCGGCGAGCTCGCCCGTCTGCTTGATGCCATCGCCAGCGAAGGAGTCGCCTAGGCCGTGCCAGATGACGAGGGGAATGGGGTGGTCATCGTTCTCATCGGAGAAGGGCTTCTGGACTGCGGCGGAGTATGCCACAGCAGCCAGGGAGCTGGCAGTGAGGAGCTTGGAGATGGATAAGGACTTCATTATGCTAGCTGTGTTGATTCCTAGATAGACTTTTTGCAATATTTTGAAGGTCCGGACTTGTCAACGAAAGGACAATGGCAGTCTCCGGAAAGAATCAGATGCCAGATGTGAGTGGCAGGTTCATGGCGTGGCAAGGGAAGCTGACGACAGCACGCCAGGAGGTTTAGGCTGAAGCAGGTACAGCTCTGGGCTGAGGCTGGGCCGGCTCGCCACTGCCTGCTGAGGGAGCTTCACTATCGGCTGGTCTCACTGGAGCTTCCCATTGGCCACGGACAGCGCTAAGTGGCAGGAAGTTCCGGCATGGTGGTTCGCTGTTCCTTCTGCAACGCAGTATATGGTCCGTGCTCTTTAGTCATCGAGCTAGCTCGCTTGAACGCGTTAGCGTCTCAGAGCTCAAGTCCGAGCCCTTTCTATACCTCCGTAGGGATTAAAAACGTTAGCGCTTCGTCAATTTTGCCGCCTCAAGTAGGATTTGCAGAGGTACCACTAGGGCCACCAGAACAGCCATTATCATGATGTAGCTACCTTGTGGATTGAGCTGTTCATTATCTAAGCTGTTTTTCATGTTTATCTCACCTATTTCACTATGAGTAGTACATTCTCCATATGCTCTGGCCAATGTCGTGAGTGTGGGGAAAGCCAAGAAGCTAACGTTTTTAATCCCTACGGAGGTATATCAACGGTACTGCTTTTTACCTACAGTAGTTCTTCAGCCATCCGGCCCGTCATAGAGGTTTGTCCGAATCCTACGGGCACCAAAGAGGGGTGGCGATGTCCAGCCGGACTTTTCCAATGGTTGGGTCTACTGCAAAGCTACGAAGACTCTCAGACACGGGCTGACGACGAAAAGCGACTCGAGGAACCCAAGTTGACATGCCCATGTGGCGAGATGCCACACTGAAGGGCGCCCTGCCGTCTGAAACGCTTCTCGGGGATTCCAAGATGGGTCCCTTGTTTCAACCTGCCGTCGCTGGCGAAGCGCTGCGCTGGCCGAAGCGTGCATGAAGGACGAGGATGACTCGATGCGAACCTGTGGCTGGACAAGAAGCTCGTCGCCCGATCTTCTCTGGGGCTTGGCTCGGACGGCGCGTGTTCGGTCGTCCTGACCTGCGACTCTGCCCATAAGTATGGACGACGTCGCCCATAAGTTTGGAAGAATGTGAAACACCACAGCCATCAACCGGAGAAAAAGACAGCCTCATCTGACAAGTTGTCAACAGTCTGATAATAGTTCTGTCGTTCCTGCATTCATCTTGCCTGTGTTATTTCCCTGCTACGACATCGCCAGCAAACCCCGCCATCAATATGCAGTTCTCAAAGGTCCTTTACGTTCTCTTTCCCCTCGCCGTCATTGCCGCTCCGTTGCAGACCTTCAAGGTTCCGACGATGGACGCAAACACGATTGCGCCCGAGGTACCGGCCATCGAACGCCGTGCCCCCGCGGAGGACACCTGCACCGAGTGAAGCGATAGTAACCAAGCAGTCTCGTACCGCTGATTGATCTTCGGCATCGTGATTTTCGATACGTCTTCTTTTCGGTGGGCGGTACGAGGAATTGCTACCGAGCGACTTATGAGTACTATAATGGTATGTCAACCCGTTTCATCTATTCTTCCCTCCTCTCATCATGACGACTTGCATCCACTCATAAATGTTTTAAGACGGGATTGAGTTACCATGAAATTTCGCACTGCTCTGATATGATTTTTGACCACGACGTTCTACTACGCGCCTCTCGCGAAGCACAAGGCTGACGCTCTTTCACAGACATCTCGTTGCTGGACCGACATAGAGCAAGCGGAGAGGAAGACCATGGCTGTTGACGATGTCCCGTAGTCGAACTTTTGAACCTGTGGTTCCCTGGACGCTCCTTCAGATCATTGACGTCTGACGTCAAGTAACAGTAGATGATGGATTATGATTACCGGCACATATACTCTGTATTTACTTGAAAGCCACCAGCAGTCTCGAAGACAAAATCTGACAATTTGTCGCTTCGTCCTTGAGCAGTTGTACAGAAACTAGAAGTATCGTTGTATTCTCCTTTTGTGTCGCCTCCGAGCTTGCCTTCGATGTGGCCGACGTGGCCAACGTGGCGCAACACGGTCCACAAGACGTTGCAAGTGAGATACATCTACACCAGCGAGGAGCAACTAGGGCCTCTGAGGGTTTGGTCGTATCTGTCGACATAACTCCAGTCGAGAACCGCCCTCGTTCCACGATCTTAGAAGTGGATTGAAACTCGAACTCAAGGTTAGAATTCTACTTTCCTGGCCACCGTCATGCCTCAATAGCTGTTCCTCTCGTTCCCGGCAGTGGTGGCCGTAGCTGCACCTACACCCATCGATGTTCGTTCCTCTTAAGCAACCTGACTCTGGCCCAGCTTTCTTTGCAACTTCCTCGCATATTCTGGCCGTCATTGACGCCGCTAAAATATTCTTGGTTTCTTGACCATTCAAAGTATCCGTAGACAGCCCAAAGTTCCCTTCGTCTAACAAGCGGCATGTAATTATCGGTGTTCCGGCTTCCACGGAATACTACCTTACGTATCCGTACCTTGGCCCGAAAATCGGCAGGCAGCGCCACCCCGGCTCCGGATCAGGGCGGGTTTGCGGCAGAGGTCCGTGCGTAAGTCACTCCCAGTGCCCCACCAATTTTTGGGACGTCGAGTGCTCTTCCACGACTCAGATCTATTTTGAAGCTCCACGACGACATCGCCGGCGACACTTGACAAAGGTACTCGGCAAAGGCCACGCAACGCAAGACATTGGGAGACCAACAGTACTATCGAGCTCCCAACCCGCGAACACGAAGCAGACGACGAGACATCACCACTGGCGTCGCGAATCGGTAGCACGCAAACGAGAAACCAGAAACTCGGCATCAGAGGAAAGGGACCTTTCGCAGGGAACGCGACACGGTTAACGAGATTCGCTGTCCTTCTTACGGAAATAAAACGACGGCGACAAGGGTGTTAAGCTTTCTAGCCACCAAAGTCGCGACTGCGGCAGTGCATCTGGCGGCGCGACCGACATCCTGAGCGGCGCTCCTGCCTCTCAACCTTGACGGCGGCCTCCTGAAGATGGCTCCGTCCGGACCGAAAGCACAGCAGCAAGCTGCGGCTACAAACAACCCAATCCCAGCGCCAGCCAGCGAACCGCCAGCTCCCAAGGGTCCTCATCCTGGCCACATACAGGTTGCTTGCCAATACACCAGTGAACAGCGCTTGCGTCGCATGCTGCGAGACAACAAGAGTGATCCAGCGAGGGAAGATAGTTATCGCCTACAAGGAGTACAGCTCATCGATAATGTTCGAAAGGTGCTTCACGTGTACGTCTTCTTTCAGGCTTCTGCCGTTTCACAGCTAACCTGCTCCTAGCCCCGTCAAGACTTTCGATACCGCATGTGTGTACTACCACTGGTTCCGCTTATCGTTCCGCGGAGACGAGTACAACTACCAAGATGCGGCAATGGCATCGCTATTCCTCGCCTGCAAGGTCGAAGACACAATCAAGAAGTCCAAGGAGATTCTATGTGCTGCACACAACATCAAGAATACCAATTCCCCTACGACTCAAGATGACAAGGTACGCTTTTCGTCCGATGTTCATTTTCTTGCCAAGTCGTTCCTAACTTCAAGTTAGATCTTTGAACAGCCTTCCAAAATCATCATCGGATTGGAGCGTCTGGTTCTCGAGACCGTCGGCTTCGACTTTCGCTGCCGCTACCCTCAAGCCGCATTACTCAAAACCACAAAACAAGTCATGGGCGACGACTCGAAACAAGTATTCGCCGTCGCTATGGATATGAGCATCGATCTCTACAAGACCTTCGCCCCCGTTAAGCAATCATCCTTCACCATGGCCCTCGCCGTTCTGGAACTCACCGCCCGCCTGACCGCCACCGGCGTCGACAAGGTGGAAAAGGTCAATCCAAAGGAGTTCCACACGACGCGCCAGAGCGTCGTCGAAACCATGCTCGACCTTCTGGACCTCTATACCCAACACCTAAAGTCCACCAAACTCGGCAACCGCTTTGACCTCAATACGTTCATCGAGGTCAAGATTATCATTAACAATGAGGTCGACAACGACCCGGCGCTCGTGCGCTACGCGTTTTGGTGCAACAACTGCGACGGCGGCGAGGACGAGAACCTGTCCAACGGCACGTCGGTGCTGAAGAACGTTAGCTTCTTCGGGAGCAACTCTGCCAAGCGGAACGGGCGCAACCAGGACGGCACGATGCGCTTCGTGTTTGACCCGGAGCAGGCGCGCGGCGAGCGTCGTGAAGTTGAGGCGTATTATCGCGACGAGTACGAGGAGTACGAGGTTGAGGTCGAGGTTCCTATCGAACCTGAGCGTCCAAATCATAATCACCATGACAATAAGAGACGTGATGGGGCATGGGGCGGCCGACGGAGTCACCACGATCGCCGAAAGGGTGGTGGCCACCGAGGCTACTACTGATGTTGCAACTTTGTTCACCCTGTCACATAACACAGCCGAACGGATAGCGAGCGGCCTCTGACCACCGCAGCAGGTACCATTTTTACAATGGAGCGTGGCTAAGAGAAGTAAAAATGGCTATGAGTTTTGTCCGAGTATGCATATCCGGCGTTCATGATAGATACCCGACGGAAAATTAGGAATACTTTGGTGAATAAGCAATCAGTTTGTATGAGGTTCTCCCGGACCTCTTGTCTGACCTCAATCCACCACATCATGATGCTTTAGCTTCGACCTGGGTCGCTGTGAGGGCGACGTGTCCAATCGGTATATGGCACAGAACAACCTTGGTTATGAACGGAAACCTTGCGCCGGGCCATCCCATCAGCCCGCAGCACCCCACTGGCTTGAGGCTTGGGCAACACCAGCATTGAGTCACCCGGAGGCCCCTTGGGCACGTGCCTCACACCTTACCGCAAGGCGACTTACAGACTGGCGAGCCGTTCTTGGCTGAAGCTGACGGCAATGGGTGGGTTCCCTGGCTGATTTGTCTTGCATTGCATCTGCAGAAGCTGATGATCTGACGGGGCCTCACTAGGCAGCATCAGGCGTCTGCTTTCGTCCAATGGCCAGTAGAAATGCTGCATTGCATCTTGCAGAAGTTGTGCAACGAGGCATAATGACGTTACTACTCAAGCCCATTCCCAACATCACACCGCACTCAATCAAATCATTGTGAAGCTGTGGTTGGTGCTGTGCATATGAGGCGTCTAGTATCTTCGTTGGATGCGATGCACTTGTAAATGTCATATCGTAAGACTTATACACCAGCACCTCTTTTATTTTGGCACTTCAAAGTCCTCAAACACCAGACGACGCAACTAATTGATGTATATATATGGAGGCCATCACATCGGGTGAAGATGGACATCATTCACCAAAGACCAAATGGGCCTGCGAAAGAATACAATTTCCGTATACGTTTGATACGCAAACGTTCGATCCAAACACGTTTCCGAACACGTTCGGGTCACATATGTTTGAAGCATGGCCACAAATTTCCGCTGAAGCTTTTCAGCAGCATACTCAAATATTCCCAACAACTGTTATACATCGGAACATGCCTAGAGTCATAGAATCTGTTCTCTGTCACGGGCTCTGTTTCGAGATTCAGCTTCCACTTCTATTGACCTCTTGGAGTCAAGGAGCGCCCAGCCTTGAAGTATCATCCACTCAGGCGCTTACTTGGCTCTCAAATGTGCCGGCAACGACGACGCGGAGCGATTTCCTCGATTTCCCGGGCCCGCAGATCCAAAATTCGGTGCCCCTTACTCGAATACTACTATCCTGGCCGTATCTGAGGTACAACAAGACACCGGCTACCCTTAGAAATCCAGTCTGGGCTTTGTCCATCGTACTACAGTCCTTGTGATTCCTGCGACTATATCCCTCAGATCGACACTAGCATCGACCGCTACCCATCAGCTGATCCCGCCTTTGCTTTTGGCTCACCTACGCAAGATGGTGTTTATACTATTTTACGCTAATTTTCTGCCTTATCTGGACATTCTTTTGGTCAAAACCTTGACTCCTGTTTTCAAGGCCAGGTAACAGTTATGTCCATTGATGATGGTGGCGTAAAACCCCAGGCGAGGGAACGCCCTTGCCACCGGGGCTTTCACCCTCGGAGACATGCGTACGCAGATGGTCTTCCGAATAGCCATTGTAGCCACTCAGCTGGACGTTTCCTTCAACTTTGAAGGCCAGCAGTCCAAGGAGGAATCGAAAACTCAGGCTTTGGATTCGGAGTTGAATGCAAACCCGCGAGGGGCGCCGCTCTCAAAACCTTTCTTGTCACCACTGTTTTCTGAGGAGCTGACTGGGAGAGAATAATGCGACAACACCTCGACTCGAGTATCTCTAGTATCCGAAGGGAGGGGCCAGCCTTGGTCCTTCTGTGGCTGTTCTGAGGAATGGAATCACCAATGCTTCCTCACAACATCGCGAAAGAAAGCGCCAGACGGCTTCTTCCTCTATCCAGTGACACCGACATACTTCTTTCCTTCCATTTGGTTTCCGACGTGCTCCGTATAAAGGATAATCT
Organism: Colletotrichum spinosum; assembly: GCA_004366825.1. Lineage (NCBI taxonomy): Eukaryota > Fungi > Ascomycota > Sordariomycetes > Glomerellales > Glomerellaceae > Colletotrichum > Colletotrichum spinosum. The sequence goes on from QAPG01000834.1 coordinate 340,291, forward strand.
TGCGATAAGTTCTCAATATAGTATATGTCCCCGATCTTGAAAACAGCGGCTGCTGGCCACTTGATCCTTGATGAGATCAAGCGTCTGGGAGGACATTTCTTTTGGTACTTTGCGTCAATCAAGAAATTTTCTGCGTCTTAATACTTTTACTGAGCTTTCTGCAGACTCCACTTTATAGGTAGATGTTGAAATGAAAAGGTCGATTTGAGCTTTTGGCTTCCCTTGGAGCTTGGTGCACTCGTGCATAGCTGTGTCCATGGATGACAAAATGGATCAAGCTGTTCCCATAAATAATGCTTCAATCCCCAGACCGAAGATCTGGCAATCCCTAGATCTCTAACCAGCTCGACTGAGAACGCTCGCACGGTGACAGAAGTGGCAGACACAGGAAGGACCTAGCCTTTACTGTTTCGTGGCAGAATTGTCAGTCGGTGCTGCTTCTTGGGAAGACTTCGAATAATCATAAGCTGCTTTACCGGAAACCTGCCGACGACGACAGTCTAAATAGATACCCAGAACTAAAGTTTCGCGCAAGTACAGCTCAGAGTCCTCAAGGTAGATGGTGAACTCAGCCCTCTCTTACTACCTATTCACGTAACTTCTGTACACTGTTACCTACGCTTGCTGTCAGAGTTCCTGTTGGAGCAGACATGAAGCCCCCGGTGGCTGCTTGACTGCTCAAGCACTCTTGAGTGGAACCCTTCCATCCTACCGGGTAGACGCGACTACCTAGTCGACAATGTGTCCAGGCTGGAGCCATTTGCGACGAACGTGGACGGCGTCCTCTTGAAAGTTGATGGTAGGTCCACTTCAAATTGTAAAGTTTCCACTCGACAAGAGCTTTCCTAAACCTAAGCTCTCTGATCTTCTGAAAGCTAGCGTACTGGTAGTACTAGGTGATTATTTGGGTGACTTGACGGATCTCTTGTATAAAAAATTTGGTACTTTAGTCGGCATATTGCCGCAAGGTGACCTAGAGAACTGACGTCACCCTGCCAGAAACATGACCTCCGTCAGATATTCAACTGAGGCTACCTTGTTGAATCGTAGGTGTTGGAAATGTTGCACACTTTCTTGAGCTGGTTGTTGCCAGCTATGCCCATTGGTCAAGGTCGGGCGTTCTCCATGCATCCCGTAAGCCGTCACGCCTCATCATTTACTGCAGATGCACAAGAACAGGAGTGGCCTCATAGAATCCCCTTGGCATGCATAAATCCCTATACCTTTTGCTGTACTACGTTCGCCATACGAATGGACGTACCGCTACAGTGGCGCTCCGATTACCCAGCTGATCAGGTTGCCTCGCACCGCCTGCGCTGCTGGTGTCGTGGCATATAAAGCCCCTCGCGTCCGTCACTTTTTTACGGACTGTTTCATCTGCTGGTATGACCGCTCTGCGGGCGAGGCAAATCATCTCAGGGTCTCCATCAAGTCAAGTGAGCATTGCGCCGCCAATTTCAGCCAAGTTCTAAGGATTCCAGTTTGATTACTGGCTAACTAACTGACTGATGCATCATCAGCCTCCCTGAATATCATCGAGTTTAGTGCTTCCTGGCGGGGGCTAATCGGTCCCCGTCAAAAGTCCCATATCGAAGCAATGGAATAGTGGTCAAGCCGGATTCTTCCCAGCGGCGAGGTTATGGCAAGAAGACATCTCCTTGGAATCAAGGCCTTCTGTAGATTCCTCTTCTCATACCAGCTTGGGGTCGGATTCATACGTGAGTCACTATGTGGAGGCAGGGGGTTTTGTTTATTTCTGTGTGCCCGTTTCCCGTTGGAGCGATGGAAACGGACCTGTCGAGAGGAGCATAGCAGAACCAGACATTGGGCTTTTCGATTTCACCAATCTTCTCGACTCGGACACCAACGATGATAGCGAGCACGATCTGTCTGCCTTTCATCTCGGTGAACCTGATGTCCAAATCCCTGTGGGCATCTCAGAAGAGTCCAACGGCCTAGGTCACAGTTCGCTTGATGCTGACGCTACTTTTCCTGATTTCGACCTCTTCAACGATACCCAGCAGGTCGGGTATGCTTCGGAATGGCTGAAGGCCCAGATCCCAGGAGAACAAGGCAGCTTCGACGACATGTTGGTGAGCTTAGATGTCGATGTTCAGCCATCAGATTTCGGGCATCATTCCGGGAATATGAGGATAGATGAACAAGCTTCGGAGAAGATATCGACCAATGCGCTTGATCACTGGACTTCATTCCAGCCAACCAGCAACCACGAAAGGGACCTCGCCATGAATGGATCACTTCCAGCAACACAATTGTCAAAGATGCACTCTCAATCACTTGGAATTGAAGTCAATATGATGGCAATCTCAGTCCGCAAAGCTCACAGGTGCTCCAAATGCCAATTGGTAAAGAAAACCAAAAAAGCCCTGAGGTAAGAAAGAAACCTTTCTCAAATAGCCCTCATCTTTCTGAGTCTAACTGTTTACCACAGAGAGCACATGCGCAGTCACGACAAACGAAATCGATGCAATACGGATGGTTGCAGTGAAAGATTCAGCTCGCGAAGAGACCTCGAATGTCACAACAAAGCTGTTCATCAAAAGGCTGTCCTCTATTGTTCCATTTGTTCGAAGACAATTTCTGGAGAACGAAAAGACAATTTGAACAGACATATAAGTCTCGTTCACAATAAGGGCCATGGTTCAAATCGATGAACTGCTGGTCTTGAATGCCATCCGATGCTTTTGAGAGCTGTTTCCAAATTGGAATAGGGGATGGGTTAATCGACTGCAGACAAGGAGGAGAAGACAGATCAATATGGCCATTCTATGCTCAGGATTGACACCGGTAGGAAACATACCAGGAGGGTACACGGACGGGAAAGCAAGGTACCCAGGTACTTTGCTTGGAAGTCTTCCTGGTGCTGCTACCAACGGTAGGTACTAACCTGCTGATACGTTCGACACATGGGTATGACCTCATGTAGCCTTGGGTCACCGCAACCCTTCCAAGTGGTTTGCTTGGATAGGAATGCTTCTTCTGTATATATTTTTTGCTCATTTTTAGCACAGCACAACACCCCTGGGTAACAGCACAAACCACACATATACAGAAATACTAATGATTCAAACTTCATAAAAAGGATGCTGCCAAAGCCTCATCCGACTCAGATACACTGATAAAGGAAATCCACATACCTAGTAAGGCCATACATTAAAACTCGGTCAAAGTCCAGTTACCGGGGAGCCTGGGAGTGGCGGGGCCGAACTGGGAGCCCCCGCTGGCCGAAACCCCACACTCCCATTCAGCGTTTTTATCGTTATCGCCCCGCTAAAATTTCGATTCTGCCAGTACCCAAACCTCTTCGATTTCTTCTTTGCGACGAGTCTCAGGCTCTACCGGTCTTAACTGCACTGCATTTTCCACTATCTTACTATATCACGCATACACTCAAAGCGGCATACTCAATACATCTTAACTCAATTGAGCTATCGGCCATGTCTGGCTTCCAGATCCCCGGCCTGGGGTTCGCGAAACCAAACGAAACGCTGCCGCCTCTGCCCTCCGGCGCCAGTGCGCCTGCAGCCAACGTCGAGGGCGCCGAGAACGAGGACCAGAACCAAGACACGCAGATGGGAGAGGATACCAACATGGGCGAGGACAAGCCCGTTGAGATTCAGCAGCGGGTCGAGACGGAACAAGCTCCTCCCGCGCCAATCCCGCAGAACGAAGACACCCAAATGGGCGAAGAGAAGCCCGTCGAGGCACAGCCCGCGCCTCTCGCCCAACCCAGCGAAGACACAAAAATGGACGAAGACAAACCCGCCGAAACCACCGCCGAACCACAGCTCCCGACCTTGCCCCCATCCAACAATGATGATACCATGACAATCGACGCCGCGGAACCGCCCTCCCTGACAGACGCGCTCGAGGCCATGATCAACGGCCTCGACCAGTCCGCTCCAGCACCCGATCCCGCCGTCACTACCACTACCGCTGCCACTACCGCACCTGCTCCCGCGCAGGAAACCCCGCAAGCACCGCAGCCTCTGGAGGCCGACCAAGGCGACCACCCAGAATGGGAAATTGACTCGTCCCCCTACGAATCCTCCTCCGAGTCCTCCTCCTCCGACTCGTCCGACGATGACGACTCTGAAAGCGGCGAGGGCTACCAACTCCTCGGCATCGAAGAGACGCGCCGCATACTCATGGAGATGGAAGGTTCCGACGACGAAGGCGGCGACGCCTCCAAGAACGCAGCGGGCGGCGGCGGCCTGCGCACAAAGAACGAGCTCCCCGTCGAGGTCGTGCCCAGACCCGACATCACCCTCACCCCCGAGGACAAGATCGAGCCACTCGGCGCCGTCGACCAGATTGTCGACAACATCATGGTCATCAAGGCCTTTACGCCGGGAGAGTACATGGTTCTCGACAGCACGTCCCCGCTGTGCACCGCCGACCGCGTGGTTTTCGGCGCCGTGTGGGAAACCATCGGCAAGGTGCTGCAACCCATGTACACGGTCATGTTCACCACTGCCGAGGAACTGGCAGAGTCGGGGTTGGCCCTCGGCACAAAGGTGTTCTATCCGACTGCGCACGCTAAATTCGTGTTCACGGAGCCGCTCAAGAACCTCAAGGGTTCCGACGCGAGTAACATCCACGACGAGGAGGTCGCCGAGGAGGAGATGGAGTTCTCAGACGACGAGAAGGAAGCAGAGCACAAGCGCCAGGCGAAGCAGAAGAAGAAGGACGCGCGGTTCAAGAACGGCGGCGGCGGCGAGCAGCAGAAGAGACCGGCCAGGGGCGGACGGGAGCCGTCTTCATTGAGGCACGAGGTCACCGCCGGCCCGAGCGCGGATGGCGGGTTGAACTACGACGATGAGGATGACGGACCATACAAGCCGCTCACGCGACCGCCTGGGTTCGGCCAGATGCCACCCGCGCAGCAGACTTTCAGCCAAGAGCCCGAACCTGGGAGGTTTGGAGCGCGGAGAGGTGGAAGAGGCGACTTCAGAGGCCGCGGCGAAAGGGGTAGAGGCCGCGGCGGCCGCGGACGCGGAGGACACGGCAACAGGGAAGGATACTCGCAGCCCCCGCGAGGTCAGGCGCAACAGGAGCAGCAGCATCAGGGTCAGTGGGGAGGCAGCAATGTTCCAGCACCGCCGGCCTATGGCCAGCAGTCCGCCCCGGCACCTGCCGCGCCGACATTCAACTTTCCATTCCCTGGTATGCCTCCCGCGCAACAGGGTCAACAGGGCTTCCCGGCCGTCCCACCTTCGCCGCCGGGCTGGCCGGCGCCGAACGGACAGACGGGGCAGAATTCGGGAGCGTACATCAATCCTGCCTTCTTCGCCGCGTTGCTGGGCCAGATGCAACAGGCGCAAGGTGGACAGCAGCAGCAGCAGCAGCAGCAGCAGCAGCAGCAGCAGCAGCAACCAAACCAGCAGAACCAAGGCCAGATGCAGCCGCCACAGCAGCCACCGCAATGGGGCGCGCAGCCTCCTCCGCGATAAAAAGACGAACTAAGGGATGGACTGGAACGCGGTTTTTTGAGAGTAGTACCTGTGCGATATGCACGTTATTGGAGATGTTGAGATACCAAGCATTTGCTGGCCCGGAAATGGCTGCCACAGTTGATCCTGTAGGGCAGTGGCACTTTGCGACAGCTGCGCAGTGGCAGAGAGAAATCATTGTCAACGCGGACGCCAGGCAGATGAAGTCAGGGGCACACAAAGCGTCGGGTGGCTTGTGTTAGCTGGCTGCCTGCTTGTTCCTAGGTAACGATCGACTACTGGCCTCAACAAGGACGATGAGGGTTAAAAAAAGCAACGGATTACATTGTTTGTGAATCATTAGGCATTCCGAAGGACTTTTAATAACTTGAGACGTCGGTCATCTTTTGGGGCGGACACAGTTTAGAGTTAACGTTTGCCTTCCCACTGTCTCTCCGCCGCCGGTGTCCAAGACCTAGCTAGGTATGTTGAGGTTGATACCTATTGTTGTTGAATGTTTGCGGTTCAAGACGGATCGTGAGTCTTGCCTGGTCGGCCTGTCGGCCAGGACAGGATGGTTCAGGTCGAGTGGTCGCAGCAAGCATTCCACGACCTGCATATGCCCGAACGAACCCCCGGGTAGACGGCTCCGAGTCCCAAATAATGGGAGAGACACTGGCTCAGATCATCAAGTGCCGGCACGGGCTCTCGCAGCAAATTGTTGGCCGTGGGTTCGCTTGGGTTGGTGACCAGTGTGTCGCGTCAATTACGCGGAAATGAGTAAGATGAGGCAGAGCTGATCGACGACGGCCGAGCCCGGTTCATCACGAGCCGTCTTGCTTTACGTTCTTAATTGCCCAGAATGCAACCTCTGCTATGGACGGTCCGAATGCTACCGCCGTCTCCGCGATCCACCTGCCTTGCGTGGCTGGTCGTGCAAATAAGTACGGATAGCTTTCTTGAGATATGTAAGAAAACCAGCGTCGAGTTATCCGTATTGACGTCGACTGCGTGCCAACGCGCGATTTTTCGGCTTAGTTCAAGAAAAGACAGGGTCTTCAAGCTTTAAATTGGCATCGTAGATTTTGGCCCCTGGGTGTTCCGCGTGTCTCTGCATGGATTGCGGAGAGGAAGAGAGTCGGGTCATCTCGGTAGTCATGGGGAGAGCTCGAGGTGCTTGGCGGCACTTGGGAAATGGAGGCAGATCGTGGCCCCCATTATCTCATTCCAGGGTGCCTAGCCAGGATGGGGAAAACGCCGGCTCGGGCGGACATCTCGGCTGTTTCAGAAAGTCTGGCAGAGGTTTAACGGCGGCCGTTTACGCCCCACGAGAAAGGGTTTCCGCCATCGCTTGCTTATTCTACGTCGTGCCCGTTCGGACTGCGTACTGTGGCTTTTGACAGCGGGAGCGGTGCGTTGGGTTGGACAAAAAGCAAGCAGAGACACAAAAATCGAACGTTGTCTGCTTGGTGCTTGTCAGACGTAACGAGGGCATGTTTCCAGCATGCTCGAGAGCGGCAGCAAAACGTGGCCTGACATGATGGCTGTGGGAGATGAGTAGGGCATGCAGAGGTTCTGGCTGCTGGCTGCTGGGGTTTTGGTAGACCTGAAGCTCGTCGACGGTATGGCAGGGGCGATGCGCACACATACCCTCCTAAATGAAAGGGCGCGTGGGTGGATTGAAAGCCAAAAGTCATGCCATTTGATGGCTATGATGCCTTCTTGTTGTTTCTAGACGCCTGTCAGATGCGACATGTGTCTTTTGAGATGACGGAGCTGGCAGTGAGGGCAGTACTCGGCAGCCCAAGAGTCGGGTCCAAGTCAAAGCCTCCGGGCCGATTATGGAGATGACGCTGGGCAAGCACATCCTCGGTCCAACACCATCTCTTTCGCTCCGTCACCCCGATGCCCACCCATACGCGTATCCGAGCTTTGTCGATCTCTGTGGTAGAGATTGGCGACAAGAAGGAGAATGGCGACAGACGGCATCTTTTGGACGTTGGGCCAAAGATGGGTGTGATGGCGACCATCAGCAGCGTCCCGCCGCCCTTCTCGAAGGAATACAACCACCTATTGTACCTAGATACCTTAGGTGAAGATGTCCGTCGTTGCGCAGGTGTGCTGAAGGTAAGGTAGGTAGGTAGTGTTTGATAAGGCAGAGAAAAGGAGAAGGAGGTAATTAGTGGCATGCAGTTGCCATGCAGGAAGCAGCGTAGCGTAACGCAGATGCAGGTACGACGCAGGGCGGGCAGCTGCCTCGCTCGGTACGTCCCTATCCCGGGGCAGTCCTTACTGTGTGGTAAGGCAGTGTTCGTACACAGTTGAGGCCTGGTTCGTGGAGAGGATGACGCGAGCGGGGCAATTGAGTTTGGGGGCCATCCACTGGGGACAGTTATATACTCTGTAGGGCCGGAAGTACCTCTGGCGGTAGAGGTACGCAGGACTGTGAAGGCGAGTCCTTACATTACAATGCGGAACGATACATGCCCGGGTACTTACAAGCAACTGTACTCAGTAGGCCGTTCAATGTTCTTTTTTGGGCTGTCGCGCAGCGTGTTGATTGGATGAACCTACGTCGAACCCTGAGGGAACAAATCTCGTTTAGCGTGTGGGATGCTGTGGATATAAAGATGAGCCAATGAGATGGTGATGGTGCCTGGCAGAGTGGCGTGGAAAGACCCTGTCTAGTATGGCCCGTGCAGAGCGCTGATGAAGATGGGCGCCGGTGTGGATGTGTTTTGCGCCGTTGGGCTGGAGACTGAGGGGATTTCCAGCGCCATTTCTTTGACTGATGTTGCAGACTACTCTGGTTAAGCAGAATCGGAGGTAACATTTCTACGTAGGGAGGGAAATGTTGGCGTAATGTAGTAGCGGTTGATGTGCGATGGGGGACAAAAGCGAGTGTAACCATCGCCAAATGTTTGGTTTGCGTACCAAAGGTCATTACTGTGGTCGGCAAGCTGCCGAAGGATACAGCGCGAGGCGTGATGAGAGACGCAGGGAGCTGGCTAGAAACAACGGCCATATGTGAAACGCTGACTCGGTGCTGGAGGCGCTGGTTCAGATGCATTGTCGAACGGGATGGAAAGCCGACATAGCCCACCGTTCAAGGCACTTTTAGCCTTGCGAGCGGCGCCAAAAAAGCCGACGATTGTTTTCCGTACATTCCATTTCTTGTGCATATGAGGCAAAGTTCTTGTACGGGTAGGGCATACCATTGTTTGGACTGTGCAAAATGTGATCCGAGCAAACCAAAGGACTGGAAAAAAGACAATGGCCATGTGTTTCGTATCTCCAAGTCGCGTCTTCGGCACCGCTTGCTGCCAAGAAACTCCAAAGGACAAGCCCCAGCGCCGCTAACACGGCAAAGACTGCAGGCGTTACACGCCATCCGTATCGCACGGCCGCTCTTTCCCACTCGAGTTGGCCACGGACTGCGCACAGCTCCTTACTAAGTTAGCATACTGCGTACCTCCGTGTGTACTTGGCTACCTAGGTAGGCACTACGTACCTTTGAACAATACTTTGGCAAGCCAAGGTAGAAACCCATCACGAGCTGTTGGAGAAAGCTTTGCTCTTGACGACTAAGGGCCTTTTGCTGTGATATCAGTACACTCCGCAGCTCCAGGCGCGAAGCAGGAAACCAGACTCTGCCCGACCACTCCGTACAGAGCACTCTGTGGGCGACTCGCTGGCGCAGGGATCGTCGTCGAAATCCACCAACAACCCCTCGACCCCCGACCCTGGTCAACAGTTACTCCTGGTCGACCACGCACTTGCTTCTATACCCACACACACCACCCGCGCACACACACACGCACACACACACACACGCACACACAATCAATCGCGCTGCCACTCACTCCACGCTCATCGCTGACCACTCATTTTCACCTTCACTCACTGACGCCCTGGTGCCTGGGTTCGTCCCGTCCAACGTTGCTTGGATTCTCCTGGGATGTGCCCTTGACGGACTGCAACCTCGTTCTGCCCGTTTCCCTTCTTCTCGTTGGCTTTCCCACTTTCGTCCCTCTTCTTTCGTTCCATCCCATCCCATCGTGTTTCTCGATTCCCGTCCGAACTGCACTCGCTGTCGTTGCTGCAACATCACACACACGCCACCAGTACCTGGCCGTGTTTTCACTTGCAGCTCGCGAAGTGCAGATTCATCCATTCATTCTTCTCCATCCCATCCCACACCACGACGACCTTTCATCAACATCTTCATGACCGCCAACTGATTCCTAACGGTATCCGTTCATGACCGTGAGCTGGCAGTGACACCTCACACTTTTACCTCTCACACGACTCTCTTTCCCAGCCCAGCGCTGCCTTACGTTCATTCCACATCACTAAACCCACACTTCAAACGAAACGACAGACTCGACCAGCAGACCTCGAGTACGAGACATCATCCCGTCCACGACCTTCTTCTACACGACCGACTCCCTGGCTGGATCTATTTGCGGCCTGTTCATTCTTTCCACACTCCAACACGGCCACCGGAAGCCCTTGAGCATTCTCATCGCCAGCCTCTCTCCAATACGCTACGCCATCCCTCACATTTTCAGGATTTCTCCGCCTGATTCACGACCACGACATCAACGACACCATTCCCGAGAGTTCCCCTTGTCTCTTGATTTCTCTCGATTCCCTTACCACGACCGCTGTCGGCTGGGCCAATTTGGGTTACCTGATCTCCATCTTCGCAGGCACGACATCGGATCCACTTGCAACAATGGCTCACCACTCCCACGGCCACAGGCATCTGCCTCGTAACCCGGACTTCTGGACCGACGTCGGCGACAAGTTCAAGAACCTGAACCCTTTCGCTTCTGAAGATGAAAACAGCAGCGGTGGTGGAAATGGAAATGGAGGTAATAACAACATCAGACGTCAAGACGACGACGACGACGACCAACCTACCTCCACCCGCAGAAGGACTAATACGAGACAAGGCCGCACCGTCGTCAAAACCATCTATCAGACCGTCACCGATGGCCCCGCCACCACCACCTCATCGCGCACAAGGCTCATCGTCGCTCAGTCGCCCCTGCCAACCCGGTCGAGCTCGTCCACCACTGAGGACTCTGGCACCACCATCGCAAAGAACGGTGCGCCAGTTGCCCAGACGCCACAGGCCACCGCCTCGGAAGATGCCTCATCCACTGCGCTGCCCTCGGTCATTGAGGAGCCTCTCACTACCGAGAGCATTCCAGCCACCCTAGCCGTCGCTACCGATGAACCTACTCTTTTCCGCTCTACCAAGTCGGCCGCCACCGCCAACATCGCCAGCGCCGCGTCCACCCAGGAGCCAACCTCTACCGCTGTCAGCGACAAGGCCACAACCAACGAGACCAGCGGCGCTGCCAAGGCCGGCATTGCCATTGGTGTTCTTGCCGGCGTGCTGGTCGTCTTCCTGCTCGTCTTCTTCCTCTTCAACCGTCGCAAGAAGCAGCTCCAGCAGCAGCGTCTGGCTGATGAAGATGAAAAGATGGATTCCTCCTTCGGCACTGCCGCCGGTGCAGCTGCTGGCAACCCGCGCGCTCCTCGCATCAGCCTTCGACCCGTTACCCAGTTCTTGCCCAACTTGAGCATCGACAAGCGTGCAAGCAGAGTCCCCAACACCAACGCGAACCTGGCACCGTCGGCTGCTCTCGGCGCTCGCGCCCCCGGCCAGAGTGCCTGGGACAGACCCGCTACCAGCCAACACGCAAACCCTGCCAACCCCTTTGGTGCTCAGGCCGAGAGGATCAACGGACCCATCGTCGAGGAGCCCGTCAGCTCCATGAACCTCAACGAGAAGCCGCTGCCTTCCGTCAACGAAACTGGCCCCGTAGATGTTGGCGGACCGCCTGCTGCTGGACCCAACGGTGCTGCTATCGCTGCGGGTGCGGCAGTCGCTGCTGGAGTTGGAGCTGTCGCAGCGGCAGGTCTCGTCCGCAAAGCGTCGACCCGCAAGGACGGTCCCAAGGCGCTCGATCTCACCTTGCCCGTTCCGCAGCCCCTGTCCACCGTTCCCGCCAGCCCTGCCGGTACAGAGTACAGCGCGAACTCTGCCCCTGGTCATCAGCCTACTGGCTCCACTGGTTCTGCCGCTATCGCCGCCGCTGGTGGACCCGCCAACACCACTGTCCACCGTGTCCAGCTCGATTTCAAGCCTACACTTGAGGATGAGATGGAGCTGAGAGCTGGTCAGCTTGTGCGCCTGCTTCATGAGTATGACGATGGCTGGGTAAGTAGCAATGTTCCCATTCTTGACTGGCTTTACACGTTCCAGGCTAACATTCATTAGGCGCTGTGCATCCGTTTGGATAGATCCCAACAGGGTGTCGTGCCGCGCACCTGCTTGTCGACTCGCCCCGTCAAGCCCAGGCCTCCTCCGGGCCAGGGACCTCGTGGTCCTCCTATGGGACCCAACGGCCAACATCGCGGTCCTGGTCCCAACTTCCCTCCCGGCCAACGGCCCATGACTCCTCAGGGAGCACCCTACGGTGGCCCGCCTTACCCTCGCCCCGAGTCACCTGCCCGCCCCATGACCGCCGGTGGTCGACCCCAGTCTCCCGCCGGTAATAGACCCATGGGTCCCGGTGGCCGACCTCAATCACCTGGTCCCCGATTCCAAGGACCTCCGGGCCAGAGACCACAAAGCCCTGGCGGCCACGGACGCAAGCCGAGCCCTCCTGGGCCTAGCAGGATTCCCCAGCCCAGCCGAATGAACCCCGGTGGATCCCCACCACAAGGACGTCCAGGACCCCCGGGTCCTCCCGGTCCGCCGATGGGACCTGTCGGCCGTAAGCCCGTTCCCGGCCAAGCAGTCTAGAACCTAGACGCATAGACAGGCATCGTTCATACACACCGACTCCCTCCGTATATAACGCCTTTTGGCACAAAGACTAGGGAATCAGCTTCTTCGCTTGGCGATAGACTAGGGTCTACTATGCATTCTGGACAGTACGGACACGGCGTTTGCGAACCACTAAAAAGACGTTACTTCTCCCCCATTATTCTCAGGACTCTGACGAGACGATCCGACGACGGGGACTAAAAAACGACAATGACGCCTATTTCTACCTTTCGAGACACTCCTTAACGACACCACGATTTTGATACACCCTGTTGCGACCTGGCTTTCAGCTCGCAATCTTCTTTTCTTGTCCGCTTCTCGACACTCACTGCCAAAGGCTTCGATGCCCGACCTTTCGATTCAGGACTTCCCCATCCCGAGGGCACTCGGAAATAACAGCCAGACAGTGACGCGTACTGGCGACGAGTGTGCTAGGGGTTGGAAGGTAAAAAGCGGCCTAGTGCTTAATGTATATTGCGCCACCCTTGCTCTTCTGTCAGCTTTCTTGTTCTTGATTTTTCTCGCAGCTCTGGTGGCTGATGGTTCGTCGCACTGACGACGCGCATGTTTTGGGCGGAGAGTGTTGGCCCCTTCTGGATGCCTCTTGAGACGAGCGGCACAAGGGATGTAGGAGAGATTTGTGTACGGTGAAGGCGGAGAGAGGATTGGGACTCCCCTGAACGGAGGGGAGGCTAGAGCTGCTTCTCTGTCGAGAAAGCTAGGTAGACAATGAGATGCTATAACCTCAAAAGTTTCGACATCGAACTACTCTTGCCCCTACTTCCAAAGCATTCATGCAGAACAATATGTAGCATTGTATAAAAGTCTTACGAATTCATCAAACTCCTTCTTTCTGCTGCCACAGAAACAACGATCCATCACCTCTCCCAGACCCTTACCGTGTGCACCCCTATCTTCGGTACATATTAGAGTCTTGAAGTTGCCAAGCTTATGAAATGTCACACAGCCCCAGATGTGGAATACGCAGACGGGGGCGACGACGAAGGACAGCGGAAGTATCACATCAAGTTCATGGGATGGTGGCGCAAGGCCGCTTGCTACCACCCCTACCTCTCTTTGCGATAGAGCGCGATATCAAACTGTTCACGGCAAAGCCATACTTTGCGACCACTTGGTGTGTGAGCTTTTGGAAATCTTTGGGGACGCCTTCCTCTGTAAATAGATTGCTCCATGAGGGTGTGATTCGACGCCAACAACACGTGGATAATGATGGTAGAGCAGAATAGAACCCAGCGCCGAAAGACCTACTCTTCGCCAACCCCACGTGATGGAGGGTCACGTCTGAAAAGATGCTCCATCAACTTCTATAAGTACACTGCGTGGATGATTCCACCGATTATGCGATAATGTTCTTTGACTCTGCCAGAAGAGTTGCTTTTGCGGACGCTGTCCTCCCGATGACCTGACTTCACACCCAGTCGAGCTTGAAAAATGTCAGCCGGTCCTAGACTCCTGCCCAGCGGATTAACGGAACACACGTCGGACGAAGCTGACGGACGATGGAAATCGAAGTGGCATTTTGCTCATGAATGGCGCGAGGGGTCCATCGTCACTGTTCTCGATATGACTCTGCGAGCCACATTTCAACCTCGTTTTTTTTTATCGTGTGGACGGTCTTTGGAGTTCTTTGTCAAATTTTTCCGTTTCAGTTTCTTCATTTTTATATATGTCGAAATTTTCCTGAATCGTAATGCTCTTGGGGCTGAAAGATCACCACTTCTGACTTACCTTACCCTCCTCATTAGCTGACAAGGAGCTTTGCACTGTCAGCGACAATGCCATAAATTTGGTAGCGAAATCGGAAACCTCGATTGCATTTGATAAAGTAGAGAGGCAACATCTCAATTCACTGGATTCTACAGAGGGCAGTTAGAAATCGCCTTGAAAAAGTATATACAGAGTTGCGCTGCTGGAACTGGCCAAAAAAGAGGGCCGCACAGGGCGTGCTCATGCATGGGGTAGTACGCAAATCAACGCCAGTTTTCTCACCATATTCTTGTTCCCACCTCTCGCTCCGTTTTATAAGACATTCTAAACCCCGCCAAGTCTTTTTAAATCATCAGATTTCTCCATCACTTCTGCAGCGGACGACCAAATCCGAGTCATCTTGGACTGGGGAGGAAGTGGGTGAACTCTTCGAGTGAGAGCCCTCCTGGCGCGGACTTCTTGACGCACTTAAAGGCGCCCAGGTATTGGGAGGCAAGAGAGTGTCCATGAGCTCGAGTCCGCCAAATCGTAGACGTTCTCAACTTCAACGGTCGTATCTGGATATCTCAGTTGCCAATGCCAATTTGTCCGAATGCCGTGAGCACTTGAGAGGTCTTGGGGGAGAAGTTCTGACGTGAGTCCATTCCCAGTCATGCAGAAACGGCCAAAGCGCCAGAAGCGATGTAATTGCTGGTGTAGAAGTCTATGGCGCGAATGTCCCCCACGACATTGGGTAAACTCGAAAGCATTATCGTGTAGCGCAAGACTGGTTCAGTTGACCTCGTTTATCTCCTCTCACGGCTTGGCTGCAGTCCATAAACGGTGTTGTGTTTCATACTGACTGGGCCCGCCGAGGTGAACAGCTTCGCCTACGAAATCGTCGTGACGTAGCTCCCAGAAACCGTCAAGCTCACATCTCTCCTAGACCACATCAGCGATGCGGGATTGCCAACACTTCACAATGTTATGAAGTGTTGGCGGAGTGCTTTGCGCTGGGGTTTTGTTTATTGAAGGGCAGGCTGGATGGATGAATTAGGGGGTAATTGCGCCCTTGCGACAAAGGAGCAACGCGATGTGGCAGTGCTCTCGCCCGTACTCCCAGTGCTAAAGCAACATGAGGCCCCTTTTGCTTGATCAGCGCAGCGGTCATGATTGCAATTTTCTTCTCCATCGCCGTCCGCAGCAGGACATTGTCGGTGGTCCTACCTCGATCCAAATTGCCTTCTGAGCATATGGTCGGATACCTAGGACGATTCCAAGATTCCGATCGCGCCCAATACCGCATGTATCCGGCCAGTGGGCTGGCAGGCTCGATGGACATGCTTCCGTGTGTTCATGTCTCAGGTGAGGTCAAGGAGAACCAAGAAGGTCAACCTTCGCCGGGAACCGCAATTGTTCGCAACTGCTGCTTCACGCAGCCCTCAATTCATTGAACACCATATATACAAGTACAGTTTTCTCCGTCCGAGTCGTTCATGGGTTCTGGATCGCCTCCGCCTGCGTCGTCTCCTTGGCTTTCTTCGCGGCCTGTTCTCTGTCGTACTCGATCAATTGCTTCGACCAGCTGCATGCTGTCAGTACTAAGGTTCCCCCTGAAGAGCAACCGCAAGGTCGAACGTACTATCTGCTTGGGAAGAAACGACCCTCTTGAGGCATGACGTAGCGAACCTCCTTCTCGGCGCTAATCTTCCAGATGCAGGCGACGACGCCGACCATGACGGTGCCGATGATGGCAGTGTTGAGTCTCCAGTTAGCGGGCTGGGCATACCAGCCACCGGCCGGAGACCAAACATGCTTGGGGTAACTGATCTCGTGTGTTAGGACGGCCTGTGTTCGAGGGATCGGGCGGGTGGTTCTGGGTCGAGAATTCGCGGCGGGTCAGTACTCACGGAACTTTAGGTCCGCCTCCCTAGATAGATGTTAGCAATTACCGAGCATCGTCACCAAGTGAGTGAGTGCCTACCATCTTGAGCGATTCCAATGACAAGGACTGGGTGTTGTGCTAGTGGCAATGGATGTGCCGTCTCGACGAGTTCCGAGCTTCAGGTCACTTTGACGTTGTAATCTGTGGTCCACCATTCGACCGTTCCTCTAGAGTGGATCCCGCACCTTCCGGGTGGCGGAGCCAGGATATTCCGACGACAGCCGTGGCGGGTGCACGGGCCCTCCCTAGCAAGACTCGCTGGAGCTCACACGACTTCGAATGGCTCCAGAAACTTTTTCGTGACGGGAGACTGGCGCTGGCTAGAGAGACGGGACGTGGAATATTTCCCTTTATGCGATCCAACAACCTAGCAATTTATCATTGCCCGGCCGCCGACAGCTTGTAAAAACATCAATTGACTTTTTCCTCGTTCCTTTTCTCCTTGTCATCACAAATAAACACAACCGAATCCCCATCTTTCGATTGCAGCTTCTCCCGATGAAGAGGTTAAGGATATCAAGATGCACCGGGCAGCTGCTCAACGCCCAGGCCAGGACACACGCCTCGCCGTGCTTGACGCCCATCCCATTCAGATCACAGCAACTCGCGCAGAACAACCTAGTCAACAGGCGAACACTATCGACGTCCTCGCCGTTCTCATCCACCACCACCGCTGTAGAAACACTCGACCTGGAAGATGTCGAAACCGACGAGACCCATTCGATCCCTGAGCCTGAGATGCCGAAAACCTTCCCGTCACCTCTGCCCGAAAAGGCTTTAAGTTCGGCGAAGCTCGCCGCACTTCACGCCCGTCTCTCCCTCCCCGAGAAGCTCCCCTTGCAGACCCTCGCTCGCTGCTTGGTCGATCCGTCCGCCGACCCAAGCCCCAACTTCAACAACGCCAACCTGGCCGTCGTCGGTAGCTCCATCATGTCATACCACGTCACCGAGCAACTCATCTGCCGCTACCCCCGCCTGCCCATGGGTGTATTCTACGAGGCTGTGCGCGCCTACACGGGCACCGAATCGCTCTACCGCATCGCCCACCACTGGGGTGTCGACAGCGCCGCCGCCCCCGGAGACGAGGTCGACCCGGGTCTGCTGCAGTGGTCCCAGAACCCGGCCTCGGGTATCGTCCACGGCCGCTGGGGTTACGTGAGAAAGGAGCATCGCCACCTCGACAAGTTCAAGTGGCGCCGCGGAATGTCGTCTAGGATCGTCTTGGACGACGAGTTCGGCGACGTCCTCCACACCCCCGAGCCGAACCCCAAGGATACCGCTCCCGATCTGGGCGACCCGGCCGTCGCCCGCCAGCAATACCAGAAACTCCGCAACAGTGCCTACGCCGCCTTTGTCCGCGCCGTCACGGGCGCCATCTACGCCCACTGCGGCCGCGACGCCGCGCGCTCCTTTGTCGACGCTCACATCCTCAGCCGCAAGGTCGACTTTGAGAAGCTCTTCAGCTTCAGGCTGCCCACGCGCCATCTCGCCTTGCTCTGCGCCCGCGAGGGTTTCGACGCTCCCGTCGCCCGCCTCGAGAGCGAGACGGGTCGCCTGAGTAGGACCCCCGTCTACGTCGTCGGTATCTACAGCGGCCGCGACAAGCTCGGCGAGGGAACCGGTTCGAGCCTCGACTTTGCGCGTCTGGCCGCGTCCATGAACGCGCTCAAGGCGTGGTATCTGTATAGCCCCGGCGCCAACGCGAGGGTGCCGAGCGACGTCTTCACGCTGGGACAGAAGGAGTACAAGGCCCCGCATATTGATATCGGTGAGATTATCTAAGGGCGAGGTTTTGGACGGGGGTGAGGAGGAGGAGTTGGAGGAGGAGGAGAGAAAAGCATCACGTGTAATTGTCCTGAAGCAATGGGTGTGGGACGATGTTGAAGCGCCGAGGACGGCTGTCCAGGGAGACCATATGCCTTTTGGCCGTGTACATTTTCAACAAGGGCATGTAGAGGGTTACGCATGTCTCTGTAAGATGAATAGATTTGTAAAAACAAGGACACCCCTCGAATTGGGGCGATACTGAACTTGACAATAGATGCTATCAGTCTTGTGATTCGTACTCTACGTATGTTGACGCGGGTTTGTCGCGGGATATAGATACAGTCATTCAACTAATGGGTAACGATGTCCTGTCTGGGCATCCAATGCGTAACAGAGTAAACTGAAAAGAGGTCAACTTTCCACCCGGAATAAGGGATCTTTCTCTGATACAAGACTCTAGAACTCCGCGTCTAGGCCCTCGTCTTTAACGGCGCATGCTGCGGAAGTATGACCCTTATCAATCACGTCCGCCCCCTTGTCTCTAGTGCGCATATGTAGCATTCATTATGTACCCCTCGCCAAGTTTGAGAAATTGGTCCACGAAACATATACCCTCCCGAATCGAGATAGCTCTTCTCCGCCATCCAGCTTACGGCTGGAAAGATCGAGCATGATGTCGCGGCGAGTTAGCGCGCCGGCATCGTTCAGCGCTCCCCGTACATGATCTACCCATCTCACGGTGAACAGTTTGTAGGACGCGTAGAAACCTACGATATCCTAGTCTCTCAAGCTTATTCGAAGGAAGGTTACGATATTCAAAATATCAGTCGTGGACTTTGACTCCGCAATAGCGAAAGAAGCGTGAAGGAGCCATGCTCAAGTGACTCTACGTTGACAGCTCTGGAATTGGCGCCGAAGCAGACTTTTTTCCTGGTCCATTCATCGGGAAAAGGTTCGAAACTGTTGGCCGTGGCAAATACAGTTTGAATCACGTTCTCTCCGAGACCTCCCTTGATTCTCATCAGTCCGTTGTCTTTTCGACGATACAAGATGCAAATTGCCAGGTAATAAGATCAGAGAGTATCATCAAGGGCGTTCGTAACGGAAACGTGATCCAATATCCTCGTCACATGGAATCACTCAACATGGATCTCAGACCAAACGGGCCATTGTGCTTAGTATAACTATTATCATTGATCAAGTACTCCTTGTAATTAGACAGCCTACATAACGTGCCAGTTCTTCGCCTGCCCGGGTATCACTCACTCTCCAAACTCCATCCCAAACCAACCTCAACTGAAGTGGTCTCCCTCGCCCAACTTGTGCGCCATTCCCTGCTGCACCAATCTGCGGTATCTACTGTTGCGAGCCCTCTGCTCCCTCTCCAATCTGAGCTTCTTTTTCCTTTCATACACAGCCCGCACCGTACCGCGGATTTGCTCTCTCCCTTCCGCGTAATTTGCCCGTGCAAGTGATACGACATTGTCAATCTGCTCGGGCGTGTATACAAAGTTCCACGTGCTGAGATAATCTGTAGTACCGGGGTTGATGCCGGGAACCTTTGGGTTGGCGAGGTAGGGCAGGTACACAATGGCGATTCCCGCGTCGGCATCCATGAGCTGCCACGAGGTAGACTCGTCAATCGCCTTTGACGGCGGCGGAGGGTCCGTAGACCGTTCTTGCGTGGTGCCGACCCACACTGTGCAGTAACCCAGCTCGCCCGCTTCCTCATCGCCTGGTGAGAACTTGGCAGCCTGGCCTTTTTTGGTGTCTTCGTCGGGCTGGCGGCGACCCTCTTCGGCTTGATGTACAATCTGGTGCTGCTTTGCCTCCCGCAATTTCTGGTCTGCCTCGCTAGCTGAGGCAGCCGAGGCTTCCTGGAGTTCATCACGAACCTCCTTGGGCGATTCGCGGGCCTTGGGCCATCCCGCCCCGACAGGCCACCCTTTGATGCCACGCTGACGTGCATAACCATCGGCCACGGCGAGCCAGTTGTCTGTCTTGATGTCTGCCGACGCGTCAAATGCCACGAGGACATCGACGTCTCTGCCGGGTCGGAGAAGTGGGTAGATGGGTAGGTTGTTGGACATGCCCGCATCCATGAGCTGTATGTACTCCTTCTTGAAGATGCTGTTCGGGGCCGTCTTAGGCAACTTGCCCTCCATGCCGTAGGTAAAGTTGGCGACGGTGCCAGGGTCGATTGGATGAACTTTGCTCAAGTCTTCATTGTAGCCGTAAATCATCTCATCCAGCGTGCCAAACCCGGTTAGACTTTGGACGAGCGGTCGAATCTCACGGTAGTAGTGGCTTAGGGTTGCACAAAAAGCACTTCCGAAGACACCCAAAAGAAAAGGCATTCGGGTTTCCGGCAGATGAAAGCCTTCCTCAGGGGGCACGTCGACGCCATTGTTGAAGCGACGACCCATGGCCCAGGTGGGAATTCCAGCCGAGAACTCCTCGCAGAAGAATTCGTAAGGTGTTATTTCGAACCATTGAAACCAAGCTTCCTGCTTGGCGACCTCCTTGGCTGCCTCAGACGATGAAGGAACTCCTTCGATCCCATCGACTTCGACGTCAGGGATCTCGTGGCGCACCGCGGTATAGATGGGCAGGGGATTCTGGCCGAATTTGATGTATTTGCGCTGATTCGACAGCTTAAAGTCTCTGTCTTCGACGCCCAGGTCGCCTTTGGGGACCAGGAATCTGGCGGCCAAGAGTAGACCGTAGACGTCAACCAGCCCGAAGTCAGCCTGTGGGTCGCCCTTCAGCTTCTCGACCATTCCGCTAAGCAGATATTTGCTCGTCGGCGCTGAAAGCAATGTCTGGAAAGCGGCTGGAGGATAGGCAATATGGATTCCTGCACGAGCTTTCAAGTGCTGCAGAACACGTCCAAGACTGCCCTCAGAGATGGACGAGTGGTACAGGGCCTGGAGCCAGCAAGACCCACTTACTCCGGACGTGTAAGTGACGCAGTCGAAAAGGCCGTCTTCGTCGGCGGCGAGCATAGAGCCAGTGCCAGCAACGAGGGCTCTCAAACCACCACCAGAGCCGCACATGGCGATAGTAGGGACATCATCGGGATGGACGTCCTTTTCGTCAATGTCGAGATACTTGGCAAGAGCCATGGTGGTGACTTTCTTTCTCCTCGCCAAGAACTCCTTCTCCTCCTCGCAAAGGTCGTCTGATACCCTGACCCGGGCGGCGTACCGCACCTCAGGGTTGATGAATGGATTATGGGCCTCTCGCCAAATTTCATCTGCTAGAGAACCGGGAGACATGGATAGCTTGGCAATTGTTAGTATCACTCAACCACCTGTGAATGACAAGAAATATGCCCACTTACCTCTCTTTGAAGCTTCCGGATATAGCCGGGCACGAATTTCGACCATTCCGGCAGTATGAAGCCAACAATTTTGTCGGCACTCCACTCAACATCGGTAGCATTTGACAAGGTCTCAAACTTGAGCGCGAAATCGTACCACGCCTTGCCGCTCGAGCAGCATTGTTCTTCTCCAGCCTCTTCTCCTCGCAGCGCGTTTCTCTTGTCCTTTTCCACCTGCGCGAGCGAAAGGCGCTGGAAGTCGTCAGACGGATACAGCCACCAACCAAAAAGCCCAGCGGTAATTACCGCGACCGAGAGCGAGGTCTTTCTCTCCTTGGGCTTGTTGGCCTTCTCGCTGACCGTGAAGAAATTCTGCTGGGACTGGCGGGGTAATGTCGGCCGGCGACGCACTAGAAGACCATGTGTCCTGATCCGGCCGACGGTGATGTTGTGAATGCTACGCGTCGTCCTCACGCTGCCGCCAGAGGCCACGCGACGCAGGAGCAGCGCCGCGTTGCTGCGGGAATAGGCCGCGTATAACCTCATCTTGGCGATCTAGAGTTCGTCCTGAGGCTGAGGCTCAGTGACATGACTGGTCCCTAACGGGTGGTGGTAGTGGTGGTAGTGATAGTGATCAGCAGTGGCGTGGGGGTGGTGCTGTGCGTTGGGTACGTGTGCCAATCCCAGGTTGTGATTTTACGGTTCCGGCGTTGTGTTCTGCATTGTCTTTGAAGCTTGAAAATTGCCGGGTCGTCAGGATTGAACGAGCGATGTGGCCGATGAGGAAGTTAAAAAGGCCAGCTAATCAGCTTGAGCGCAAGGCAGTGCAACTCAACAACTTTCTCTGCTGACCCTGGTCTGCCGTTGACATCATTGAGGCATGATGGGGGATTAGGGAAAAGAGTGGATCAGACCTACTTGCAGTGCCCGTGAACTGACGGGACAAGAGACAAGGGGTGAACGGAGGCGCCATCGGACGGGGGCTCCAGTTAGTAAGGTGGTACCTGCATACGCTGAGCAAATGCTCCCAAGTCCCAAGTCGTCTTCTATGACGGACAGAGTGGCTTCGTCCGTTGGAAATGCTCCGGGCGTTCGATTGACCAATAGGACCTACTGGAGCGCCCGTCCGCCCTGGCCACTTTGTGGCGTGTGTGCCTGTTCGCCCGGCCTCTGCCGTGTCCCATGTGACTATGACGAGGGTCAACTGTCACCTTGGCCCCGTTGCGCGGCCGTGTCGAGGTTCTAGAACGTTACAAGACCCTCAGACTACTTGCTGTTGGGTCACACGTGAGGTCCAGCGGGTCTGTAGCTGAAAGGTCACCTCTGGCTCTGGGGAAATATCTGGAGCGCGTCGTGAAGGTGAGATAAGAGGCACGTTGGCTTGAGTTGAGGAATCCTTCCACCTGACGTTGCCCAGCTAGTCTTGACAGAAGCCAACCCATCAAATGGACAAGGCTCATCTCAAGATTCAGATCTTGGAAGGGTGGGACAGATGAAGTCTGTTCGGATATTTGGATCGACTCACTTGTTCACAGTATAGTTAGACAGTGTTGTGCGCGAACCGTTATTCCTTGCAGCACAGGCAATGACCACATGGCGGATCAGAGACAAGTCAGCTCTTTGGTTCGGCGTCGAAGCACATATGATGCTACTTGTACCTGTAGAGGGCTACAGCTGAGATAACCACAGATTATTATTTCCTCACACAGCTTTCCAGCCTCACCATCGTTTAATATAGCTTTCGGCGTCTATTTCGCTGAAACGGAATGAGAACAGCTACCTGTTCAACCGTGTTGACATGGCTGAAGTATTTCTGCGAATGCGGAGTGAGCTAGCTTAGGAAACCCGAGCAAAGCTACGAAGTATACTCGCCACCAAGGGCAAATATATTCATCCGTGAAAGGCCTTTTGATCTCTGCTAGCAACTCCCTTTCCTTCTTGGTGATCAGACGTTTCGGCTCGTTGTGCTAACCAGAATCAAGTTTTCAAGTGCAGCCGAAGAGAAGCATATCGGCTCGTGGGACAGTTGCCGTCGTCGGGGCCGGTAAGCCTCATTCAAGCTATAAGAAGACCTGGGAGTGGGGATTCCCTGGACGCCGGCTGATGACTCTACCGGAGCACCGGAAGGTCTCTCCGCACTTAAGAAGCTTCGCGACGTTGGCATCGATGTGACGCTGTATGAGAGGCGGTCCGACGTTGGTGGTCTCTGGACCTTTTCCGACAACCCTACAATCACAACAGCCTTGGAGGGTAAGCTGTGCTGACATGGACTTACAAAGCCTAGCTGACGACAAAAAGGAGCCAAGTCCCAGATCAGCAAGTTCATCGTGCGTAACTGCGCTTACTTCATCAACGAGCAACGCTGACCCTGGGCAGTCGTCCATGTCAGACTTCCCCTTTCCCGACGGTGAGCGTATTATCTCCGGATGAAGATAGCTGCACGCTCACCTCGAGTAGTCTATCCTGTTTATGTCACTGCGAAGGAATGGTCAGAGTACTACAAAAGCTACGCCAAACATTCTGGCCTGTAAGACCATATAATCTTGAACACTCGGATTGAAGTCATCAGACGAGACCACGATAATGAAAACTGGCTCGTTTATATCGAAAGCGATCAGGAGCCACGATCATATGACAGGTTTGTCCTTACCGGTGGATCGGAGACAACTCCCGTGTTTCCAGTGATCGAAAAAATAGATCAGTTCAAAGGGCAGCTACTTCATTCTCAAGTCTGCAAAGGGGAAGATGCTCAAGTACGGTTTGGAAGACTGAGGCTATTGACAAAATAGACCTGAGAGCATGAAAAACAAGACCGCTGTAGTAATAGGCATAGGCAGCACAGCCTGCGATGCGGCCGTGGTAAGCAATACTGAAGATAATCGCGAGAAGTCGTTTTCGCTAATGCCAAGAAGGAGCTGACAGACAACTGATGAACAGTGTATCTGTCGTATAGAAGGGGTGCCAAATTCATCCCGCGGGTGAACGAGGAAGGCCCCATAGACTCGGTTCTGATGTGGCGAACCGCCCGCCTGGGATTATGGTTAGAGTACCACTTCCTGAACCTGCTTGGGTGGGTTTTCGAACTTGTCTTCAAGAAGAACGCCAAGGTGATGGGTGATCAGGATCCAGACTGGGAATTCGAGCCCTCCCCGAGTCTCAAACTCAGCCCGACTGTCATTGTGGTTAACGATGACATGTTCTCGAGATTCCGCGAAGGATGCATCCGATCCGAGCAGGGCGTTCATCGCATTGTCGGCCCACGCGCCTTAGAGCTGAGCAACGGCAAGGTCATTGAGGACGTGGACGTCATCATCGCGGCCAGCGGCTATCGGCCGGACTTCTCACTTGTGTCGGACCTATCCCACATCGTCCATGCGGATCCGGAGCTCCCTCCACTCCCGGACCTCTCCCAAAACTTTTTCTCAGTGAACTGCCCGGGCTCGCTCGCGTGCGTGAGCTATTGCACCGCGAACGAGAATGCGGCGACGTATCGAGAGCTGCAGGTCATGACTGCCGCCCAGATATGGACTGGAAACTCGCAGGTACCTTCCAGAGACGAGATGCACCGACACACTGCGGCACACCAGACGTGGCTGTGGAAGCGACTCAGGGCATTCCCATCGATACCTTTGGGACTCGTACAGGCCCATACATTGTTCAGGTTTATTCAACACAAGGCAGGCCGGTATGAGTATATGGGCTGGGGCTGGAGGAGATGGAGCTTCTGGTGGCAGGACCGGGCCCTTCACCGGCTTGTGGCGTGGGGCGCCAACACGCCATTCATGTACAGACTCTTTGAGACAGGAAAGAGACGCGCCTGGGCCGGTGCAAGGGAGGCTATCGTCAAGGTTAACCGAGACAGGGAGAGGATGTTCCCGAAAACAGACATGAAAGCAAAGCGTGCTGATCGAGATAGATTAAACGGTGACTTGGTTCGAAAGATTAAAGTGGCAGGTTCGTCTGTGTTGGCCTGCGTGCCAACCAAGCAATGGCTCGCTATTCTTGGCGTGTGTTTGCTTTTGTCGTGCCCGATGCCACAAAATCTGCATCAGCCCGATCAACGGTTTGCCGGACGTCAGAAAAAAACAACAGAGGCGCTGCATGTGGGCCAAAAAAGGCAGCCGACTCACACGGAATGTGCTGCCAAACCTGCATTACGCTGTGAGTTCGTTGTCTTGGTTGGCACTGCGCTTTGGAAGTCTGCTGGGCCAAGTCGGCCTACTTCGGCCGGCGTATTCCGTACTGCAAGTACCTAGAACTGGACCATTGGCGACACTGTCCATCAGATGTTGTTGTCGACCCTCATAATACCAGGGCAGAAGCGGGACAGGCTAGCAGGACAACTTCGTACCTTCGAGCATAGCTCCTCGTCTGGAAACCTTTCACGTGAGGTATGATGATGTGGGCTGCCGGTATTAGTGGCTGCGAAGAAGCGCACTGTGGTAACAAGTTGACGGCGTATGGTACAGTTAACCAAACTAGCGGCGGGTACCAGTCTCTTCGGCAGACAGGGGTTCGGGAAGACAAGTGGCTGCCAAGTTCCCAAGAGAAGTTGTTGAACAGCAGTGAGAGGAGAGACAACGTGTGGCCGTGGCCCAGAAACGGACTAAAGCTGCAGGCACACGGAGTTTTCTGCAGGCGAATGTGGCCGAGATAATGAGAGGGTGTGAAGCTCCAGGACTCTCTATTGTATCAGGGCATATCAGCAGGGCCAACGAAGCTAGGGTGAACCTGTGAAGTTGCCGTCGAGAAGCGGCCCGTGTGGCGGTATCTACTTTTTCCGAACCCGCTAGTTATGATGGACGGGATCTAATCGTACATAGTAGGTGCCTTCCATGCCCCAGTTTTGGACCACGAGTAGATCGGCGTGCTTGAGGTGGTCGTCGTCGGCGTGTTCAGTATCAAGGCATGGCAGTTTCGGTGCTTCGTAGTGGTCGGTATATCGGTAATATGCGTTAGGGGAGAAACGGCCAGCATGGGAGACGGGGGCCAGGATGGAGCAGCTTAAACGGAGGAACGTGACTACCTCAGGTCCTTCTCCTTTCAGTCCACTTCACAGGTCATTTGGAGATGGGAGGCACGTACCGAAGGCTCTGTGGGTGGGTACGTACCTGACACAGTAGGTAATAGGTACCTACCTACCTACCTTCAGGTGCCCAAGTGCTGCTCACTCAGCCAGGTTCCCACATCGTTTGGTGGTTCGAGGCGGCGCCGTCCTTTCTTCATTCCCTGGTTCATGGCGAGGACGTGGAAATTTGATGATCACCACGTCCTGAGTCGATCAAATACTAATCGCTGCGTAGATAATAACCACAAGAAGAGCATCTACCCAGCTCATGGCGACACCCTCACTGACTAACTTCTGGCCAAGGCAGTGACAGCGATGACAGACGTACACCACAACAGACGCCACGCGTGTAAATGTGCGAGGATTGCAGAAATTACCAACAGCTAGAGCCGTCGCATCTTCGTCCCAAGTCTCAAAGACCGAATACGTGAGTCTGCAGCTGGTTCGCATTGTTGACAGTAACTCAAGGGCCAGGATTGTCGCACATCGAAGCCATTAAAAAAACACCGCTGATACAAAAAGTCAAAACCGAGGCTTGCTCGTTTCACCGTGCATGTCCACTGCACAAGAAGCATCTCACACTCAGCAGCTGTGCTGCTCTGTGTAAGCCGCCAGGCAAACGCCTTGGAATGTTTCTTTCGCGGCCCCCATCTCCATTCAGTATTTGCAAACACAGCATATGTACTGCCTTACGGATAGGATTCCCTATCTGGATGTGGAGCTCATGGCAGGCTTGGAGAGGCAAAAGGAAACAAACCCTCGTGGCACATCGCCATGCTCGAGTCACAAAGGTGCAGGCATGATTAAGGGGTCTTCCTCCCTGGTTGCATACCTTAAGGACCTGGAAGATACCTACTTGTAGGTGGGTTAAGGTGACGTCCGCATGATAGACCCAGCACTTTTTCTCTGAGAAGCTTCATGAGGTATCTAGCCCGTGGTCCGTTCTTGTAGTGCGTTGTGATATAATTCTATATCCATACTGTTCAAAGTTCTGCAGCGAACAGAGCGCAGATTCATCCTTCGACGCCAAATCTCCCAGAGTTTTCAGGAATTTCACCTGTCCCGTCTCCAATCTCCAGGGCCTCCTTTTGGCGGCTGTTTTTTTGCTGCTGCTTGATTGTGACTCTCACTCGGTGTCCAATCAAACGCTATCCCAAGAACCGATCCCGGCCTCTAATTCCCCTACTCAGTACGATTATCCACCCAAAGCATTCTAGCCCAACTAGGATTAGTGCTTCTCAACCCCCTTTTACTTGTACTTGAGGTGCCCATGGCACAGGTGGATTTGGGAAGGGAACGCCAGGGAACCTAAGGTAAGGTACCTCGACTTCCTGCTGAGGTACGAAGTCTTCGTCGTAAGACCTGGGGAAGTTACTTTAGCTCACCTTACCTTACGTGCAGCGGCCAACAGCAGGCCACACCACGACCACAGGGCATGCTGGTCCCCTGTTTTGGCCGCCTGCCAGAAGAAACACCAGGTACTGGCAGCGCATTAACATACCTCGAAGGTGCCCTGCAGCGGGCGACTGTGCTGTGCAGCGCAGAAAACGGGGTCCCTCTCGTCCCTCCAATGTCTGTCTCCTGCTCCAGTCAACTCCCAAGGTGTATGAGGTAGGCCAGGCCAAAGTACCTAGAGCCAGGTCGGGTCCTCGTCCGCACCCTACATCTAAATTTCCCCTTCCACCAAAGGCGTCCGTACCTCCATCGACAACCTGACCACACTAAACCTTACCTTACCTCTACCACTACCTACCTACCTTGCCCTTCGCCTTTTCGCCTCGTAACCACCACACTCCCTTTCTCCCTGAGGTTGTGATTCTTCCCTTCTATCCGCCATCATCGATACTGCTTCGAGCATCGTCAGTATCTCTTCCTCCTTGGGTCCCGAGACGCTTCAATCGTCTTACCCAAACTAGACCATTGTCACCTGCCGCTCGACAGTCTCCTTCCTCTCGTTAACCTTTTTTATCTTCTGCGACTCTCCTTGACACGCGACTACTTTTTCTGTCGACATCCAGGTGTGTACAACCCCCCCGAGTGTTTGTCCTTGCATATGATCTGGAATATTCTTGCCGACGTGCACCGCCCATCGCACAAAACACCTTTCGTGCTTTCCCACTATCCTGCACATCTGGCTTCGTCATCTCCCCTATGATCGTCGTCGGCTCTCCCTGTCTGTCCAGAAGAGCACTTTCTCCTGGCGTCGCACTTTCTCAATACCTTGTACTGCATCGCAGCATAGCTAACGCCTTCCTCTTGCTTCCAGAACCTTTTTCTTTCTGAACCAACTCCTTCTTATTTGACCTCCTTCGATATTCGATATGGGTAAGCCCCTTCCCCCTCGAATCCAACCTGGTGATACCACGGCGCGGCAAGGCAAGGCAAGGCAAGAGGACTTCGGCTGCATTATCCAGCAATGGCTCTTTGGATTCTTGGGCCCGTTTCATCTCTCGTTCCAGTTGGGCGAAAGCCATTCTCCCGACATCGTCACAACCCGTTACCCGCTCACATTCGTTCGGCCCATCTACCGTTTCTTGGGTTCCCCTTTTTTGGTCCTTTATTGGTAGACCAGAGATATTACCCTGTACTACTAAGGAAAACACCAAGCAGCCGCATACGCAATGGCTTTCAGTTTGGTCCAGCACGTTAAAGAGCGCGCCAGGAGCATTCACCTCGACAAAATGACGGCTCACGACGACTCCAAGCGCCCCACCACCCTGCTAGTCAAGCCCATCCATTCTCAATCTAAATCAAAGGAGAATGTCAGACACGCAGCGGCACTGTCGTCTTCCTCGATTGGAACTGTCCGCCACTACAGGAGCATGCTTGATGTGGACGACGCGCCCAAGATTGGACCATCCAAACCCATATCTTACGACGACCTTTACCAGGATCCTCCGCCCCTCTGCGTCAGCCAGCGTTCCTCGTCCGTCCCTGCTGCAGTCCTGTTCTCCCGAGCTCATGGTGGCATCCGTGGTTCCTCTAGCCGACGACAGGGTCAGAGAAGCTCCTCTTGCCTGAGCCTGCCAAACATACTTACCACAGCTGCCTTTATGATGACCATGATGGCTGACGTGTGCGTGAATAGCCTCTGAAGGTTCTCCTGCCATCTCCCCGCCGCCTTCGGCGGTGCCGGGCTCGCCCCCGGCTGGCAAACTTGTTTCTGCGAACGAGATCGAAGAAGCCATTTCTAACGCGTCCCTAGCTGGCGGCGTTCCCCCAATGGCACCTCCTGCCAGCGATCTCAGGAACATTGTTCGCCGCAAGCTGACTGGCTATGTCGGCTTTGCTAACCTGCCGAACCAATGGCACCGCAAGAGTGTCCGCAAGGGATTCAACTTCAACGTCATGGTTGTTGGTGAGTTTATATACTTGACGTCTTTGGCCCTGCAACCGAACGCTAATCCTGGTGACTCGCAGGTGAATCTGGACTCGGAAAGTCGACTCTCGTCAACACGCTTTTCAACACCTCCCTATACCCTCCCAAGGAGCGCACGGGCCCCAGCGCCGATATCATGCCCAAGACGGTCACCATCCAGTCCATCAGCGCCGATATCGAGGAGGCCGGTGTTCGCTTGCGTTTGACCGTCGTCGATACCCCTGGATTTGGTGACTTTGTCAACAACGACGAGTCCTGGCGTCCAATCGTCGACAACATCGAGCAGCGCTATGACGCCTACCTTGATGCCGAGAACAAGGTCAACCGCATGAACATTGTCGACAACCGCATCCACGCATGTGTCTTCTTCATCCAGCCCACCGGTCACTCTCTGAAGCCCCTCGATATCGAGGTCATGCGCCGTCTTCACACCAAGGTCAACTTGATTCCTGTCATTGCCAAGGCCGATACTCTTACCGATGAGGAAATCGCCAACTTCAAGTCCAGGGTACGTAGCGAGCATGGGTACAATTTCCTATGCGTATGCTAATTCTTGCCTGCAGATTCTGTCCGACATCAAGTACCACGGCATTCAGATTTTCGAGGGCCCTCGCTACGAGCTCGACGACGAGGAGACTATAGCCGAGAACAATGAGATCATGTCCAAGGTCCCATTCGCCGTAGTCGGTGCTACTAACGAGATCACCAACGCGGACGGACGCAAGGTTCGCGGACGTAGCTACCCTTGGGGTGTCATTGAGGTCGACAACGAGGAGCACTGCGACTTCGTCAAGCTCCGCCAGATGCTCATCCGCACGCACATGGAGGAGCTCAAGGAGCACACCAACAATAGCCTGTACGAGAACTACCGTACCGACAAGCTCATCAGCATGGGTGTGTCACAGGACCCCAGCGTCTTCAAGGAGGTCAATCCCGCCGTCAAGCAGGAGGAGGAGCGCGCCTTGCACGAGCAGAAGCTCGCCAAGATGGAGGCCGAGATGAAGATGGTCTTCCAGCAAAAGGTTGCCGAAAAGGAGAGCAAGCTGAAGCAGAGCGAGGAGGAGCTGTACTCTCGCCACAGAGAGATGAAGGAGCAGCTCGAGCGCCAAAGAATGGAACTCGAGGAGAAGAAGCAAAGAGTCGAGAGCGGCCGGCCCATCGAAAAGGAAGGCAAGCGAAAGGGCTTCTCGCTCCGCTAAGAAGCCTCGTCCGGTCTATTGACGTCACATCGCTCGCTTTCTCTCCATTCAACGACCAATGTCTAAGTACCAATGATGCCCATACAATACCAACAACTCGCGCCTCTTTGTCGGTTCTCTTCTTGTCCTTTCTTATCAACCCCTTTTCCCACCACCTCTTTTAATCACCACTCCTCATCTAATCACTTGCGGAGATCCCAACACCACCGAAAAGTCTTTACGAAACAGTCATGCAAAGGGGTTTCAAATGCAGACTATGGAGCAAAGGACACGGTAGACACGCGACGGGTCATTGCTTCTGCGAGGCTTGATTCTGGCGATGGGGCGTTCTCTGAACACTTTTGCAGTTCTACGGCCGCCGTCTATCCCTCAGTGGCAGATAGCGTGGAAGAGGACCTTGGAGAGAGAGGGGCATGGGTGTCGGTTGGTCGAACACACTTGCGCTAGCAGAGTATCCTCGTGGTTTCATTTCTTCCTCAAGACTTGCCACTCGGAATAGGGTTTCCTTTAATCTACGACGCTGCGCTCGATTATCTTGCCGTCTGTACGTGTCGACCCAGCCAACCGTGCCGCTGCTGCGTAAACACGAACACGGCAGGCAGGTAGGAGCGCGGCTCGGGATGGAGTAGCCCGCTTATGTCTAGCACATACCCCCCTGGATTCTGTATTTTATTCGGAAGGGGTCAACGGGGACGGAGGGTGAAGACGGCCGACATGACAGGCGTCTTCGACTACTTGGCATTTTATTTCCTTGATGTTTATTCTCTTTCCAGCTTAGTCTTCGTGTGGTTTAAAAAGGATTCTATCCTCGATTGTCTTCAGTGTGTTCGATACGTGGAGTGTGTTTTGCAAGGCGTTGATGACCAAGTCCGTCACTGTTGAAATTGCTGTCTCCTTGAGAGCAAACGTGACACGGCATTGGGCAACTGCCAGATGACATTTGGATGACTGGACGTGATTAAAGATATAACTGGCGACGTGATCGAAGGCGTGTTACGGGAACGAAGGTAGTTCCAAATTGCTACGCTGAGAATTCACGTCCAAGGCAGAGGGATCCGTTTACTCTACCGATATGGTGATGTACATACGAGACTACACTTCAAGTCTTCTTCTACATGCAGTCCTACAAGGCTGGGCTTTTTATATCATGTTGTACAATTCGCCTCCAGTGGCGTGCTCCCTTTTCAGCCCTGATGGAAAAATCCAAGCCCCAATTAACGTTATCACAGCACAACTACCGTCGACACTGTCACAGACACACCGCGTTTATCGCCTTCTCAGGTACCAGTTGAAAGCCAGCTGATTGGTCTCGTAGGGGAAGGGGGTGGGGACCTCTGCCATGCCGCGACGGGCGACAGGGTGTCGGAGGTAGACGGCTGCGCAGATGTTCTGGTTGACCTCGAGGTAGCGGGGGATGAAGGCGAAGGGGGCCATCCAGCGGCGGGGCTGCCAGGGGGTCCAGTAGGGTTTGGACTCGTCGATGGGGTTTTCGGCGTCCTTGCGGAGCAGATTGGCGAGGGCGTCCTGCTCGGCCTTGGAGAGGCCCTCGACGGCCTTGCGGACGTCCTTGTCGGAGATGAGCTCAGCGACGGCCTGGGTGGCGGATTTCTCCTTGGCACCGGGTTCGGGCTGCTTCGTCTGCTCCTCCTTGGCGACGGCCTCGACTTGGCTGCCGTCGAGTTTGAAATCCTTGAGGAGGGTGGAGAGGTGGTCCATGACGTTGTCGTGGCGGAGGGAGGCGGCGGCGGCGGCGGCAGACGCCTCGGCGTCGGTGGACTCCGGGGTGGTGGTGGTGGTGCGGTTGACCTGGGAGAGGGCGCGCTTGGCCTCGCTCATGAAGGCGCGCAGCTGGCGCTTCTTGCGGGGGTTAAGGCCCTCGCCGTCGGCGATGAGGTCCTTTGCGGAGCGCACGAGGGACTTGAGCTGCTTCTTTGAGGCGGCGGCGCGCTCCTCCTCGGTGAGCTCCGTGACTTCCTCGGCGGCGGCGGCGTTGGTCTCGGACTCGGCGTCCTCGATGGCTTCGTCGAGGGCAGCCTCGGCCTCGGCCTCGACGGGGGTGTCGGCGGACGCTTGTTCTGATGCCTCGGCGTCGGTGAGGTTCTTGGAGCCCTTTTTGGCCTCGAGCTGGTTCAGTGACGCCCAGTCCTTGCCGGCGAGGTAAAGGGCGTGTGCTGGAGTTTTGGGGCGGCCGGTGGCGTAGAGGACGGAGTCGACGTTGACTTGGAACATGTCACCGGGGTTCAGGAGGTAACTACCGTAACGCATCTAAACGAAAAGTCTGCGGTCAGAGGGGCTTGCTGAAGTATAGGTATGGTTTGGGGTCCAACTTACAGTCTTGCCGTTGACCTTGACGGCGCCATGTGTGCAGAATTGCTTGGCTTGGAGTGTGCTGCTGGCAAACATGGCGCGGAAGATGGCCACGTCTAGTCTCCTCTCCATTGGCGCGAAGGCCATCTGCATGTAGGGGGTCATCTCGTGGATGGGCTGGGCGAGCAGTTTACCGCCGTTGTCGAACGCGGCGTACCTGTTGTGCAGTCTAGATGAGGGAGTGTTAAAGTGCGAGGGGACGTTTGCCTTGCGCGTCTTCTCGTAGCGTGAGAAGCCGCCAGCAGAGATCGTCTCGCCTCTGCGTCCGGAACCGCGGCCGGCAGCTTGTTCAGAACCGTCAAAATTGGCGAGGTACTCGGGTGGCATGTCGACTGCGGAGAAGAGACGGCGGGAGAACATGCGCGACCAGTCCGACTCCTTGATATGAGCGCCGTGGTAGGCTCGCGTGGCCGACTTCGCGAGCCATTTCTGCTGGAAGAATGTCTTTTGGAAACGGCTTGGGTGTAGGCCTTTTCTGAGGAGGTTGAAGAGATTGTGCTTATTCCATGACTGGCGGACTTTCTGTGCGGTTGGGGTGAATAGTTAGCGCTACAATGGTGTTGATGATGGTCTTGTGTGGTATCTAGTCGCATGAATGCTGAAGCCATAGGGGGAGCCAAGCTGTGCAATTGCCGGGTGAAGATATTCAGGAACTGGAGTTAAAACTTACAACTTGTCTAAGACTATACCATCTAGGCTTTCGGGCTCTCATCTTGGGCTAAGTATGTGGGCGTTCGACGTAGTCGTGATCGTGAATTCGTAGGGATGGCTGCAGCTGTTGGAGCATAAGACACTGAGGCGGAAATTTTGGTGATGGCACGGCTTGTCCCGGCGGACGCGGTACGTACCCAAGCTTCTGCTCAGAGGTGCATAGTTGCTTATCTTATCTCAGAACTGCTCACACAGTATGGAAGCCGTGTCACGTAGTCACGTGTGCAGAAAGGCTAGTAGATTATCTAAGGCAAGCACCGTCCCTGAAAAAAGAGTAAAACTAACGTCCCCTGTCACCAGCCACTCGCCCGCCACCTATATGGTCGATTTTTTTCATCGTCTCCACCTGAGCCTCTTCAACCAATCGTTGAGTGAAAAAAGTTGAGTGGGTCGAGACATGCAGGCGGTGTGAGTCGAATGCGCGCAATGTGCAGGTGCAGGTGCGGCAGAAACTGGAGCTCCTGCCCGTGCCATGCGAATTCTCGTCGCAAATTCCTCACTGAAGGACTCGGCCTCTTTTTCTGCGTTCTCGCGTTAGGAAAGAGATATCTGACGAGGCCAAATCAAATCGGAACACCTCACCTCCTAAGCCTTGACTTCGACTTTGGCTCTACTATTCGTTCAAATTCCTAGATGACAATTGTTTTGTTCCATTGAACCTATCTCCAATAGAACCACAGCGTAAGCTTTCACCGGATACTCACTTCTGACTGTATTTAAGGTCGCCTACCCCGCCACACAAAAATGCTCTTGTCCTTCCTCTCCTACCTTGACTCATCTCGCCGTGTTACTCACTTTGTCCCCCCGACAACAACTGTTGTTTACGACCAGAGACAACATCTCGAAAGTTTCTTCGTTAACACCCTCTTGTACAGACATTCCATCGTCCTCGCAAAAACGTCCAACAGCGACATAATGAGTGCCGCCGAAGAAACCAAGCCTGTCGAGGCTGTCGCCACCGAGGCACCTGTTCAAGTCGAGGAGACTGCCAAGGTTGAGGAGACTCCCAAGGTCGAGGAGAACACCAAGACTGAGGAGCCCGTAAAGACTGAAGAGCCTGCAAAGGTGGAAGAGAAGCCCGAGGAGGCAAAGAAGGATGACGTCCTCAAGACTACCGCTCGCATTGACGTTAAGGATCACAAGAACAACGTCAAGTTCGACGCCAGTCTCTTGCAGGAAACCGACGACCCGGCTGAAATTCGCAAGCAGGTGAGGCAACAACCCCATTCTCTTCCAAGTCCGTTAACTGACCAATCCATTTGTAGGTTGAGTTCTACCTTTCCGACAGCAATTTGCCCCACGACAAGTTCCTGTGGGATCTCACCGGAGGCTTCGAGCATAAGGCCATTCCTCTCAAGACCATCTGCGCCTTCAAGCGCATGCGTCGCTTCCAGCCCTACTCCGCCGTCGTTGCCGCTATGAAGGAGAGCGACTTCGTCATCATTGCTGGCGAGGAGGGAGACGAGACCATCCAGCGCAAGGAGCCCTACAAGCCTAGCAGCGACAAGTACAACGTTCGCTGTGTCTATGTCAAGGGTTTCGGCGACGAGGAGCCCTCTACTCAATTCGACTTGGAGGCCTTCTTCACCCAGTTCGGTCCCATCAATGCCGTTCGCCTCCGCCGCACCAACGAGAAGCTTTTCAAGGGCTCCGTCTTCGTCGAGTTCCCCGACGAGGAGGCCGCCAAAAAGTTTGTCGCTACCGAGCCCAAGCCACAGTGGAAGGGGCACGACCTGAAGATCATGCCCAAGGTCGACTACGTCAAGGAGAAGAGCGAGCTCATTAATGCTGGCAAGCTCGAGCCCAACACTTCCCGCCGCTTCTTCGAGGGCAGGGAGAACAGCGAGCGTGGCCGTGGCCGCGGCAGAGGTGGCCGTGGTGGCAACAACAACAACAACAACAAGGACAACTGGAAGCAGCGCCGTGAGAACGACCAGAAGAACGGCTTCAGGGAACGTCGGGGTGGCCGCGGCAGGGGACGCGGCGGTCGTGGAGGTCGCGATTTCCAGGAAAACCGCCGGGACCCTAGTGATCGCGGCAACGACCGCAATGCGTATGTTTCGCTTCCATCAGATTTAGAGGATAATGTAGCTGACTTTCTTCACAGCGGCAAGCCCACAATCCAGGCCACCAACGACAAGGGCGAGCCCGCCGCTGAAGACAAGAATGGCAATGGCAAGCGCGCCCGCGAGGACGACGGCGCTGCCGTTGAGCCCGAGGCGAAGAAGGTTGATACCAAGACCGAAGCCACTGCGTAGGGCCCCTGAGGATCCGCTGTACACCACACGACGATGCTCAGATGGCATACTCCTCACAATAAGATACCACTTACCTACAAAAGCACTCTATCGGGAATCGGAATTTCGGCTTTCCGGCCCCTGGCACAACGGGGCTCACGGTCTATGGCGTTCAGGGAATTTTGCTTTCAGTAGCTGGCTAGAGGTCTAGTTGTTATGAAATGCATGAAGATGAGACTTACTCGATAGTGCCTCCGCTGCTGTTATGGCTGCGAGAATGTCTGTCCTGTTCACGAAGCAGGCGTGCGGCCACAAGGCTGCGTCATCCAAGTCAACTGAGATATTTGAGCCACTGCAGTACCTTATTCCCCGGAATGCATGTCATGGGCTGGTGTGAAGTGTAGGGCTGAGAGTTGGTTTGCCCCGAGTCGTCGGCGCGTAGGGCTCCTTGGGCAAACATCCGTCAGCCGATGGAATAGTTCGCAACACTTCCGGCCGGGGAGGGTGTCTATTTTGGCATGACCATGTAAGTGATTGGCGCCACAGCCGTGATCGTGGATGCATGGTAGGCGTGATCAGGATGTAATGAAACTACAGCAGCCAGCCAGCTAGTTAAACATCGCGGACTTGTGCTTTCTCATCATTGCCAAGAACTATCACCATCACAACTTGCGAGCATGACAGGACTACAAAGTCCACATCCGAGTCACACGCAACACAACGGGGACGAAACACAACCGGCCATGGAGCAAGATACCTTTGAGGGGAGGGTAGACTTCCCCGCTCATCTACAGAGGTATTCTCAGTCGCGCCCGAGCTGGAGTCTGAAGTCGCCAGACAGGACTCCTTTGGTGTAGAGGCAGACAAGGCAAGAGTCGCTTGGTTACCTGGGACGGACCTGACGACCCACGAAATCCAAAGAACTGGCCTTCCAAGAAGAAATGGGCTACCGTATTTTGCGGTACGTGGAAATACTTGAACCCAGTCGACAGCTACTAAATTTGTCGCTCACAGTCTCCAGTCTCGTTCCACACCCTTCTCTCACCAGTCTCCTCGTCAATGGTAGCACCCGCCCTCAAAGCAATCAGCCACGAACTCGTTATTCCCAGCGCCTTTGAACAGATACTCGTCCTCTCCATCTTCTTCCTAGCCTACGCCCTCGGCCCTCTCATCTGGGGTCCTCTCTCGGAACTCTACGGCAGGACCATCGTCCTCCAGCTCACGACCTTCTTCTACGTGGCGTTCAACCTCGGTTGCGGTGTCGCGCGCACCAAGACACAGCTCACCGTATACCGCTTCTTGGTAGGTTTCGGCGGTTCCGCGCCTCTGGCCGTCGGCGGCGCCGTGTTCGCGGACCCTTTCAAGCCGGAAGAGCGCGGCCGCGCCATTTCCATCTACTCCCTCGCGCCGCTCCTCGGTCCGGCTATCGGGCCCATTGCAGGCGGTTTCATCACGCAAGGGACGACGTGGCGGTGGATCTTGCACAGCACCACAATCTTCGCCGCGGCGGTCCAGGCGGTTGAGTTGCAGGAAACGTGTGCTCCTGTCCTCCTCTCGCGTCTCAAGAACGACCTGGTCAAGAAGACTGACAACGCTGCGCTGCGAACCGAGTTTGACAGCCATGACCGCACCGTTGCCCGCGCACTCGCGGGAGCCCTCACCCGGCCGATTCGTCTATTTGGCACGCAGATTATAGTGCAACTACTAGCCGTGTACATGATGTATCTCTACGGCATGATGTACCTCGTGCTGTCCACCTTTCAATCCCTCTGGACGCTCAAGTACGGCGAGTCGACCCGGGGACTGCCCTATTGGTTCCGTGTTTGCCAATGTTAATCCTTCGGACCTTGTTCTCTGAAACTAAGTTAGTTCATCCAGAGCCGTATTAAGTCGGGAGAGCTTGATTACGTAAACCCGAATCACACGTCTGAACAGCCGAAGTATCGTGCGGTTGGTAAAATTAGGGATGCGCAATAGATGTTCGAGGTGGAGAAGTGCTTTTCGTTGAACTCAGGTGATGGGCAGTAAAAGTAAAGGAAGGAATAAAAATTGTTCGTAGCTTGAAAGCGAAACAAGGAAACATGAAAAAAGTATTCGTTCCTCTTTTCCGCTTTCGCCATCCCCAGGAGATAGGAGGTATCTCGAGTAGCTATGGGCACGCAGTCACACTGCAAACAATCTTTGGGGAGCAAAGCTATTCGCCCGAGGGTCATGTCACCGGAACCGAAGGACTTGAATAGGTTCCATGAGCCAGCCGGTAGGCTTACCGGTCGGGAGCTTCGAAGCATTTATTGGGGAAGTAAGTTGGCCATGTCAGGTGAACCCAATCGTGCCTCTCCATAACCTTATCAAGGAATTGAGTGTGGCTGTTGACCGCTTCGAAAGAAGCTTACCTCACGCGAGACAGTATTTTAGATGGTTAACGTTCGAGCTGTTCCTTAGTTTGGCTCCCAACCCTCTGTTGATTCAAGTTCGACCGTACGCATCTCCTAAACTGGAAACGTTCCCTTTTTCCCGTCTCAGGTCTCAGCTGATTTCGATATTGAAGCCATACTTGTGTGAGCCCCGATCGTAAAAATCAGTGAGACAAGGCAGCATGGGATTGATAACCGGCAACAACAAACTCTGAAATAAGCAAATGGTTCATATTCCTACAACATACTAATCCTACTCTACGAACATCAAGTCTACATTCCCCCTAGGGGAAAGTGTTATCTCGCTGGCCATTCGCAGTCTGGGAATCACGAACCTTTCGATTGCATCAGGTCCAGAGCCCATTCGAAACCAGCCCCTTTCCGATGATGGCGTACTCTAGCCACCCTCTCCCAGCGTCACACCACGATAGCGTTGAGCCCACCGCGGAGGCTATCTCGCGGCCGAGTTCCACGAGCGTCTCCGGGTTGCGGGCGAGTTCGTAAAAGGTCCAGGCCATGGTCGTCACCGTGGTGTCCCGCCCCTCGATGAGGATGGCCACTATCTCTAGCGGAGGTAGCGTTTGTCGCGGGACACGGCAGCGCAGGCGTGCAGAAGGCTCCAGCCGCGGTCCGTTTTGTCCATCTCGTCTAGTTTCGCGGCCGTCGAGCAAGTTGCCTTCTCGATGCTGGGTTGCATGAAGGCGTCCAGAATGGCGATCAAGGCGTGGGCGGTGATGGAAAGGAGCTTTGAATCGTGCACAGGACGGTTCAGCAAATGTCCATCCAACATGCCTTCAGTTACGGTCTCGATGATCCTTGCTCTGGGATATTACATCCTGTATTCGTTTTACTGTCTTGTTCGAAACATACGCATTGCTAGATGCATTGGTTTGCCACTTGTTTGCAGCCCCGTCAGCCCGTACAGCCCCTTCTGGATCATCCTCAACAAACGGCTTTCGCCGTGTCTCCAACGTCTTCCATTCGGCCTCGGAGAGTGGACAAGATACAACTAGTTAGACTGGACGTGGGTAGATCGTGGTCACGGGAAAAGCCGAGTTCATGAGAGAAACGGCGAAACATCTGTCAACGTCACACCTCGCGAGATTGAGATACACAGTCGAGACCCCAGCGTCGCGGGCGAGGTGTTGCGCAAATGCGCCAACGAGTTTGTGTCCAAAAATAAGTCATTATGCAAGTAAGTGATCTATTCCCAAGTTCCCATGAAATTCGGCTTATCAAGTATCGTAGAGGTCTTGGACTTTCTCGGCACGAGCCTCGTCTCTTCGTACGGAAATGATTGGAACTGCCACAGAAAAGCAACCGTGGCTACTCTAAGCGACAGGAACAACCGTCTCGTCTGGGCAGAGACGATCAGCCAAGCAAACCAGATGATCGACCACTATCATAAGCATTCAGGCAATCTATTTTCCGACCCTGTCGAGGACGTCCGGGAGCTGTATGTGCACGTCTTTACCGGCGTCTGCTTGGGCGTCACGTACTACTTCAAGCAATCTGCGGAAAAGGCGATTCCAGACGGTCACTCCCGTAGCTACAAAGACTGTTTTCACACAAGCCTCAACGATCTCCTAATACTGCGGCTGGTGCCTAAGTGGATGCTCAAGCTTCCATATCTCCCGTCCAAGATGCGAATTCTTCGCGAGGCTGCGGCTGAATTGCGTCAATACTTGGACGAGATGGTCACAGCCAGAAGAGAGGAGATGGCAGACAAAGACAGCAGAAACCGTGATCGCACGGACAATCTCCTGAGCTTCATGGTCAAGAGCAACAGGGAGCTTCAGCTCGGATCTGGAAAGGATACTGGGTTTGCCAGACGAAACTTCCTCACAGAGTCCGAGATCAGAGGCAATCTCTTTACCTATTCACTGGGTGGCCATGAGTCTCCTGCTCACAAATTGATCTTTGCGCTATATCTTTTGGCTGCTCTGGGAGAGCAGCAAAAATGGCTCCTCGAAGAGATTGACGCTGTAGTCGGTGGCCAACAAGATTGGCAGTCCGAGGGATTATTCACGGAGATGTTTCCACGCTTGAAGCGATGTCAAGCCGCCATGGTGAGTCCCTCCCAAATCTGGCCTTTTTTTTCATTCCTGATGTCTTCAAACAGCTGGAAACACTGCGGCTATATCCCTCTGTAACCGTTCTTCCAAGTGTACTGGCTCAACACCCTCAGCAATCACAATTGGCGACAGTGAGCGTGTGGTTCCAGCAAATATCAACGTGTGTATCAACGTGCCTAGCATTCAGGTCCACGAGCCTATCTGCCCGTGTTTGGAAACCCAATCGCTGGGTCAAATCAGCAGGATCAGACGTTGGCAACGAGCAGATTGAAGCCCCACCGGAAGGTGCATTTCTTCCCTGGAGCGAGGGAAAGCGTGTTTGTCCGGGGAAACGATTCTCTCAAGTTGACTTTGTCACCGCTCTTGTAGCGATTCTCTGTGAGCATTCAATTGAAGTCGTGACGAGCGATGGGGAGAGCAGGGAAAAGTCGCAGAAGAGAGCTTTAAGCGCCGTTGAGAATACATATGTTGTCCTGACGGTTCACAGGTATAATCCATCTTCTGTGCGACTAAAGCTGGCCAAGAGACGGTAGTCATCCTTCATATTAGATACAGCACTTTTACCGAATGCCGACTTCCAGTGTTCTTCGTGATGAATCACCCTACTCAATGAACAAGTGCCTTCTGGGCATAAGTAGTGAGCAGTAGTTTAGAGGAGATGTTGGAAGCTGTCTACAGTTATAATCATGATCTGAGAAGGTGCCCCGTAGAATCACGAACAGTACAAGGTGAAAGGGACCCAAACGGGGGCAATTATTAGAACTTCAAGCTCATGCCCGGACTTTTGGGCGAATTGGCCTCGAACAGCAGTGTAGTTCCAGCGACCCGGAAGTCAACACTCTTGAAAGCGGCTTTTAGAGGCTCAACGATATCAGAAGCCCCATCTCCATAGTTATCAAAGATACCCGTCAAGTTATTCACAAACATGAGAACCCGGCCCATAGCATTATGCCTCACCCCCTTCCCCAGAACCGTCGCACCCACCAATGAACCATCGGGTTTTAAGAGACGAGATAGGCTTGCGACTGCTGAGCCTTTGCGGGCGCCGTCACCTGGCAGGCAGTGAGGGAGGAGCATGCACGATATGACGTCGAAAGCGTCGTCACCCTCATCACGCACGCATGAAGCCAGTCGCTGGGAGGAAGAGGAGCGCTCGTCGCCGAGCTCAAACACATTTGCCAAGACGGTATCGACGGTGACATCTTTGTGTCCTCTCCTGATCCGCCCTTGGGCCTCTGAGAGAGGGTTCTTGTTGATGTCGGCGAGGAGGACGTTCGTCCCAGATGGAAGCGGGGCGTGCTCGACGAAGTGGCCGGTGCCGACGCCAATATCCAGTAGACGAGGTATGGAACGGCCGGCGAGAGGCCCGACGTGCTTGCTGTAGTGCCCCTGGAGGATATCCCGGGGACAACCCCAAGCGTAAGGGCAGATGAAGCCGAGTATGAGGGTGTCGTATGCCCAGCGGAGAAAAAGTGGAAAGTAGACGGCGTTACCAAGCTCAGCTTTACCCATAGTGAAAGAAATTCTGCTGGTCCAGATCCAGATGCAATTGGAAGGTAGCTAAGACAATGTTTATGTAGGCTGCACTGTACACTTCTCAAGGTTGATTTGACGAACTGTTATCTTATGGCTCGGAACATCCACCATGTCAGGATGTCATCTGCCTGATTGAGGTCTGTGAACCTTTCGTCACAACCCGCGGCTGATGTCACCACTTCTGACTGCCGGTGCCTCGATCCGAGGAAGCCCTTGCCTTGGTGTATGCTTACGACTCTGAAGAAGGTAATCCCTGCGACGACGCCGTTTCCAAAAGGATCCATTCCAGGTAGGGACTACAAGTACGCGGTATGTATGACTGAAACATCAAGGATTGTCTGAAGTTTCCCGCCGAGATCTGCCAGGGTTGCTGGATGGTTTGAGAATTGGCAAAAGTCAAAGCCGATTTGCTGGTACCGTCAACCGTAATGCTTTTTCCAAATCCTCGGCAAAATACGACTCCATGCTTATGCTGACTCGATATCTCGCGGGCATTGCCTACCACTGACCCACTTGCTGTATATCAGAGTTGACGGATACTCAGGTGCAAAATGTGCGGCAAGTTCGAACAGGGTATCATGGACTTCAAACTCTGTCCAATGGTTGACAAGACGCAGGGTGAACAGGTTTCAGGAGGTATGCGAGATACCAGTTGCAATGAAACCTGCGGTAAACGGGGTCCAGAGGCTGAGGCTGGCGGTAACTGCCAACGGTAGTGTTGAGGTGATAGACGGCATCGCCAAATAGAGCAAATTCTGGGGTCATCGAAGTCTCGGCCTGTTTCTATCAATCATCACGCCAATCAACGAGTCAAGTTACGTCGGTTCCCACGTACCACACGCAGTCAGAATCTCGATTTGCTTGGAATCTAACAGACTGTATTACACGCCTCGACTATCATAACGGACTCAGTTGAAACGATCACGTTCTTCTGGCTTGGCTCCCCTCAATTTCCTCGTACCAATCACGGTAGCTTACTCAGTATCCCTTGTACTTACACTACATCGTTCACTCAGAGCTTCGGACTCGTTAAATTGGAGAAGCCTTTCAGTAGACTCTGATCAAAACACCTACCATTTCGCTGTTCGCTTCCACAGAGACTCGCGGGCTAAACATGACGAAAAAGTCCAACATGGATTCGACGCCGCCGATTGCCATCATCGGCTTGCACCTCAAATTTCCAGGAGATGCTACGTCACCAGGAGGCTCTCTGGGATATGCTCATGAATGCTCGACATGCGTCAAGCAAAGTGCCTTCTTCGCGCGTCAACGTCGACGCCTTCTATCACCCGGACCCAGCTCGCCTCGACAGTGCAAGTTCGAAGAGAACCGTACCCCTGACTGACACGTCGTACTGAACTCTCGATAGATGCGGGTTGTACGCCCTGCATCTAGCGTGCCAGAGCCTCTCGACTGGAGAATCGGACATGAGCCTCGTTTGCGGATCCAACACCTATCTGACGCCAGAGTGCATGAGCTTCCCACTCAGCAACGCTAGTTTCCTCTGTCCAGATGCCAGGTCTTACAGCTTCGACCACAAAGCCAACGGGTACGCCCGCGGCGAAGGCTATGTCTTTGTGCTGGGGAAGCCTCTGGCAGCTGCCCTCCGTGACGGCGACACAATTCGCGCTGTCATCAGGACTACTGGGGTGAATCAAGACGGCCGCACGCCGAGTATCACTCAGCCTAGTGCCAACGCACAGGTTGAGCTCATCAAGAGTACTTACGAGGCTGCCGTGCTGAGTTCCGCCGAGACGAGTACGTCGAGGCCCACGGAACCGGCACGCCTGTCGGAGATCCCATCGAAGCGACTGCCATCGGCCAGGTTTTCCGTCCTCACCGAACGCGGCGTCTATGGATCGGTTCT
Organism: Colletotrichum spinosum; assembly: GCA_004366825.1. NCBI lineage: Eukaryota > Fungi > Ascomycota > Sordariomycetes > Glomerellales > Glomerellaceae > Colletotrichum > Colletotrichum spinosum. The sequence goes on from QAPG01000834.1 coordinate 384,185, forward strand.
GTCAAGTCGAACATTGGCCATCTTGAAGTTGCGAGCGGCCTCGCAGGCCTTCTAAAGACTGTGCTGTCTCTGGAAAAGGGCTTCATACCCCCAATTGCCGATTTCCAAAAGGAAAACCCTGCCATTGATACCGACGAGCTGGGGGTTCAATTTCCACGAAGCCCGTTCCCTGGCCGATGACAACTTATGGTATTCGCCGGGCGTCTGTAAGCTCCTTCGGGTACGGAGGTTCCAATTCGCACGTCATCCTGGACGAGGCCTCCAACTATCTGCGCATCAGGGGTCTGTTCGGAAGACATCTGTCAGTCATGAGACCTGATCTTGATCGAAATGTCACCTCAGTCAACGGGATAGATACAGAGAATATTGCAACTAACGGCACTTCCAAGAATGGCCCAAAGACCAATAGGGCTCGTGTCAATGTTCTTCAAGCAAACGGAAAGTCCCATGCCAACGGCCATGCGAATGGCTTGGACAATAACGGGGTTCACAGCAACGGCGAGATGAACGACGACCACGGTCCTCACGCCACTTACGCTGTCCTGGCTTTTTCTGCTGCCGGTGAAGACGGGGTCCAAAGACAAACCTCTGCCTTGGAAGATTACTTTGCCACACATTCACGTTCGGACATTTCGGCTCAGCATATCTTGAACTACCTTGCAAATACCCTGGGTCGACGAAGTCTCATCTGCTGGCGCGGGTTCGCCGTCGTCAACTCTTTGGAAGACGTCAAGGGTCGTCTTTGCAAGTCTTTGTCGCCAGTGATTTGCGCTTCGCCGTCAAAGACACCTGAACTTTCCTTCGTATTCACCTGCCGAGGCGCCCAGTATGCTCGAATGGGCATCAACCTGATCCAGTATCCAGTCTTTCAAGAGAGCCTCGTCGAGTGCGAGAAGTACATACGGGATCTCGATCGTGACTGGTCTCTCTTTGCCGAGCTTCGAAAGCCGCAGGAAGAGTCGAGCATCGACATGCCCTCGATGTCGCAGCCGCTTTGCACCGCGCTGCAGGTTGCCATCGTTGACCTCTTTCGAAGTTGATACATTATACCGCGATCGGAGAGATTTGTGGCTGCATACTGCGCCGGAGCCATTGACCGCCAGTCTGCCTGGAAAATTGCCTACCTCTGCGGTATTCTCGCTGAGAGAATCGCGTCTGACGCCTCATCTGGTCGGAAGACAATGGTGTCTGTTGGTCTTGGCCAGGAAAGCGTCCTTCTGTATCTCGAAAGCGGCGTTTCGGTGGCTTGCGTCAACAGCCCTGACAATGTGACTTTATCAGGAACCGTCGAGGCTGTGGACGCGCTTATTGAGCGTCTCCAACAGGACGAAGTTTTTGTCAGAAAGTCTCAAGTTCCGGTCGGGTACCACTCCAGGGCCATGGAGCCCATGGCAGCTGAGTATCATGGCAATATCCGAGACATCGGTCCTCTTCATGATACCAACGGCACATCTCACAGGGGACCATCTATTGCACTCTACACTTCGACTGAAGGTGAAATCGTCTCACACCTGGCCGTCTTGAACCCTGCGTAATGGGTCAAGAACCTCATTTCACCTGTCCCATTCTCGCGAGCGCCTTGACTGCAATGGCCAGCGAGAGGCAAGGAGCCCGTAACTTTCTGGTCGAGATTGGCCCTCCGTCTACCTTACGACGGCCTATACAAGACACGCTAAACCACTTACTCGGAAAGACTTCTTCAGACAAATGGGCTTACACGTGCGTCTTGAAGAAACAAGGAGAAAATTGCCAGTCCATCTTGGAAACTGTTGGAACGCTGCGGACATCAGGGCTTCCGATAGACTTGCAAAAACCAAGCGAGGACTCCATACGGCCTAACAGCAAGCCAACTTGCCTTCATGATCTGCCTCCATCCCAGTTCAGTCGATCTCGAGAACTCTGGGAAGAAAGCCGGCTGAGCTACAACTGCGCCAACCGCCCGGTCCGCCGCCACGCTCTACTAGGGGTGCGCGACAGAGACTGGAACCCGAGCGAGGCAGGCTGGTGACACCTGATTCGATCTCAAGAGAACCCCTGAATTCTCGACCACGCCCTAAACGGATTTCCGTTATACGCCGGGGCCGGGATGCTCGCCGTGGCCATCGAAGCCGCCAGGCAGCTGGCAGCTTCAGTCGAAGACCGCATCCTCGGCTACCAGCTGGACAAAGTCCGGTTCCTCGACATTATCAACGTCCACGACTCCGAGCGCGGCGTCGAGGCCAAATATCCAAAACTACAAAGCTTCCTCTTGGGATAGAGTCCGGCGTGAGAACAATGAGAAAAGAAAAGAGGAAATTCAAAATCCTGCCTCTAGCTCTTCCAACGTAGCTATAGAATCAGGAAATGCTGGTTCTAGTAGTAATTTTAATGCATCTAATAGTGGTCAAGATTGTAATGCGGCGGCAGGGACAGGCGACCAACACCAGCGGCCAGAAGCTGTGCTACGACTGGCGGGTTTTCGGCACCAACGGCGATGACTGGGACGAGTGCGCGCACGGGAGCATCAAGGTCGAGCTGCAGCCCGAGTCGGACCTCGACCCATAGCAGGCAAGGTTCTCGGAAACCCGGCGGCGACGGTTTGCCGGATCGGTCACGGAGGAGCTCGAGGCGGATGCCGAAAAGTGCCGTTTGACTGTGCACCACAGCCAGTTGTATCGAAACATGTCGAAGAGGTCCGAGTTCGACTACGGGCCGTACTTCCAGCTGCTTCGCGAAATCAGCTACGACGGAGACGGTCACACAACGGCCATCTTGCCCTTGAGAGACTACACGCTGACGATGAGGCATGCTGGCGAGGACCCTTGCGTCGTTCATCCGAGCACCCTAGACGCGATATGCCACCTCCAGAGGGTTGCCCTGCCACGGGGTGGCTGGAATCCCGTTCCGACCATGGTGTTCTCGCACCTACGCAAGCTGTGGGTGTCGCAGAAGTTGTTCAAGACCGGCGGGAATCCCCAGCTGAGGGTCGCGACTCACGAAACCATGCGAGCCTTCCGGGAGTCCGAGTGCCGAACGACTGTCGTTTTCGACGACACCGCGGAACCAGTCATTGTCTTGGACGGCCAGCGCGGTACAGCAATTACCAGGTTGCAAAAGTCGGCAGAGGGCGAAGGCATCAGTGAAGACTCGAAGCAGTTGTTTTACAGCCTGGAGTACTAGCCCGATCTTTCTCTCCTTTCCGAGGTCGAGAAGAGCGCGTATCTTACTGAGGCGTTTCAAAAGGACTCTCGGTGTAGACCATCACACAAGGAGATTGTCGACCTCGCTGACGCTATCTCCCTACACTTCATCGAGGCCGCCCTCGATCGTATCAACAGAGAGAACCAGCCCATAAAGTACAGCCCATAAAGTACGAAGCACATCTCGAGCGCTACGTCGCGTGGATGAGACGCGTGCACAAGGTCAGAGACAAGTGGACGTTGCAGTCTAGGGATCTCGGCCACTTGGACATCCAGGGGGTTCTACGAGAGGCAGACTCGGAGCCCACGCAACGGCTGAGCAAGAAGGTCGGCGAGCATTTGTACAAGATCTTGAAGGGGGAGGAGAACGCGCATCAGATTATCTTTGTGAGGGCAATCTCGCCGACGGTAAGTCGACATTTCAAACCCAACGACTGATTAGCTTGCTGACAAGTGGACAGAGTTCTATCACTGCGATGTTTTCAGAACGAACAATAGCAAGATGGGAGCATATATGGACCATCTGGCTCACATGAACCCCAAGCTCCGCGTTCTAGAGGTCGGTGCTGGTACCGGCAGCTCGAATGGTCGCATCCTACCCTATCTATCTGTGCAGGGCGAAGAATGGGGGCCACCAAGACCTGTTCGGTGAGTCGAGTTGTGATGCGATCATCCATATTTCCCCATCGGCGAGACGGAGGTGGCGGTAGCAGGAGGTCCGGCGGTAGAAGCCGGGGACGAGATGGACTACCTCGCGCTGGTGAGGGCTTCCTCTGATGACGTTGCGGCGGCCGGGGAGCTCGTGAGCCGGGGTTTGGTGCAGAAACTGGCAAAGTCGCTCTCGGTGCCGGCGGAGACGCTCGATGTTGGCAAGCCGGCGTATGTTGTTGGCGTGGACTCGCTCATCGCGGTGGAGGTGCGGTATTGGTTCATGAAGAGGTTGCACGTCGAGGGGCCTGTGTTTGAGATTCTCGGGAACCAGAGCATCTCGGAATTGTGTCTTCAGGTTGCGGGTCGGGTGATTCAAAGTGGTGGTAAACAACTATCAAACGACGATGCTTTGTGTAGATCTATTTGTACGATACAGCAAGGGCTCAGTTACTTTCATACCGAGACGGGAAGCGTGGGTATTGTACACGTGGTTGTAATCAAGACGAATATCGTCGTGGAATAGCAAGGTATAGTAGCAGAGTCCTTGTTGACGAGCTTAACCCCCGAAGTAGTTGATTCTTTTGGAAAATATCACTGAATGCAACGAGGCAACTCAAGGCCATCGAAGCACCATCGAAACACAACCAGTTGCACATGAACAATTTGCCACGAAGACCCTCCATCGCAATCGCACAGGTAACAACGCCTCTTCAATTGCCAACTATCCCCCGATGAGCTGGGCTGGCCGTTACAGCTGCAGAGGAGGAACCAGAAACGTTGACGGATGGAATAACGGCATGAATGGCAGAGACGGCAGCTGTCAGGACCTCATCAAAGCTTCCCCCTGGCAATCAAACATACCGTCATGGTCTTTATGTACCTGAGCGTATCACGCTTCAAGTGAGATGGATTCTTCTTGCGAGAGGAGAATGCTATACTATAAGGTGTTCGCCTACTGAAAGACGACGAGAGACACTCCATCAGGGCCTGCAACTGCGTGAGGTTTTGCATTAATGGCTAACTTATGCCCTCAGCTATAAACGTGGTTGTATCTTGCTGTTGATCTTGTCTTCATCTTTGTTGCTCTTGTCTTTGCTGCCTCACATCTCGCTTCGATCAGTCGCAGTCGCAGTTTCTTGTTCTAAGGTACCGGCCCCCATCCGTTTTACCGTAGATTTGTCTAAAGCGTAGATCTGCAGCATGCATCAGTATAGCCAATTTGTGCTACAGGTCATACTCCAGCTACGTGCGTACATCTCGACCATCGTGCGCAGTGGCAACGAGCTCGACCAGCCATGTGACACTCGTGATCCTCCTGTGCCAGACCTCAACACATACCGGTTGATGTTCCCACGTCGCGGCCGCCTCTCCTGCCCCAAAGCAGACGGTACAAGAGCTGCTCACGTTGATCATGCCCGTCAGCCCCGAATATCACCATGGAACAGCCCGTCTGACACCTGGTTAGGAAAGAAATAAGCATAATTGTCAACACAGAATAGCGGGGCGTTGCATCAGCAGGCCGAAGACAGATAATGGTATGAGGGGTGTAGCATTGATGGACACGACGTCTGGAATCTGGGCGCCACTGATTGAGGATAAGTGGTTCGTCCTGTTGTGACAGGAACCAAGAATCCATGGGTGTGGAATTGGTTGAGAGAGGGTTGGTTGCCACGCATGGGTGCGGTATTTCGGAGGGGTATCTGCAAACCCGTGGATGATGTGGTTTCCAAGCCTGTATCAAATTATGCGACGCAATGCATGGTTGCTGAGAATTATTTGCCGCTGTTTTAAGTGAAATTCAACGATGTGACAGTAAAAAAGCGCTTACTTTTTCTGCCTCCTTTCAAGGCACACTCCTCGAGCTCGATGTTGTCGGGAATATTCCTCTCTGATAGTATGCTGCTCCCATCGCTAACGAAGTCGCCCCTTGCCGAGACGCCAAAGTTCTGACATGAGTCCGCGCAAGGCTAACGAGTCCTGCTTCAGAAGCCCAAGTTCATGCAAGGGAAGCCTGCATCATGTCAGACATGCGGAGTTTCCCGCAGAAGCATGGCTTTCAGGGTCCGGCAGAGTGCCGTGACAGGTCCATGTCATGACGAGACACGATGCGGAAGATATGCTTGAAGGGGGAGCGTGCATTGACAGGCTCAGCTGGACTGCGGCTCGACGCCCCGTGGCCTCAAGGAGACACTTGTAGGTTGTCCGCGAGGACCCGAGTGGACGTACGTCGAAGCAGTAGATTGCGGGTATAAAAGTGCAGCCCCAAAGGGAAGAACGTCCATTAACAGACATGCCCCATGTGCATCTGCCTGGTAGGATGCGTCACATCTCCCACTGCGAGCGATGGGGTTCTTGCACGAGTCTGCCAATGATCAAGCTCAGCTCGCCTGGTACACCACCTACATCTGCCATTCTTGTGTCGTGCGTGGCGTGCGGCGTGCAGCGCGCAGCGTGCAGACGTTGGTTATCTTCCGAGTGCCCAGGATATCGAACCATATGCTAGGAGCACGTCGGGCAATTAAGACCTGCCGTTCACAAGTAGATGTACTTCGCAATTGGGAATCCTGCTCAATCAGTCCCGTATTTCATTTATACAGTGGCGTGGTGATGAGATTCTTCGTCGAGGCGGACGTGATGGCCTTGTTGTCCGCCTTTGGCTGGGCCGGGCTTGAAGTCAAGGATACTGATCTCCGACCAGGACCCGATGCGGAAAATATCGTGGCCGTGGATGACACTGACAGCTTCAGGCTGGTTCAGTCCCAGGCAAAGAACAATGTGGTGGATTTTGAGCCTTTTGCTGGCATTAGCATTTGGGGACCTAACGTCGTAGAGCAAGCAGCAATAACGCGATTAGGGCTGCATGTATCTTGAGAGTGTCCAAAAAGGTTTACCCGGCACAAGTGTCTCACAATCATATTCTCCGTATCCCCGGACCAAGTCTCTAGAAAGTTGAGCTTGCTGCAAAAGGCCACATGCGTTGCAGCAGGAGACTAGAAGCTGGGTCAAGCCCCCAAGCTGCCGCCCAGCGATGAAGGCTGCCGAGTTGTTCTTGACAAGCGAACAAGCGAATGAGAGGCGTGCAGCATGAAAGAAAACTTGCCCGAACCGGCAGTTTGCCACGCTTGATCGACCACGCCATGTATGCTAACCTGTCCACAGCGCTTGCGTCCTCCAGAGAAACTTGCCGATGTTACGGATAGAGCTACAGGACCGTACAGCAACCAAAACAGAACTTCGATTCTAGGAAGCGCGGAGAAGACTGGCAAAACATTCCGAGACTTCGGCAGTAATGCGGTCGAGAGTTGATTCGATGAGCTGCCTCTGGATGGGACAAACGGTCTAGGTGGAAGAACGGTCCAGCTGCCGAAGCCCCCAATAAGCTCACGGCCAAACAGTTCTTCGTCGACAACGCATACACGAGCCCTGGAAGTCCGCAATGGTCGAGAGCGCGTACCATGCCCCAGCTCCAGAGTACGGACGTTAAAGTCGTGCTGCGTTGAGCGGGCTACGAAGATCCAGACCAACACGGTCCGTCACTTGACTGCCGCAGGACCTGGGTTACTGAGCAAGAACATTACCGGAACCCAATCATTTGGTTCGGAGGTAATTGCAAATGCGACACTGAGGCAACTGGCCCAATAAAATGCCAAACCACATGTGGAGGTACATTGGTTCAGAGGATCATTCTGTCCGCTGCGCAGTGAAGCCAAGGCGGCACGATGGACTTGAGAAGGACCCCCTCCGTGCCCCGTCTCGTACCGGATCAACGCTTCCAGCCCCGAACATTCGTGATCCGGCCAGAATGTTGAAACTCCGTGGGCCTCATCCATGGCTGCACCTTGCGGCACATGAACCAGCGTCCCGAGGATCAACATGTCATTCATTTCTTGAAAACGGACGAACAGCGCACTGCAGAGCCCTCTGACAACTTCTCTTTCGGTGGCGGCACTGTGCGCCAGTCGAGCTGGTCGAACTTTTCCGTGGTGCGGACGAAAGGAAACGGGCTTCCTGGTCCGAAGCAATATGCTGGCGTAACAGCACAGCATTGCAACTTGAGAGACGGAGCATCCTGGGTAAAGACTTTGCTCCGGCGAGTCCCCGACGAAATGCTGTCACACCACATTGTGTTTCTTTTGAGGCAGCCACTTGGCCATGTAGCGGGGGACCTTCCTTACGTCTTGAAAGGAATGGCAGACTGGACCCCTTTTGGTCATCAAGAGCGGATGACACCGAGAGCAGGGCCGATCGCTTCGGTGAGTGCTGCGGCAGATGCTCGGCGACTCGGAAGGGAGGTTTGGCGTGTACCGTGTCTGCTGCGGTGGCAGAATCCTGGGGTCGATAAACGGAAAGGGTTGGTTCAAAAGCTGCGCGTTGGAGGGATACGTAGTACGCTTATGAGGTTGTGGATGAATTGGGGTAGAACAAGGGCCCTCGATTGGTTCGTGGACGAAGGCCAGGCCCAAAGCCACGAATCAAAGAGTTGCAGAGTCAGATCTTTCCAAATCTTGGAGTTTCGGACCGTCGAACGTTTTGGCATGGCGCCACGCGCGACGCCATCTTGTATTTTGCCTAAACACCTCGTGGCACACAAGGCGAGCCAATTTGGTGGCGCTTCACCCGATGCTTGCTTTGTCCTTGAGGGTTCTGAGTTTACGCTTCGTCTTCGGCGTCGCTATACGTTGCAGCCAAGCATGGAATGCAGGCGAAGCAATGTCTGAGAGAGCAGCTGTGTCGGGCAAGTAGGCTCCTAGGCGAAAGAGAAAGACGATCATCTAGTGAACTATTACTTAGTATCCGTAATTTTCCAATAGACACACCGCAACAAGGGGGAGCTTACTTTGGTGACGCGAGGTTGCATCGGTCCTTGTGTAGAGTATGTACATACTCCAACTACTGACGCGGCCAGGGTGGCCGGAAATGGCTTGCGAAGGAGCCGTAAACTCGCAGAAAACAGTAAAAGTACACAGTAAACGGTAGCGAAGCCACCCACATACCTTTCACAAAAGTTCTTCCAAGGTCCACCCGCACTTGGCAGGCCGTACACCACATATTAGATTGTCTCTGTGGTTGGGTCTGAGCGAGAGGACAGCCTGAACAACGTCCATCTGGCAACTGGTTTGTACATCGTTGACAAGACCCTGGCAAGCAGCGTGAGAGCTCTTGAAATGGACGTTGGTCATTGCGGCGCAACCCCAGCATGGTACGTGCCATTCGATGGCAGCAGTGGGCAGCAGGACATTTCGTCGCAGAAATTTCGGAGAGAGCCGAGACAAGTTCTGGTGTGACGGCAGTCCGGTGTGGAGGCGAGGAGAAGAAGGGTTCCTTCCCTCCGCAAGTGCGGAGTAGAGTTGGAGGATGTTGAGTGGGCCAGAGGGGGACGGGATGCTGTGTAGACCATTTCTCCAGCTGTACGAACTGCTGCACAACGCATAAATACGCTTAATAGCACTCTGTATCAGTACGAGAGAGACCGTTACCGAGACTTAGGTGGCCTTGATGGGCGCGCTGCCTCACTTGTATATCGACCTGCAGATGTGAGTGTGATGGTCGACGTCATCTCACTTGTAGGACGGGGACGCAATCTGCAGTAGTTATTCACGTACAAACATCAGCTGTGCCGTCGCGGAGTTTACGCATCACCCAAGTGATCCGTTTCGCCTGGTCCAAGGTAAGGGGCCCTTACATAGGCTTCGTTAGCTGAAATGAGGTCGACACCCTTATCTACTCCGTCCCGAAAGCTGAATGGCGCCGGCAATGGATTTCTGGGGTCGAAGTCTGCTGGCGTTCAACTGGGGTCAAGGTCGTCTGCAAGGCAACTGCGAGGCCGAAGAAGCAGGGGCTGCTACTGCCAGGCAGCTTGTGAGCTGTCATGTAAGAATTCTGACTGGAGCTTTCCTGTCTGGGGCGTGTTGCTTAGCACTCGGACTGAATTGAAAACGGAGAAGAGTGTTGGCTGGGTATGTCAATCAATGAATGCGGGCGTCTGTGACGATCATAGTGGTGATGGACATTATCGAAGCAGGCGAGAGTTTCTTTGCTGACGATATTTTACGTTTAGTGCTGTGTAATAGTTGCTTGATAAGGAAAGCACTACAAGCCAGGGAAGGCAGGGAAGGCAGGGAAGGCAGGGAAGGCACTTCGTGGACATCGCACGCACCTTGCTCTCACCCTGCCTTCCTTGCACCCACAAGCTCGATGAAATGTCACAGGTCACGGGCCACAGGCCGCAGGTCACGAGCCTCAGCCCGTACGCGTGCTGGTGGAATCTGGTGGTTACCTAAGGTAAGGTACCTAACGCTGGGTGTCTACGCGTACGGAGTAGAGTACTCGGAAGGAAGGTGAAGCCATCGAGAAAAGCAAGATGTTCTTGACAGCTTCCCATCGTTCATGCAGACAAATACACTCTGTACTACGCAATTTGTTTGCCATACCAACCAAGAGGCTTATAGAGATTGACGGAAAGCTCTTGTACGAATACTGCCCTGTCTTGTCGTAAGGCGAATTGCGCGTAAAGGGCGCTGAACTGAACAGGCTCAAAGTATCGCGGTACCTAGCGGAGTGGGTCCTCCGGGTGACTGCCATCCATTTGAATTGAATCTGTGAGAGGGACGTAGCCTCAACCTTGGAGCAAGATACCCGGCGGCAAGGCACGAAGATACGTTGTCGAGGTTAATTCCTGCCCTCCGAGACCTAGCCCAAGTTATCCCAGCTACTTTCGTCAGCCTGTTCCAACGACGCGAACGCAGGCCGACTGATATCCCATGGAATCGTGCTCCATTGCCAACTCGCCTTTCTACTATGTATTTGAGTTTGAAGGTATGGTTTGTTGACTGTCCTTCGGCTTAGGTCATATCCTCACTACTTATGTGGTAGGTTGCTCTGCTAACTCCGTATTTCACAGCACCACCTTGCCTGACGCCATCCCTGTCCATCGACGAAGAAAGGCCTCGCATCCTCAATTCTACTTGGCTTATTCTCCGTCTGTACGAAGATTACTGGTATGGGGGCGCAAAACCTGAAATAGACGGTTGGGTACCGACATCACCTGCTTCAGAGGAAGATGCTCTGTTCATCTTGCAGAAACTCGCAGACACTCTGGCCTAGCTACGACGAGCCCTTTCACGTCCGCGTCGGTATCAAGACCAGTCCACACACCGCGTCATATCTCCCGAGGCCGCCGGCATCACAAACCCCAAAAGGGTTCGTACCTGTTCCCCGGGCCAGCTTTTGTCGATGCCGCCGTCAGGAATCTGGGGTTTCTATAGAGACCCCCTCCCCATCTCGTGGATGCCCCATCTTCGTGCGTGCCTGCCTTCACACCATCTAATACCCATCCCATACGATCTATTTGGACATAGCCACTGCCTTCCAGAAACCTGCAACATGTCAATGGCAGGTGTTTCCCATTACTTCATGATTGCTTTGGTCTACTCAGTCAGCGCCATCAGAAAATACTACGCCACTTGACGGCCCGTTCAACAACCCGCTACGTTGCTCGTCTTTCCTAGTGGGAGATGAAAACGCTAAACGACGCTCCGCAGAAGCGGGTTTTCTCGCAACCTATTGTCCTGTCGTGTGCCGCCAGTCCAGGGAAGCGACACATCCCGGCATGACCATCATATCATGGCATGAATATAGGTCTCGCAAAGGGACGCTGCTGCTGCTGCTGGCGGGCGCTGGACGACAAATTTTGACGCCAGGAACGGGAGGCTGCGTGACCACCGCCGAGAAGGCTTGCCAAAACATGGTTGGTTCCCAGAGAAAACCATGATGAGGTGGTGGTGTTCGACCTTCGGCGGCACTCGAACCGAACGAGAACAGGCCAAGACCCTTCTACCAGGTCAAATGCTGCTATTGGCGGGGATGGCACAGTCCACCGAGCCTGTCATTCGCCCCAGTCCGCTTGGGGCCAAGTCCTGGAGGTTGGGTAGAGTTTCTGGAGGTCTGGAGACCGGGGACGAGCCTTGAAGACTGGAGAAGCGACATTCGAGAAGATGGTTCTCCATCTGGTCCTTTCCAGACGATGCTGTCTGTGCCGCGCCACCCCTACCCCTACCACCTTTCCGCTCTGCGGTCTACCTCCGACCCTCGGTCATGACCGGGCCATGACCTTGACAGCGTCATGACCATTGCCCCGAGGTGACGAGTCTGACGGAGAGGAGAGGGGAGGGGACGAGAGACAAGAGGGAGACGGAGAGTGGAGTCGGTTCCGGTGGGCAGGAAAAGCTTTTGATGAACTGACAGCCACCGCGTCGTCCCGTTGCCGTCACCGCCACATCGCATCGTTTTCTCCGCCGTCTTGGATGGTATCGTCGTCGTCGTCTACACAGCATGCGCCTGATCTGGGTGCCTCGGCCGCTTTCCCGTCCGTCACTCTCACCGGCCACGGCCACGGCCACGTTCACTCACCCTCCTCATCTCTCGTCTACGGTACGCTTGTCGATCAACCTGTACGTGACGGCCCCTCGTCCATACATCTCAGTTGGCCAGACCTTGACAAGATCGCTCTGGGGGTCGGAGGAGGTCTTGCTCGATTCTGGACCAGCGCAGCTTCTTTGGACCATGTGGTCCTGTCCATCGCCCTAGAAGCTGCTGTTCTCCACCCTGCACCCGTAAATGGCCGCCCGTCCAGTTTTTCTCTCCCTGTTGTTCGTTACTCCTCACGTTACCATCGTCCTTCGACCCTTCGACCCCTGCTCCCCTCATTGTAACTCTGCCCACGTCCCTCGACGTTCCCTTATGTAGCGTGCATGCGGCCCATATAACACCTTGGCCCGAGGAACCAGCAAGTCACCATCTCGCTTCGTCCTTTCCTGGGGATCCAGGTGCGCCGTCACAACGCCTGAACATACATGCTTCGTCTATACCATCTTCTGTTCTCCCCTCTCCCCTCTCGGCCCATTTGTGCGTCTATGCATGGTCACTGCTCTCGCCAAATACTTCGCCTCCGATATTCGACCTCTCGTCAGGTAGTGTGTATTGCCTAACTCGAGTGCTGCAATCCTTCTGCTCAGCTTGAAAGCGACAGGCCGCGCCAACATTGCCAGAATAACAGTCGTCCTACCATCCGGCGCCTTTCTGAGGAGCTTACCGCGTATATGTCTGCCAAGTTTCTGGAACAGAAGGCCGAGTAAACAAGAAATCTGGGAGGTGTTGGGCCTGAAAGACATTCGCCAACTACAACGAACGCCCAAGTCCCAGTTGATGGCGAGACCGGCCATCTCGCATCATCCTCGACATCAGTTGCCACCTGGGATTTCAAGCTACGAAAGAACAAGCAAGCTACGAAAGAAGAGGAAAGCCACGAAAGCACGAATCGCCGAGCAGCTTGACGCCAACGGTCAGGCATACGGACAGGCTCAGCTCGATCATCTCGAAGGCTACCTTCGACGAGGCGCGTAAAGCGACTTGCCCCTGCCTGGACACTCACGACAGCCAGGGCAAAGGTGAGTCGCGCTCACACTACAACCATTCTAGTCGACAAGCATATTCCGTCCCAAATCTTTTCTATGCAGCCCACCATGTATGTCCCTTTGCACCCCTGTCTCTCCTCCCGTCCTGGCAACCTGGCTTGCACCGGTCGACCCCGCCGCTGCCAATGTAGCCTGTTGCTGTGCCGTGGTGCAACGACGGTAGCTATGGCTGCGCTGCTTCTTATATGGATCACATCACTTTATTCTGTGCCTCCCCAGCTCCCCTGAGCCTGCCCCTAGCGCATTTGAGAACCTCGTTTCGCTCGAGCGCCACTGACAGGGCCGAACAGCATCGCCGAAGTAGTCTCGTTGACTTGCCTCTCGGTAACATACTGAAGCTGCTCTGGCTATATGTTGGTTGAGGTCCCGCGTCACAAACGAGCATCGTCATCTCGTTCATCAACCTCCGCTTGTTGATCACTCTGCACCAACCCGCATCAGGTGTCTCAACGCGCCTCCTAATCAAGCCCACGCATGCGAGCAAGACGAATTCGATACTGATACCAGAACAAGTCTTTCACAATTCAGCCCCTACGCCAACACCCCCGGGCTTGGTCCCAGTACGAGGAAGACAGGATGCTGTCAAATCCTTTACACCGCTTCTCACCTTACAACAGCGTGCCATCCGGCACGCTGTTCCCAAATCCTCACGTTCATAATGGCCATCAACACGCGCCGGCGATGGATGCTCTCGCTCCAAGCTCGCATTATGCGCTGCAGCAGATACAACAGCAGGTAGCAGCACACAGCCCGCATCTCGCTCGAGGAGGCCCGCAGCCAAAACATCGACAGCATCCTTACGGGGTAGCTACCAGAAGTTCCAGCGCATCCGGCCCAATCCGCCGCAGGATCAGTCGAGCTTGCGATCAGTGTAACCAGCTCCGGACAAAATGCGACGGGCAACACCCTTGCGCCCACTGCATAGGTAAGCTTCGTCCGAGACGTATTATTCAGTAAACTGAGCTCGTGGCTTATGTCGTCTTCAGAATTTGGATTGGGATGCGAGTACATCCGCGAGAGAAAGAAAAGGGGCAAAGCGTCTCGAAAGGATATCGCAGCTCAAGCGGCAGCCCAAGCCGCAGGCCAAGTGCCGAAATCGCCCTCCGAAGACAACGACCATTCCCCCGAGCAATCTGAGCCCTCCGGAGGCAAGGCCGGCCAGTCTCTAGCGCACGATCCCCGACAAGACCGAGGTGGCAAAGTGATGGACGATCTCGGCGAAGAACCAGCGCAGCGAAGCCAAAGGACCGACTCACTTAGCAGCCTGGGCGATCTCGCTGGCCACCCATCACATCTAGCAAGCCATCCCGGCATGGAAAGAGATCATCTAGAAAGCCCGACTGCTTTGGATATGAATGGCTATTCAGGTGTTCACGGAGGTTATGAGAGACAGGGTTTGGCATCGCACATGATGGCTGGTCCTACCCACGCCGGCTACGTGCCGACATCCAGCAACATCTCGGCGTATCCCGACATACCTTATGCCTTGCAAGCACAGAGTCCAACAGCGTACGCCAACAACGCTGCTTTCCGTATTCCAGCGAGCCCCATCAGCGCGTATCCATTAGGAGGCGAACCGACATCCCCTGAGTGGATGTCGATGCCTTCACCACCAACACAGTATCCGGGCCATTTACATACCAGTGGCTACGGCCATCCTTCCTCACAGCTGCGATATCCAGTCCTCGTACCCCTGCTGCCGCATCTTGGAAACCTGATACCGCCGTCGCTGGCCTGCGACCTGATCGATCTGTACTTTGCGTCCTCGTCCTCGGCGCAAATGCACCCGATGTCGCCGTACGTTTTGGGCTTTGTGTTCCGAAAGAGGTCGTTCCTCCACCCGACCAAGCCGAGGCAATGCCAGCCCGCTCTACTGGCAAGCATTCTCTGGGTAGCAGCTCAGACCAGTGATGCCCCGTTCCTGACCAGTGTCCCGTCGGCGCGTGGCAAGATCTGCCAGAAGCTACTTGAGTTGACAGTGAGCTTGTTAAAGCCGCTCATCCACACACCGTCTGGGGATACATCGCCGGTAACCAGCCCCGTTATCGAAGGTGTAGCTTTGGGCGGACTCGGCGTTGCCCTTCCCGGGTCGATCAGCATGGATGCGCTGACGGGAGAATCTGGGCCATTTGGTGCTGCAGGCACTCTGGACGACGTCATCACCTATATCCACTTGGCGACCGTCGTCTCTGCAAGCGAGTACAAAGGCGCCAGTTTACGCTGGTGGAACGCGGCCTGGTCGTTGGCCCGCGAACTCAAGCTTGGCCGCGAGTTGCCCCCAATGCCGATGTCCATGGCCCAGGACCGAGAAGGCGATGGCGAAGACGACGGTATGAGGGGCAGTGGTCACTCTGGAATGATTTTGGAAGAGGAACGCGAGGAGCGCCGTCGGATCTGGTGGTTGACGTACATTGTTGATCGTCACTTGGCGCTCTGCTACAACCGGCCATTATTCTTACTCGATCTCGAATGCGCGGGTCTGCTGCAGCCCATGGACGATACGGCATGGCAGAACGGAGACTTCCGACATAACGAGACGACCACCGATCCGAGTCTTGGCGATGGACAGCCCAGCCGTGTTCGCGGGCCACACTTTGAGTGCAAGGGACACGGCATATTCGGCTACTTTCTGCCTCTCATGACAATCCTCGGCGAAATTGTCGATTTGCACCACGCACGCAATCATCCTCGCTTCGGGGTCGGCTTCCGGTCGGCTCGGGAATGGGACGATCAAGCAACCGAGATAACTCGGCATCTCGAGGCATACGAGAAGAGCCTCAAACGCTTCGAGCAGCTACATCTGACCAGACACAGCATCACCCTCGATGACAAAGGCGAGCCGGTCAACGCCGAGGGCATCGAACTCGGCGCGATTCCAGATATAGGTACACCATCTGTCCACTCCGTGCATACCAATGCTTCGAATAGGATGACAGAGAGCGACATACAAACCAAGATCGTCATGGCCTACGGCACACACGTCATGCACGTCTTGCACATTCTCCTCGCTGGCAAATGGGATCCAATAAACCTCATAGACGATAACGACCTGTGGATATCGTCACAGGGCTTCATCACCGCTACGGGCCATGCTGTTTCTGCTGCCGAGGCCATCAGCAACATTCTCGAGTTCGACCCTGGCCTGGAATTCATGCCCTTCTTTTTTGGCATCTACCTGCTGCAAGGGTCGTTCCTGCTGCTCCTGATTGCCGACAAGCTCCAGCTGGAAGCTTCGCCCAGTGTCGTCAAGGCATGCGAGACGATCGTTCGCGCGCACGAGGCCTGCGTGGTGACGCTCAACACCGAGTATCAGGTAAGAAGACATCGACGAGCCCTGTGCATCTTGCTGTGGACGACACTAACAGCTGTGCGTAGCGGAACTTTAGCAAGGTGATGCGCAGCGCTCTGGCGCAGGTCCGAGGTAGAGTGCCCGAAGACCTCCACGAACAACATCAACGACGGCGAGAGCTTCTTGCTCTGTACCGCTGGACGGGCGACGGCACCGGCTTGGCTCTGTGATACACCCGTGTACCACGAAGCGTCGTCGCCACGTGTCGTGTCGTCACCGTACGCCGCCTTTACGAGAAAAGAGACGAAGAAGCCAAAACACAGAGCAGATAGTTCTGTCGGTATATATCACGGTACGCCATGCTCGCGCGCACGGAGTATGGCAAAAAAGATAAGGCGAAAGAAAGGCAAGGAGGTCGGCGAATGACAAAACATGACAGCACATTACGATGAAGCAGGGCTGGATTGGATACGCATCTTGGGCGCTTCGATCTTTTCAAAAAACAGATTCGCATAGGGCTTCGTTTGGGGGCTCTGATTTACTGGACATTCGTGACGGACCTACGGAGTTGGTCGCAAACCAGCGTGTAAGGCTATTCATTCGGTATTGCGAAGATAAGGATGATGGAATGTGTGGACGATGGCACGGGTTTCTAGCTCTCCATAGTGTAAGAGATTTGTAAAAGTGAACATGTTCGATACGGACCGTGGAATCCTCTACTCCGCTGTTCATCTTTGTCAACACTGCAGGGGCTTCTGTGAAGCGGCTCCTATTTCTCTTCTTCATTTCTTGGCCTTTTCTTCTGGATCCCCTGCATACAACCCGGGATCAACCAGCGCATCGGCCTTTGTCGAATCGTCGGCCGTTTCCGCCGACGGCTCAATGGGTTACATTGTTAGGGCTCGATTAAGTCGGGTGCAGAATGGGATACTTCGAGCTCGACTCCTTGTTTTGACATCCCCACGCTCAAAGGTGTATGTATGCACACTGCTCGGCCTGAGTATAATCGTCGTGGCCGGACGAACATGACTGTTGAAAAGGATAGCCAGACTTTGCAAAATACGCCCTCTCTCGGGCAAAATACAGATTGCCTTGGTGACCCTAGTCCAGCCCAGGAAGCCACCCGTTGGTGTTGAGAGAACTCAACCCGTCAAACGTGGCGCTGGAGGCGTCTTCGGAAGACTGCCGCGGCGGTCCCATACCACCACTTCCTCCTCCACCTCCCCCTATTCCGTTACCGCCGCTGCTGGCGTTGTTCCCGCCCTGGAACATGAACATCTGCTCGCCGGTCGGCATGCCCGCACCAGCCATGTTCCACGCCTCAAAGTTCTGGTGCCACTTCGCGCCGTCGTTGAGGAACCAGTCTTGATCCAGGCCCTGGAAAACCTGCCCGGGGGAAACTTGTCGCGGGTTCGCCCCGGACCGGCTCGATGGCGGCGGATTGAGGTTGTTATTGTTGTTGCTGTTGCCGTGGCTGCCGCCCATGGTGTGGAAACCCTGTTGCTGGTAGCTTGGCGTGGAGCGTGACACGCCGGCTCCCGACCAGCCGCCCATGGCATCCGGGCCCAGGTTCATGGTGGGGTTCCCACGGGCGTTTGGCTGTCGGGACGGTGGTCTCGCGCCGGATATCTGTGCTAGGGACGCGCTTGCCATGATGAGGTCGGCAGTGCTCGGCGACACTTCGTGTTGGCTCATCTGGGCTTGCGCGTACTGGTTGAGCGGACTGTACTGCTCTGCCTTGCTCGTTGTCGGCGAAAGGGGATTTTGTGGTGGCGAGGGCGATGCGGTCGTGTGGGACAGTGGTGAGGGCACGTCCGACGTGTTGAAGTGGCCGTACTTCTCGTCGGTTCGTTGGAGGACCGCGGACGCTTCTTCCGGGAGCTCGACGTTCCACTTGCGGGCCAACACGCTGATGATGCTCAGAGTCCGCCTCGCGCATATCCAGTCCTCGGCGATCTCTTCCAGGTGCTTCACGCCGTGGATGACGTCTCTCTTGGCCGTCTTTTCCGGCAGGTTGAGGAGGTGGATGGTGCAGGCGCTGTGGATCATGTACACGGCGATGTTGCAGATCTGGCGGAGGTTCCAAGTCTTTTTGTATAGACGCATCAGCTTGGAGATTGCCCCGGCGTTGGCTGTGCATATCCTCCTGGGCGAGACGTGTGAGGGGAGGGGCGACGCGGACGGCGTGTACTTTAGAAACGGCCGGAAGAGATGGATGTACTGAAGGTGGAAGAACATGCTGCGAAACATTAGCCTGCCTGGTTGGGTGACGGCATGTTTTGAAGACTTGGACTCACTGCACGAGGATCACGTTCGGCAGTTGTCCTTCTTTAGGCTCCAGCTCTTGAGGCAACTCCTTGCGCCAGTCCTCCAGCCTCCGGTGCAGTTCACTCAGCTTTTTCAGTTCGACCGCCTTGCCACTGGACCGGCCAATGTGGTTGGGGTGGTAGAAGAAGAGTAGCAAGTCGCTGCTGATCTCGCAAAGCAACGACAGCTGAAGCCCTATCGCCCGTGTCCTCGACGGCTGCTGGCAACTCTGGTCGAATCCCGTGTCGGTGTACGGCGCCCACATCTCGGCGTCTTCGCTGGGGAAGACGTCGTATTTGGGCACGTTGTACGAGTTTTTGGGAATCTGTGGCAGCCGCCCCAGGTAGTTCGACCAAGCCTTGTCGAAGAGGAAGCAGCCCCAGAATGTCATCCGCCTGGCGTCGACGGCGTGCTCGCCGAGGTTCTGTTTGTCGGCTGACATGCCGCCGTCGTCAAAGTTCAGCCCAATATCCTGAGCCATCCGGAAGGCCATGCCTGAGTACACCCACCCCTTGGCCTCTCGCCCGCAGCCAGCTTCGCGAACAGACATGAGAGCCAGAGCCTGGACCGTGACGAGCCTGGGGCGCTCGTACTCGTCATTCTCGACAATCAACCGTTTGGCCTCGGCGAAGAAGTGGTCGCCCTTTGTCCGACTATCGCCTGGCGTTCCGTAGGCCCCCGGTACGCTGGTGAAATGACAGCCCAGAGCAAGCATGGCATTGACCAGCAGAGGCGAGCAATATATGGCCCCCCTATGGTGAACGCCATGCCTACCTTTGATAAAATCGCGGTTAAATAACGTTTTGGACAGTGTCGTGAAATACGTATAGTGCCAGCTGAAGTACATGTTCATGAGGTGGATGATGAGGTCCTTGTCTTGGGTGACTCTTGTCCAACTGGTTGTGGGGTCCTCATTGTTGGAGTTTGTATCGGAATCTGGCTCATTGGAATTGCCTTCGCTCGGGTCGCCCAGGTAGATCAGGTGAGAGGTGCCCCCGATGAAGCGAACGGAGCCGTTCTCGAGGCGCAACTCACCCATTTTACGGGCGAGTTCCCTTTCACCCTCGACGGGCATGTCGGTCGTGTACTCATCATCACCTTGGTCGTTGTCCTCGGCCTCTTGCAGCAGGGTCTCCTGCTTGAGTATTTGCTCGGCCACGGTATCCAAACTGTCACATGTCCTGATTTTCTTGACAATATCGGGAACCTCGTCCTCACTGGCGTTGAGTATGGCCTCAATGAGAATCTGCAGTGTAGAGTTGCGGGCTTTCATGCTGTCAATCTTTTCCCTGTAGACGCCTTTACGGCGGTGGTCCGAGTTGGGGTCGTAGACACACTCGGTGCCGTAGACGCTGGCGCAGGCGGCACAGCTGGGAACGGCACCGTCGCATTTCGACTTCCTTCGTCTACACGCGATACAAGCAGTACTTACACAGCGTCGCTTTTGTGAGGCCGAGTCGCCGCCCCTACGCGACTTCTTCTTGGTTGGTGGAGCAGCAGTAGAAGACGACGAAGGAGGGTTTGTGAGTGAAGAGGCCGAGGTAGCCGAGAACATCAGCGAATCCTGCTCGTCCATGTCGAGAGGTGGAAGGTTTCAGCGACTAATACACAAGACGGGCGTCGAAATGAAGCCCGGAGATGCTGGGCCCAGCTCAAATGCGGTGCGCGGAGATGTGGGAATCTGATGGGGACAGGATCCCGGGGGATTGGGGGGGAGAACGTGGAACGGCGGAAGCTGAGAAACAAGCCAGCCCCACCCCGATTAGGGAAAGCTCCAGGATGACGCTCTATTGCCGTGTCGCGGTAGGCCGGAGTTGTGAGAATGGCTGGACTCTCGGTAAGTGATGGGCGGCAGCGTGGAGCCGATGAGTCGCTGGGCGGACGTTGCGGGCGCCGTTATGTCGATGAAGGTACAGATACCCTGTCGTCAAGATAAAGAAGCGGGCGGCGATTGGGTATGCAGGTCTGGGGATTGGCGCAGCGTGTGATAACGACACGAGGAGTACAGAGTAAGTAGAGCAGGGGAGCTCTGAGTGATGGGATTTAAAGACTGTTGGGGTCGCAGTTGGACAACTTTTTCATGCGCCTTGCGACGACTTCTGCTGCATCCGAGAAGGCGATTGCCGAAGATGTTGCTTCTTTGGTGAAGGGGTTTGTACAGTGATGAGTCTAGCAGGACATCAGAAATCAGGTCTCATGAGGGAGAAAACTGGGCAGGCCAAGACAGGACTTTGGACTCTCGGAGGGGTCTAGGTCTCGTCGCGTGCGCCCTTTGCCCTCCTTCTGCTCGAGTTCAGTTCTGTCGCGGCGGGCTGGGTGGAAAGTGAGTGGTGTAATCGCATAGTTGCACTGGCTACTTACATATTACGTACAGCTACGTGCAAGACGCCGGTCGGTTTCCCAGACTTTCAGAATTGGCGGCCTGAGTGTCAGACGGTTTGATCTGTGTTCTGTGTAGCTGGAATAGGCTTGCTCAGCGCAGGATGCGGCATGAATCGGTACTGGTCGAATCGGTGGGGATATTGGATATCAGCCGAAAAAAGGAGAGCGAGCAAAGCAAACGACGTCGGCGTGGGTTGTCACTTTGGCTCTGACATATGGTGCCGGCCGGGCCGAGTGACTCGAACAAAGCGACCTAACGCGGGATGAGGAATCAACACAGCCTGACTTGTCGACAAGTACTCCGTATAACGCAACAAGAGACCGATGGCGGACCGGACTAGCATGGGATTTCAGCCGACGGCGAGTCCGTAGAAACGGCGGAAAGACGGAAATGCAGTGCCGTGAGTCTGCAATTGCAGCCCGTAAGCTGGCGGGCGTGGAGGTAGGTGGGCAGTACCCCGACGAAGAGTTGATTCAGAAAGGTGAAATGGTCACTGCAGGTCAATGTGGTGTATGGTGTAGTCTGATGTTGTGGTGTGGTGTCGCTCAGGTCGAGTGAGGTGAAGGTACCTTCCATTGGACAGTTCTGAGGATGGTGAGTGAGTAGGTACACTTACTTGCTCAATGCGAAATAGGCAGTCATATTTTAGCAGACTCCTTGGACGGGCAAATAGACGATCCTGTTCGCTTTCCGCAGCTCTATTCCTTGCCTGACAACGAGTCGGGGAAGGGGAGCAGAAAGATTTTTGTCTCCTTCATCAACAGAGTCGATTTGATACCTCCGCGGCCCGTCACTGCGCGAATGGGGAGACGAGCCGGAAGGAAAGGATTAACCTTGTCATGCCGCAATGCGGAAAGCTCCTGTGGGCCTGGCAGATTCAGTGCTGCGAACGCTGACGAAGTCCAAGGGGATACCTAAGAATTCCTAGTTGCCCAGAAGCAGAAATGCGTCGCCATCTACTTGATGGGGTAATTCTTCGAGAATTGCCACAGTACTCATACCTCCTTCGTGGACTGGAGTAAGAAATCGCAAGGAAACAAGCATGATTGCCAGCCTCAGTCTCATTCGTCCTTTTCACCTTCAACTGTAGGGTAAGCTTTATGTACCTTTTCAAGGAGCATAACAACACATCGTCTAAGCGTTCACGACAATCTACACATCAGAGACCGCCACCAAGGCTGGAATTACCCTAGTTGTTCAGGCGTAACCTAGAACTATGAAACCCAATCTCCATCTACTTACACTCATTTCCCAGAGGCGAATCGAATCGCCTCGATTTTCCATCGCCCCAACAGTCAACAATGGTGGCACCCAGTGAGTCCGAAGATGCACGAGCCATCCATGGCATCCCCGCAACCCACTTGCCCCTTGAAGAAGAGTGGCGTGAGCACTAATTAATAATTGCCGCCAACTTGAATCTTCAGTCAAGGTTCATGAATGTGAACCCCCATGCGATGCGAGGGCTGGTTTCCCCGCTTAGCACGGGCCAGCCGTCTCTCGCGGCCTCGACTCGTCGTATAAAGACACCAACAGCAAAACTCAATCATCGGGGATAGACGGAACTACATAATGTGTTGATGCTTGAGTATGGCAGGACTCGTCCACAGGAACTTTGAAGTCAAACTCCGACAGATAAAGCAGACTCCTGCGCCAGCGTACCCGAGCTTTGACAAGCGACTCTGACCCAATCGTAAGGTACTCACAACAACCCCCCGGCACACACTGGTGAAATGTAAATGCAGAGCTATGGCCGCCAACGTTGAACCTCCATGCCAGATTGAGTTCGTCTGTCATCGAGCAGTCCGACGGTCGAGTGCTCGAAGCCACTGATATCCAACCTCATCTCACCACCCTGCTTCCGCGAGGTGCACATTGGCTGATTCCAATGTTCCACCTAAGCACAGATTTCGATCATTGCGAAAAGCTCATACTTGAGACGTGGGTTGGAAAAAGCCATGTATCAGGATCATCGCCATTCACTTGAACAGCCCAAGGTCGAAGCTGTGTATGATGCAACTCCTTGCCTATATTTTTGACTGAGGAGTGTGTCTTCTGAGTAGCAAAGCACAAAGCTGAGCTAATCGGACATGGACGTCCTGGCATTTCATGCTGTGGTGACATAGACATACATGGTAGGTCCTTGTGGAGTTGCCGATGGCAGATTTGGAAATATGTTAATACTTTTTATGTGACAATTTGTCTGTCAACAGTAGCATGATGGCAGTCTGCCTCCAGACTGGACGAATATAATGACTAATCGCCGGCTTTCAGATTGGCATTCCTGTCTGGGTAGTAGTACCGAATCGGAAACAAACCTCAACTTTCTCGCATGTGACATTGACTAGTTGTTTACTACAGCATGTTTACGCGTCTGAGTACACGGCTACGTACGAGCCTTATTGTGTACTTAGTATACTTGCAGTTATAGCATGCATGATGGAAAAGCGGCGTCTTCGTAGCCATATCAGTCGTGGGAGGGCTGTGGCAGTGATAGAGGTAGTGGCGAACTTCCCGGTGAGTGGTCAGTGACGACGCACCGCCACACCGAAGCCGGTAGAAGGGAAGAGACGTCGAGTGACAATTAGTGGATACGTCAAGCCCGAAAGCCGGCACCTCGTGATGGCGCTCGGGATGACTAACGCATCCCAGCAAACAGTGAACCACTTGTAATACCTACCCTAGTAGCAAGCACTGATGAAGACTCTCATTCCCCACTAGTAGCAAACGTCACTTCACGCCCAATGTCGCTGAGCTAGCTACCTTCTTCCCAACGTGAAGCACGCACGCTATTCCCTGCTTACCCGCTATTACATACCGCCTGGAGGTACCTAACACAGCCTTCGCTTTCGTTGACCCGGAACACATCTTCTACCCTACGATACTCTTCACCTTTTGCTTTTGGTCCAACAACATCTCTACCTTCTTTCTTAATATTGCACTTTTCATACTCAGCATTTTCTCCTACCTAGGAAATGGAAAGCTAGATAGCACCTGCACAAACGCCTCTGTTCTCTTTCCTGTGGCTTGAGAGAGACATTGGATGCATCTGCAAGACTTAGCTTATGTAGGTACAAACAGTCATCACCTCCAAATCCCATCTCCATCCCAACTTTCTATTGCGCAAGCCATCTTTGGAGCACAGGCTTGCTTACCGACACCGAGCCTTGAGGCGAATGTCCCTTTTTTTTTCATTTTACTGGCTGTGATTCACTCCCGAGCGAATGGCTGTCTCTGGTACTAATCACCCTACCTTGCATTCAGGCTCTACCACCACGACGGCTACATCTACAGGACCGGACCACCGCACCTCCACCGTAGTACCGCACCTTCCGCTCTCCATCGATAACGACTCCGTCATTGTCGATTTGGCTGACGACGCCAGCCTGCATCCTACACCAACAGCCACAACGGCCTTACATTCACGGGAGCAAGAGCGGTGGTGGTTGTTTCCGCACTTCACCGCCATCTTGTCACAATCGAACCCCCGAGCTTGCCTGGTCCACTTCGCAGATCTAAGCGCCCGACGATTCTCGAATCCATAGGAGCACATTACACCAAGTCCTCCCTTCTAACCCTTCACTCTGGCGTTCCGAGCCCTTCGAACCGCCGGCCTCGCTGTAGGCATTGGACTTACCGCCCTCGCTGCCTACCAGCGCAACCAGGCCGAGATGGACTCCCACTCTACGAGAGGTGGCCATCTTGATGCCACGGCCGGCCGCGACGTTGTATACTGCCATGCCTGCTCAAACGAGTGGTACCAAGATGAGCACGGCTTGCAGTGCCCTCGCTGCGACAGCGACATTATTGAAATTGTACGCCGCCATAACCCAGCTCCTGCTCCTCGAAAGCGGCTTACAAATCTATAGGTCACTCCAGACAACGACCCCAGACTCATTGAGGATGGCTCGCCGTTGAATGACTCTCCCGACTTCGGCCGTCACCGACACAGGCTGGACGATGATTCCGATCCCGAAGAGGCTGATATAGAAGAGCACCTACATCGCGGGCCAGGCGGTTTTGTTCTGCATGAAACCATATGGAACAACTCCCAGAGGCCGGGCCAGAGCCCGTCTCCCAACACCAGGCAGCCTCCCGAGGCCGACGGCGGGGATCAGATAATCAGACGCTTCATCGACATGGTCAACGACTTTGGTATGGGTATGCCGCCCCGCCCCGCCGAGGAATCACGTCCTCCTGCTGGTTTTGGTGGTGGTGGCGGCGGCGGCAGCGGCTTATTCGGCGGCGGAGGCAATGTCCGCACCTTCTACCGACCAGGCCCTGGAGGCACTACGAGCTTCACCATCGCATCCGGTCCAATCCACGTTCATAGAGGTGCCCATGCCCATGCTGGTTCCGGAAGTGACCCCTTCCAATCGTACGTCCGCCAAAATCCCCGTGGACAGCCGAACGGACCTCGGATCACGATGGTGTCCATCAGAGCAAATGCTAATCACCTTCCCAGTATCTTCGCCAGTGTCTTGGGCGGCGGCGGTCTTCCAAACCCTGGCGACGCTCACAATCCTGGCCAGGGCAACCGTGCTGCTGGTGGTGCAGCGCCCAACCTTATTCATGAGATTCTCAACATGCTCGCTCCAGGCAACGCTGCTCATGGGGATGCCGTGTACACCCAGGAGGCCTTGGATCGCATTATTTCCAATCTGATGGAACAGAATCCCCAGTCAAACGCCGCCCCTCCGGCTACGGAGGATGCACTGGGCAAATTGGAGCGCAAAAAGGTCGACCAGAAGATGCTCGGCCCCGACGAGAAGATCGAGTGTACTATTTGCATCGACGAGTTCAAGGAGGGTGACGACGTCGCCGTGCTGCCTTGTAAGCATTGGTTTCACGATCAGTGCGTGGTCATGTGGTTGAAGGAACACAACACATGTCCCATCTGCCGCACTCCCATTGAGGAGTCGAGAAACAGTAATAGCAACGACAGCGGCAACCCGGACGGCGCAAACAACGCCGGCGGTGCCCACGGCGCAAACAACGACGAAGGGTCTCGAGGAAATGATAATGCGGCTCCGGGCTCATCCGGCGGTCCTCAAAATAGCTTTTGGGACTACGCTCCTCCCGGGATGCCGGGCCACTTTGGAGGTAGATTTGCTGATTTTGGGGGCGCAACTTTCGTGGCCAGGCCCATTATCTTCAACGGGCCGCCTCCAGTTCCTGCGGATTCTACCAGACCGCAGAGATCTCCTATTTCAGACTGGGACGTGCCCCTTCCCCTTTACGGCAGCCAAGTTCGTGATGGATCCCGTAATGCCGACCTCCCTCCACGCCCATCGGGCCAGGATTCGTCGAGTCGGCTGCCCAGTTTCCGCTCACGCCGGGACTCTCACTCGCCTCCTACCGCTCGACGCAACCAGCCAGACGGCGCTCGCGCTAGGCAACGTAGCCCATCAACTGGCAATTGGGAAAGAGATCGTGACAGCAACAATAGCAACCAGGACACTGGATCGAGTCACGGCCCCTTGAATTGGCTCAGAAACACGTTCTCACGCGGATCCGGATCAGGAGATAACAGCTCCAGCAGTGCGCGCGACAGGCGAAGGCTCTGAATGGCGCGAAGATACCTTGCACGATAGCGTACTGCAATCTAACGTTGCGGACGAATCACTCCAGGACATGCTCCCAGGCTCGGATTACGACTAATGAAGTGAGTTACGGGCGTTTAGCATGGGCTGTCTGACGTTTCCTTCGAGAATTCCGATCCCGGGGCTTGTTAATGCCCGGGGCATGTATTGGTAGATCATAGCCCTCTCAGCACAAAAGGGGCTTTACCGTTTTCTAGAGGCAATCATCGTCTAGCCTGGCAGCTACCGCGCTGTCCCGTGTTCTTGACGCATACTGTTGTGGTGATATTTTCTGGTGTAAAGACTCGGGGTTATTAGCCTCTGCAAGCCTTTGATCGTTGCAGCGTTGTTCACGGCACATTCCAACAAGCCCGATTTGAACCCAGGAGCAGATACGGGCTATCAGGGTCACACTTGCATTGAGACTTTGGGATTGAAATCGCTCGTCTTCAAGGGGTTTCAGCGTCCGTCCATCACTCGCCCATGTATCAGGATCCTCTTGACGCACAAGTCCGACGGAAACAATGCTCCGACAAGCCAGGCGTGTGTTGCTTCAGTTTGCATGCTCTGTCGGCCGGGATTTGTTAATGACGAAATGGGCTCGGCTACGGACAACAGCGTTTCATAGTAGATCGCTTCGTCGCCAGTCTGTCGTCTCAAGATGACTGCGAAATGCTTGGTAGGTCAGGCAGTGCGGCGCCTTAATTGCGGGGAGTATGTCCGTTCGGTTTAGATTCCCGATATGGTCTATAGCATTCTGAAAGGGAGCATTTTTGGGCCTGCAACGTCTATCTAGCATTTGCGTTTAAACGATTTGTTTACCAAGTGACAAAAAAAGGCCTTTGGGTGTATGTTTGTCGGCTTACATTGTTGTAGCCGGCAATTGCGGTTGCCGCCTGTTGAGCAGACGTGAATGGACGCGAACGCGATGTGAATGACGATGGACACCGCAGCGTCACAGCCAGCTTATAGCTTCTAATGTTCGTGGCGGGTGTCAAGCATCGCAGACGGTTGAAAAAAACGCAGAGCGATCAAAAAGGGACAGTGAAGAGGGATGCCGTACTCATTCTCACAGCATATCTAACATCAAAAGGTGTTCTTATTCTTCTTCTTTCTCTACGGAGCGTCTTCTTCTCTCACACGCTGCTGAAAAAAAGTTCCAAACTGGAAGTGATGATATGATTGGGGTCAGAAATCAGCTGCGTGGAGAGCAGCTGGGCCTTTCCATCACCCGCTCGCGTCGAAAAAAGCTCGAGTAGCAGGGCCAGAAACGAGCTGAGCACATGCGTTACGCCGACAGGGAGGGGGAGTTTGCGATTACAGACAGGCCTCACGCCATTTATCGCCAGAGGGCATGTATTTCAACTGTTAAGTCCAATTTTCGTAAGTCTGTTCGTCACAAACTGATCGCGTAGGTGAGATTCGACGGATACGCATTCACCATCAGCCAGTGGCATAAAAATACCACACACGATTACTTCCTCTGGTCTCTCGAAACCACAGCAAAGGCAGTCAACAGGCTCGCAGGCATATCATGATGAGGACTTGTGGTATGCGGCTTGGTCGAAAGAACGAAATCCATGTTGTCCACGAATGCTCACGGGGAGCAATGATACCGGTACGGTCCTACCGAACTGGAGAGTACGTGAGTGACGAGGAGGCTAAAGGATGACGAGATGCGATTCTTTACGAAGCTCTCGTTTTCCGTCAGCTTGCTGGTAGTGAATCTCGCTACAATGTCAACGAAACTTGGTCTGGATACCAAGGGCTACCAAGGGCCAGGCCCATTGCAGTGATGCTGTTGCAGAACGGTATACATGCTCTTTTTATACAACCCGCGTTAGGCTTTGTGATCGGCGCATATTTCGCCAGTGTCAACTTCATACGATACATGGCAGGGGGAACGGCCAGAAACGAAGCCGTTCGAATCATCTCTAGATATAATGAAGCATCTGTTGATAATTATCTGACAGTTCTCATATGACGAGAGAAGAATGGGGAGAGGGGGTGGTCTTGGAGTCTGTCAACACCAGGAATTATGGCCTAGACCCCAACGAATGCCAGCGTGCGGCAGTAACGACCTTGAAGTGTACGAAACATGCTTGTGCAACACACGGGCTGGCTAAGGTGTGATGGCTCAGGTGTGTGAGGAGGGCGCCCATAGCAGAGGCCAAGTCGTAGCTGTATTATCGTGATCAGGATATCATCAGGCCTATGGAGATAGTTTAATGTACTTTACTTGGCAAAGATGAATTTATACGGCACGACTAAATACAGACAGTGTGTATTACTTTATAAGAAACAAACCTATAGCACTACAAAATAGTTGTTACTCTTATTCACCAAGGCTCATTTTGACCTCACCAGATGAAACGACATAGCCTGTACATTGATTGAACGCGCCTGACATCTTACCACGTATTACTCACATATGGTTGCGTTTCTGTCGTCCGACTTCTCCGCTGGTGTATACCACGGCAATATGATGGGGGACGTTTCAACCTCTCGCTCAAGCCTTTCGACACTCTGCAATGATTGATGGCAGCAGCGAGTTTTCAATCTGCGCTGCCCAAGATGAATTATTCCATCGGTTTTCGTGGTGGTCCGGAACGAATGAGGGACAGAGGAGCTGACATGCCTGCGGCCTAAATTTATAATAGATGCTGTCTTTGGTCCTCCCCCTTGAACTATGACTGGGACCTTCGAAACATGCCCGACTATGGTGTGAAAACATGCCAGATACCTCTTCTCTGCCTCGTGACATCCTGAACGATTATGCCCAAAGATCGATGCACAGCAATATAGGTGAGAAATAATTGGTATGCGCCTGTACACCGAAAGTCGTCATCCATACAAGTACACATTACCCGAACAAGCAACAAACAGGGGAGAACGCCTCTCGAAACCCTGGAAAAGTCTGTATCCCATCCCACACTGTCGTATCTCTTGCTTCTTTTCATCACACTGCATCGTCGCCCGAAGGCTCCCTCATCTCTTCTTGACGTTCCTCACCAAGAAAGCCCCCACCACACCCGCGGCCACGGCCACGCCGCTGATGATGGCGACGCCCATCAAACCTTCCTTGGCAACCTTGTCGTCGACGAGCTGGCGCAGGTTCGAGGCCTGCAGGTTCGCGGGCTCCTTTTCGAGGAGCAGGTCGTTGTAGCGGCGGGCCTCGCCGTAGTTGCCGAGCTTGTAGTTGCCGAGGGCGAGGTAGTAGAGGCACTCGCGGCGGCGCTCGGGGGAGACGCGGAAGATTTCGGAGAGGAGGCGGACGCCCAGTTGCTGGTCGTTGCGGCTGTCTGATTTTACGAGGCCCTGGTTGTCGCTTGGTGTCAGCCCATCTTTTTCGTGTTTCATAGTAAGGAGGAAGGCAAGGGAGTAGGATGCAGAGGAGGAGGAGGACGCGGACGCACCCATGCGTAGTTGAACTTGGTCTGGACTCCGACCATTTCGCCTTCCTTTTCGTACTGGGCGCGGAGAACCTGGAGTTCTGACGCCTTGAGGGGCCTGCGGCGCGAGGTTAGTCTACTGATGGTGCTGCTGCTCTCGAATGTGCAGATGGTATGGTCAAGGACAACAAAGACGTACGTTTCCGCATCGAGGGCGTCTGTTTTGCAGTCAGTCATCTGCGCGCAACTGTCCGGTGTGTGGTGTGGACTTACAAGGAAGATCGACCATCTTTACTCGGTTTTGCCTTGCGACTCTTTTCTTCTTCTTGACGGGTTTTGCGCAGAGTTTGGTGTTTCCAAATCGTTCGTGGAGAAAATGTTCAACTCTAGGTTATTTCGGTTTTTTTCGTTAAGCTATCCGGGTAGAGTGTTCGTAGGTGTAGGGTCCGAAAGGCTGGTTCACGCGAACATGAATGGATAATGGAAAATGGATAAACCTGCTTCTTGGGGGGCGCTTCTGGCGAGGGAAGAAGTGGCTGAAGCTCTGACATCTGATCGTAGCTAGAAGCGTCATGTGTGGCGTTGGAGGGGCTGATGACGACGCGCGACGAATGGGACGGACGGGAATGGAAGGTGTGGGGCCGGTGCGGCGGAAGCCCGGGGGTTCCAGTGGTCCGCGGGTCCAGTGACAGGTTGGACCACCCAGCAGTGATAAGGTACAGGTTGACAGGCTACAGGGCCGCCTCCACCCGCTGTAGATAGTCGTCCCGGTGATGCGATGTCCCGATAACAACAGCCCGATAACGTGGGCCTTGCTATGTTTGAATTTGTTTCCACCTCGCAGTGAATTCGACGACGAGACGGGACAATACGACCAGTAATTAATCCGTTGCACCACCTATACTACGCTTCTTTTGATTGATCACATCGCAACCCGATCACGACCCGACTGCGACATTCACGAAAGACGCATCCGTTTTTGACGACAGAGACACGACAACAAACTGAGCCGCCAAGATGCTTCTCGCAGAAGAGCCCGCGACGGTACACCTCTCTACCCCTCGTGCCCGAATGATGAAAAGCAACAGATCACTGACGTGTCGCGACAATAACAGCTCATCCACCACACCATCGCCAACTTCAACATCCAACCAGACAAGCAAGCCGTCGCGCGCATCAATGAAGCCATCTCCACACTCCAGCAGGCGCGCGACATGCGCATTCGCGAAGCCGAAACTGCCCTCAAGAGTTCGTCACCCTCCCTTGGCCATTCACGTCTTTTTCCAATTCTCTCCCCATACAAAGAGCTCCCCATACCTCGCCCCGGGACATATTCAACTGACCCTCGCGCGCAGAACTCTCCCGCCAACTAAACACAATGTCCTCCCAACACTCCGAACTCACCTCCGCGCACTCCTCCACCGCCCACGCCTCCGAAATCGCCCGCCTCGACACCACCAAGTTCCGCACCGCAAAAGCCGCCTCCGACGCCGAGATGGAAGCCGAGCGCCTCGCCCAGCAGGCCGCCGACCTCAACGCCCGCCTGCAGGAGCTCGAGATCCAAGGACTCGACGGCTCCGCCGACGACCAGCAGCGCCGCCGCGACCCCGTCGACGACGAGGTCCTCCTCCGCCTCAAAGTCTACCGCAGCCTTGGTATCGAGATTGAGCGCGACGGCAAGGACGGCGAGTTTAGCCGCGCCGTTGTGCGTAACGATCGCAAGGGCGACGTGCACGTCGTTAACATGGATCCCAAGTTCTCAAAATTCTTTTATGCAAATTACTTTTGGCAGACACTGTAAATGTCCGTCTGTATTTTTCGGCTAGTTGGGTGGGTGGCATCGTTCCTGTTGTTTTCTTCACTATTGGAGGGCGTTTGGGTGGACACGATTAAAGATACCAAATACGTAAATAGGTGGGTTACCTTTTCGCGCTTAAGCCTTCTCACAAACACGGCAAGGATCCCTGAAGTGAAGTCGATATATTGAGGTCTGTAAGACGGATGAGATGGGTAGCAGCCGATCCCGATGACTCCTCGGAGTCCAGCTAGTAATTGCCCGTTTCGTGGGCAAATCGCCTAAGCGTGCGTACTTTTGCCTGATCAAATATTCCCCATTGTCGATGGCCCGTTTCTACCTGGCCACCCTCCCACTGCCCGATCCCGGGCCGTTCCAGCTGTGACATAGGAAGACACAAATAATTCTTACACCTCCCGCTTTTAGGGACCTGCTTTTCGCCCAACCATCGTCTTGCGCGAGTGATTTTTATATAGGATGATGTTTTGTTCCTTTTGGTAGACTGCTTGGAAGGTGGTGGGGATGCAAATTGCAGCCTATGCAACCGCCGTCTTTCTCATCGCTTTTGCGGATAGGCTGGGAAAGTAGTCACCATCGCCCATATCTAACGACGTGAAGCCGATGTGCGACGTGTTTGTCGGCGTTCGCGCCCTTGAGCTGTTGGGCGACACAACGACATAACCTCCTCGATTGCTCTCGGGGCTTCGGTTGCGGCCGCCTTTCATCATCAGATAGCCGTCGCCGCCGCCAGGCGTAGTAGGTCCTCCACTGGGACTGCGGTGGTGATGCCTTTGATACTGGCGGTCCGGTAGTTCGAGACGCGAGTTGATGGTCGTCCAGAGCTCGTCGTCATTTCCTGTCCCCAGACGCCAGCCTCCGACTCCCTCGTAATCACGGTCGATGCCAACGGAAGGAAATAAACCGATGCCTCCGGACTCCGAGATGGGTGTGATGGTTCCGACGGAGTGGGCGGACGCGGACGAAGGTCTGCGGGTGCGACGGCCGGTCGAGCGACGTGTGGGAGTCAACGATGGGGATGGGCTGCCGGACGCCGGAGCTTTGGCGGCGTACGACAGGTAGCGAGGACGACCGGTAATGTACGACGGTAGCAGAGACAAAGCCAGGTCGAAGTAAACGAGAATGACCCGGAAGATGAGCACGGTGAATGCCAGCGTCGTCGTGATACCAGCGAAGATGGCCAGCGGGACGGTGAAGAGGAAAAGAAAAGGCACGATAATGGCATACATGGGGTTGATGAGAGCCATGATTGCGGTCGTGGGACGGAGAGAGAGAGAGGTACGTGACGGCCGGTTGCTCTTTGGGGACCTCATTCACACATCGTCCCCTCGTGCGATTCTCTCGGTTTGTTGGGTGGTGGAAATGCGGTTTTTCTGCTTGGCCGACGCAGGTGTGGAAACCAGTTGTGACCGGTATCTCCTGGTCACTGAGTCGTATGATCCCCTCAACGTCGTTCGGTCGGTGGTCCGATCGTTCGATATGGGTGCGATTCCCCTGCCCACTGACAGTCGTGTCGTGTCGCTGTGTCCCGTGATCACTTTCTCTCTTGCCAGGGAAACGAAACGAGCAAAACAAAGGTGGATGAAGGACGGACAGCTGGCGGCTTTGTACGGTTGGAATGGTTCGCAGCTGCGAGGAATGGGGGCACGTAAAATTCAAAACCAAGACGGTACGGTGGTGAACGGGAGAGGTATGCTGTAAGAGTATGGGATGAGACGGAGGCCGGGAGCGAACTTTCGAACCTTGAGATTGGTGGCAGGCGGCAGCGGCAAGACCAGCTGAAAGCGTGGGAGAAGCAGCAGCAGTGCCTCGGAGGGTCTGAACTGAACCGAGAGCAGATTTCGAGGTATCGTGCTGGTAGGTAGGGGTGGTGGCAGTCTGCAGTCTCATCCAGTCCAGTCGCATACTTTTGGACTCTGTTTGTGGCTTTCACATGTTCACAGGCAGGCCGGGAACTCGAGGCTAGCGGCAAAGCCTACACTAGCACCGCCCTCGTCTCCCTTCCCTTGTCCTTGTCCTGGTCCTGGTCCTGGCCTGGCGTGTCTTGTCGGAGGGGTTCGATGCAGTGCGACGCTACCTTAGCAGCAAGAACATGGAAAATTATGGAGAAGCCGAGCATGCGCTATCGGGAGCTACAGGGTCTCCAGGGATCACTACAGCCGTTGCCAGTGGCTGGACGCGATGACGATGGAATGGTTGGCGTTGGTTTGCTTTGTTATGAATGGCTGCCCGGCCAGTGTCGTCTTCGTTGCCCTGCTCTGATGCTCTGCCCTGCCCTGCCCTGCTCTGCTCTTGCGGTGCGGTGCGGTGCGGTGCGGTGCCTTGCGTGTCTACGTAGAACTACGACTGTGTGTGTGGCATGATGGTGCTATTCTGTCTCTTCTTCACTTCCTCGCGCTCGAGCTCTGAGAGCCCGGGGAGTTTTCGTTTGCTACGTACCGGGGGCGTCGGGAGACGAAGAGCTTGCAACTTTCTATCCACCCTTCTGCAGGGCAGGCAGACAGGGCGGGGCCTGAGCTCTCTTTTTCGTTTACAAAGGGTCGTCCTCTTCAGCAGACTCTGGACCGTCCGATCTTGCTGCTCAAATCAAGTGCCCCGGGGAACAGAGTTTGCAGTTCCTGGACGGTGGCTCCCATGCTTCCATGTGAAGAGAGACTTGTCTCTGGCGGACAGAAACGGCTGTGGGGGCAAGCGGGAAAGAAAGTTTGCCGGGTGAATCAGTGACTGGACTTATGCGCCTACTGTGTACAGTCTCGAGAATCCGTCAATTCCACCAGGCCATGCTGCCGTAAGACACGGTGTTGCTGCGGGATAGCCCTGGCCCTGACGGCCAGTGACGGAAGACGAGAGGTCTTGGCCTCCGGACTTGGGATGGGGATGTTGTGTGTGTGTGTGTGTGTGTGTGCACAACTAGTTGGAGAGGGTGGGCACTCGTCGAGTGCGCCGATTTCCCGTTACAGCTGCAGTGCGGCCATTCCGGTGACGAAGATGATGAATGCGATTGCAACATGAGCACGAACTGGCTGCATTGGCGAGGGAATACGGGAGTTTTTCAGTGAATGAGATCAATTCTCCGACAATGTTAGATTTCTCCGCATCCCCAGACTCCAGACCAGACTTTAGACGTGCCGGGGTTGTGATCGGGATCAGGATCAGGGTGGATGTCCTACACTAATAGAAGAGGAGCATGTCTCTGGGGAACAACAGGGGAGACGTTCCGAAGAGAACACCCCGCAGATCCGGACCGCGGGAGAGTAGCGAAGCTCTCAAGACTCTCCAGTCAAGTGCTCTCAGAGACGAGTATTGGTAGACGACATGGATGAGGCAGGCGGCACATGTTGAATGCTCCATGCATGTGTACGTGTACAAAGAGTCTAGCGGCGTGGTGTGTTTAGTTTAGATGCAGAGGGCAGAAGAATCGTGTGGAGGTAACGTTATGTGGGTGATTATTTAGCGTTCTCGAGGCCCAGATGCTCCTGGGTCGCAGGTCGGTGTGACTGAAGTGGTGGAGGAGCCTGGCAGAAGATTGGGCCGATGTCGATAACAGCGCGGAGAGGCAGCGAAGATCCCTCGCGACGGCGAAACACTGTTGGCAGGATGTCAAAGTTCCATTGACAAACCACGCAACGTCGTGGGTTCGGCGTATCGCGAATCAAGGTGGGCCCCTGACGGCGGTCTGGATCCCCTCACCTTCCCCGCGACATGGATATCATAACCGACTCTGGACTCTGGGGAGCAAAGCATTCAATAGCTGGGGTGCATGGTGGGTTGTCTGGAGCACCCACGTCCTGCGTTCCGCGTGATGCGCATTCTGCGTAGAAAATCAGACACAGCAGCCGAAAAGCATCGAGGGTTTCTCCAGACAAACACACCGGCACGTCCACTCGCCAGCGTCCGGGCTGGATGCTGGGTGCTACTGTCAATGTGGAATTTTGTCGATACTGGTCGCGCATCGACGCCAGTCGGTCAAAGACAAACGCCACAGCAGAGGCTGGCAGAAGGACCAACGAAAGCTAGAGCTCCCGTCCAAAGCTTCAGGTCGATACAGCTCCGCATGTAAAGGAAAGTCGTGCACAACTATACCTGACAAGGTAGTCGCAGATGTCCATACTTGCAAACATGTCGCAAAGACCGCAGCGGGGCCCAGGCTGGACGACGACGCATCCGGCTCGTCGTTCTCGTCTCCCCCTAGATGCAGATGCAGCTTGTTAGCGGGGCAATAGGAAAATAGCAGGCTGCATTAGACTGGCAGCGGGGGCCCTCGGGCTTGATCGTGTCTGTATTCCATAGACGCGATTCGTGAGCTGAGAATTGGCCGGTGAGAGTCGTACGGGCGTTGGGGTTGCCGTAGCTGTAGCTACTCCGTGTCCGTACAGGTAACTGTCTTCTGCTGTCGTCAAGTCTGTGTTGTGCATGGCGGCGGGCAGAAGTTCTGCAACGTTGCCATGTTGCAAGCGACACCGTCGTGGTATCGTTGCTGTGATGTTGTGTCCGAGATTCAGTAGCAGGCTTCAGGTACCTTATTTGAACAGTCGGACTGCGGAGACATGCGTTATTGGTATGGGAGAAGGCACAGTGCATACATACTCTCTGTATCCGTGGAATCATGTAAGATGGGAACATCACGAATAGTATCAGTTTGTCAGGTAAGACAC
The DNA here is from genome assembly GCA_004366825.1 of Colletotrichum spinosum. Classification (NCBI taxonomy): domain Eukaryota; kingdom Fungi; phylum Ascomycota; class Sordariomycetes; order Glomerellales; family Glomerellaceae; genus Colletotrichum; species Colletotrichum spinosum. The sequence continues at coordinate 420,906 of QAPG01000834.1, forward strand.
CTCCTGGCGCCTGGAAAAGCCGGACGAAAAGGAACAGAATAGAAGTGCAGTCAAATCATCCTCGAAAGTAAGGCAGGTAGCGACCTAAGGTCAGGTACCTACGTACTCGTCTTTCCTTTCCTGCTACCGGGAGTCCAAGTGCAAGTGCAAGTGCAAGTGCAAGTGCAAGTACAGAGCAGGTGCAGTCAGGGTCTCGATGTCCGGGTGTCTCTTTCCTGCGCTTTCCCTCCGTATTGGCCCGCGGTCTGGCCTCACCTGCACTTGCCTGCACTACACTGGACCAGACTTGCACCTGTGCTTGATCTTTTTTGAGGTTTGCGGAAAGACCGGAGCTGGAGTTACCAAGTTCAATTATCTGTACCTGCCCTTTAACATTCTGCCGGTGGCAAGGGAAGCTATCGAATCTCACCAGCCATTGCTTTACCTCAATCGAACCTTGGGGTTTTCCATCCATGTTGGTTGTTGCTTGACTTGGAAGCATGCATTATAGCAATCCAGCTCGGCACCTCTTTTCTCGCATCCAAATAATCCACACACCAATTATCATACCGGTGATTGGGTGCCTACACTAAGGTACCTCACGTAGGTGAATAAGTAGTTACAGTAAGGCAGGTTGACCTCACATCGCAGGTGTCCCACTAACTGCCCGTTTCGTTTCAGCTTACGCTTCGGCCGAGTACATGCAGCCCATTTCTCTGAGTACAGTAAGGCACTTGCCGAGTGCCCCCGGCATCCTCAGGTACCTAGCAGCCTCAGGAACTTACTACCTATACTAAGGTACTGCCTTACTGCACGCTGTAAAAGCCTTGACTATCCGTACATGCTGGCATCAACTGCCACGGCGTCATTGTGTCTCTATCAGCGACGCAACAAATCCATTCAACATCGAGATCCACCACAAAGAATCCCCTGATTCTGCTCGCGTGTGGTGGCCTCACTCCTCATTCGCCTGCCTGGCGTTCGTCTTTTAGCCTCTTGCGATAAGACGTTACTCATCAATCCCCGTCTTTTGTTTCGTCAGCCCACACCTTGACGTAAAGCTGCACGCACACATCTCTGTACCCGATTCCGACAGCACACCTACCCAGAGCGCCGTCGTATTCGCAAACGACCGTCACCCAGCGCCCTGTCTTAACCAAGTACAGCTTATCGTGTCAACGAGCAACGTTTCCGTTCTGCCTTGACCCAGAGACACCGTTGCTCGTCCGCACTCGGTATTCAAGACGCTCCCGGAGGATCCAGCCATTGAAATCAGAGCATTGACGGCCGTCACGCCTTCACAAACACCAAAGAAACCGTCCAACAATCGCCTTTGAGCCTCAACTTGACAAGCATTGATTCTGTCCGTCTTACCTAAGCGTGACCTTCGGCCATCCCCGCATAGCTCGCCGCCGGTCGTTACCGTCGTCATTCGTCACGTCTTCCCCGCATAGCTAAACCGACGTCAGTCGTCGCCAACACCACCTCAAAATCCAAGCCCCAATCAGTCGCCAAACAGCCCAGCCCGCCATGTGTGGCCAGCACGATACCCGAGATGCTAACCCCTCCACTGCCGTCACTCCTGCGTCGTCCTCGTCGGATCCTTTTCCCTGGAACCATGGCATCTACGATGCCCATTGCCACCCAACGGACACCCTGTCCTCCATCGACGCCATTCCAAAGATGCGCGCTGCTGTTCTGACCGTCATGGCCACCCGCAGTCAAGATCAAGATCTCGTCGCAGACGTGGCCGCATCCCTTGGCGTGCGCTCCAAGTATGAGATGTCGCAAGGTCGTCTGATCCCATGCTTTGGCTGGCATCCGTGGTTCTCCTACCAGCTCTTCGACGACACCGTGCCCGAGGCTGAGAGAACATTCCGCGAGGGCCAGCCTGACGCAAAGGACCGCCACTACCACGCCGTCCTAACACCCGTCCCTGAAGACCCCAGCTTTCTTGACGCCCTGCCTGCCCCGCGCCCTTTGTCCGCCTTCTTAGGTGATACAAGAGATCGTCTCCTGGTCCATCCCCTTGCTCTAGTCGGTGAGGTTGGTCTTGACAAGGCCTTTCGCCTGCCCGAAGGATGGTCCAACAACGATGAGAGTTCCCGTGACCAGACCCTGACCCCGGGTGGCCGTGAGGGGCGTCGTTTGACTCCTCAACATGTCAAGATGCCCCACCAGGTTACCGTGCTGAAAGCTCAGCTGGCGCTCGCCGGCGAATTAGGGCGCGCCGTTAGCGTCCATGGTGTCCAGGCCCATGGCCTTCTCCACGATACTCTGGCGAGCCTCTGGAAGGGTCACAAGAAGGAGGTCATCAGCAGGCGTCAAAAGAAGCTCGTGGCTGAGGGGGCCGAGGACCCTGATTCTGACGACGAGGTTGACGAGGTTGACGAGGATGACTACGGCAAGAGACGCGTGCCGCCGAAGCCATACCCTCCGCGGATATGTCTCCATTCCTACTCTGGACCTGCTGAGATACTGAAGCAGTACACTAACCCAGCCATTCCTGCACGGATATTCTTCTCCTTCTCTTCTGCCATCAACCTCGGTACCAAGGCCGGCGCCGACAAAATTGTTGAGGTCATTGAGGCGTGTCCAGATGACAGCATCCTTGTTGAGAGTGACTTGCATATTGCTGGGGAAGAGATGGACACTAGGCTGGAGGAGATGTACAGGAAGATTTGTGATATCAAAGGGTGGAAGCTGCAAGACGGTGTCGCGCGTATAGGCAAGAATTATCGGGAGTTCATCTTTGGCTAAGGAGGTTCGAGTAGAGTCCACAGACATGGTTTGTCTTGAAACCCATGACGATAGCGTCTCGAAGCGATATGTTTCACTGCAAAGTGCATGGTAAGGGAGCGGTATAGGCAATAGACGCGACACTTTTCTTCTTACATGAAATAGAACGAGGACATGGTGATTGATATTCACAATGCTTCGTGCTTGAATTAGGAATCTTGAACGAGAAACTTGTGGGCATTTGCACCCGTGACTCACGTACATATATGTAGCGGTTGACGTGTATACTTCAATGCTCTCATTACACCCCGGCCAAAATGATGTTAGCCTTCTCGAGGCTCGCTAATTGTGAGTCTACGTGCCATGAAATACCATCTACCAACACCACCACATCCCTTTTGCAAAAGACGAACCAGATGCGAGAAGCCTCTTCTTGTTTTTCAATTAGGTATGTACACAGAAAATGACAACAGACGACAAAATAGACAGGATATCTCTAGGAACAAATAGAAAAGTATTCGGTAGATACTGGAAAACTACGTCTTGGAAGTCGTATCTCCCAGAACATCGTCCAAGCCCACCGGCCCATCAGATACGCTGGGCGTGTACACGCTGGAACCGGGCGAGTAGCTGCTGAAGCCGTCGGAAACGACAACCTCGGGGGCGGCTTCGTCGTAGGTGGGAAGAACATCGTCGCCCATATACTCGGCGAAAGCCGTCGTGGGACTGGGCGGGACGATCTGCTGCTGCTGCTGATGATGATGTTGAGGAGAAGGAGGAGGCAGAGAGGAGGAGTGTTGACGCTGCTGTTGCTGCTGGGCGAAGAGGAATTGTTGCTGCTGACGGCGAGCGCGGCCCTCTTCGGCGGCGACGAGTTCAGTCACGACTGTAGCGGCGTTGCGGAACTGGGTGATTTCGGACGTCATGGACGAGCGCGGGTTGTATGGTTCGTTCTCGGTGTCGGAGAGGGAGTGACCCGAGAGGAAGGCGCGCTTCTCCTCGTCCGAGACGACGGGGGCGCGGGAGAAGAGGTTGAGGAGGGATTCGAGGACCGCCGTGTCATTACGGGAGCGGCGGGAGCGGTTTTGGTGGTTGCGGCGGCGGGGTTTGGCGGACTTGGTGAGAATGCGAAAGCGGAATAGAAGGGCGAAGAGAAGAAAGAAGATTCCGCCGAAAGCGAGTTTCAGGGGGAGAGGCATGGGTGGGAGGGGAGGAGGATGGGGTACGCCATGTCCGATGTGAGGGTGAGAACCGTGGTGGTCTCCAAAAGGAGCGAGGGGGTGCTCGTGTTCGTCATCGGGGGGTCCAGGAGGAGGAGGAGGGGGATCACCGTGGTGAGGAGGTTCGTCGAACGGAGGCGAGGGAGGGGGGCCGTGGTGATGACCACTATGGGGAGGTTCATCAAAAGGAGGCGGTGGCGGGCCGTGAGGTCCATCATGGCCGTGGTGAGGAGGACCGCGGTGCTCGTCAGGACCGCCGGGAGGCTTACCCTTGTGAGGCGGAGCGCAGTGGCAGAATCCAGGAGGCGAAGGAGGAGGCGGAATAGTGTGGTTTCCGTGGTTGTGTTTGTCGTGCTCGGCGAAGGGGTTGTCACACGTAGGGGCGGGGTGGTGGTGTCGATGACCTCCCTTGCCGAAACCGTGGAAACCGCCGCGGAAGCCCCCCCCGATGCGGTGCATGAGGGTGTCGAGAACACACTTCAGCGAGTCGCAGTCGCGGAGCGCGCGGTGGCGGGGAGAGATGCCATGGTGCTTCTCCAGGCGGGCCTCCTTCTCGTGGACGAGGTGCTTGAGGTGGTGAATCTGCCGATGCAGACAGTCGAGGTCGCGAAGTTCGGCCTCGATTTCGGGGTTGTGTTCACGGTGAGAACTGCCATGGTTCGGGCGACGAGGAGGGGACGCGGCCTCTTCGTGGTGGTTGCCGACACGGTGGTGAGGCGGAGGAGGGAAAGGGGGGTCGTCGAGAAGACGGTCCTCATCGTCGCCAGGGCGGGGACGGTGGCCCTGCCAGCCAGGAGCCGGACGCTCGGCAGAAACGCTGACGGGACCGGCGACCTCGATGATGGCAGCCGGAGAGGTTTGACGGAAGCGGGCGACAAAACCAACCTCTGAGGAGAGAGAGCGTCCAGCAAGAGACTCTAGGTTGAAGCGGAGGAGCTGCTCGTCGTCGGCGCAGGTTGTGGTCCAGGAGGCGATGAAGGTGGAGCCGTCGTGGTCGCCAGCGAAGGTGCCGCGGCCGAGAGTGTGACCGCCCTGGGAAAGGGGGTTGTCGTTCACGCGGATGTTGGGATAAGCGCAGGGAGAGGGGGCTTCGAGGACCTCCAGGTGAAGTGTCTGTTGGCTGTTAGTGGACGTTCGTGAACTTGAGAGCAAGGTGTGACTTGCGTATGGCTGCGGCTTGTCCTCATCGAAGCCTGGAGGAATTTCAAAGGTGACAAAGGTCGAGGGTGAGGCATCTGGACCAGTTGGTCAGTACTTGATGAGTGAGATGTAACATGAGGTGAAGGTACCTTTGATCTTTTCAATCTCCATGCGCGAAGGAGCGGCGGAGACCAGGGCCGGAGCCAGAAGCAGAGCCTTGGCCAGGCCACGCATGATGGCGGGTTTTGCTGGAATGCGACGGAGTTGCACGGATAGAATGCCTCGATGTTTCTATTTGCAACCCTCGAACAAGTCCCGACGTCGTCTCCTTCACCGGCGGAGAAGAGTGGCGGAGAAGAGTTGTATTCAGCCGAGTTGGTCTGTTTGCCTGGAAAACGGGCCGTTGTCGTCGTACGTGGAAGATGAGAAAGCGTGGTAAATCAAGGTAGGATAATCAAGGTAGGATGGGTACAGGGAAAAGCCGGCGTGATAAATGGCTGCCTGGCTGGCGTACGTGTATCGTTGGATCCAAAGGTGGTGGTATGGTGGTGATGGCCGGTAGTGTGTTGTCTTACACTGTCCTGTCGATCAATATGTCCAGTACACGAAGTCCACCGCTGACTGATTTCCTTCAACTCTCGCAACGGAATGAAACAACGAACGAACGAAGATATTCCCAATCCTTCACAAGACGAGTACAGATGGAGAGAAGCAGGAGGAGAGGAACAGGAGAGACTTGGAATCGAAGGTACTAAACAAATTAAAAAAGCAGCAGGAAAGGACTACGCGTCCATGGTCGTTCCTACTGTCCTTCTCCTTGCTCCATCAAAGACGTTCCGTATCTGTAAGGTACATTGGGGCTGCGCAATCACCCGCCGCGTAAGTGTACCTTAGGTAAGGGACCTTGGGTGGTCCTCTGACCCGGCAATGCACCAATCAGCGTCGATGAGCTTACGAGTCCTCTCCTTCTTCAGGCGTGAAAGTACTGAAGTACCGCCATGCGCCGTGCTGGACCGAGCGTCGGGTGTTCCACAGGTCCTGGACCAACGAGGCATGTGGCCAATCAAACTGCTCAAGGGAAGGCTAAGCATTGGGTGGACTGGTGGGGTTGATGCGAATGCTGCCATTTCGTGGGCAGCCTGCGCCTGTTACTCCGTACTCAGTGTCCTTTTTTCTTTCTCTGTTCTCAGCACATCATGTTAGTGTAGCTCCACCGCGGCTTAATTAGCGCGCTGCAGTCCCTGTCAGTACGCAGTGCAGCGCAGCAGGCACTTTCGGAACGTGGGGTGACCTACCGGCCTTGTCCCGAAGCGCTAAGAGACGAACTCCCCGGTCTTTGAGCCTTTTGCTGCCAATCCATGGTGTTTCGGTACTAAACCCGTCGTCGACCGGGATGAGCAGGTGCAGACTGCGGGAGTGGGCGGTGATGCCGCCTCCTCTAGGAATAGATCAAGGCTTTGCATGTGGACTGATCTTGTATCCATCCTGGCTGGTAGTGGCGAAGCTGTGATGCCGCCGCTGTGGGTGAGGCAAAGGCGAGGACCGCGTCTAACTTCTCCCTGCTACATCGATTGCCATGGCCACCTGGTTCGGTTCATACTCTTCAGAAAGTCTCATTCATTACCCTATCGTTATGTCTCCTAACGGGTACCGTTAGATAATAGTGTACAGACAGATGTAGTCAAATGGCCCAGACCCTACAGGAGATGAATCGCCGTGACATCCCAAGCCCACGACGCCGGCCTCGCACCGCTATACAGCATGCAGATGGGCAAAACAGAACCAGATACGCAGAGCGCTTACTCTGAACTCCGCACTCTGCAGAGTACCACCCACTGCAATAGTCTCCGTCGTGTCAGTCACTGACTGTCGCTACAACAACAGATCCTTCAATACTTGCACACGCGCCCGAGCCACGTCAGACCCCTGATCGCCTTCACCCATCAACTCCATGATCTGAATCATGCTCGCTGTGACACGTCGTTAGCCTTCCACGGCATCATCGCCCAAGACCACGGGACGGAAGACGAGAGGCACTCACATATATCCCCCCGGGCCCTGACAAAGAGAGGATCCCTCTCCGCCGCCTCTGCCGCTACCGGATCCCTCCCCGTCTCGCGGAGCACACTGCCGATGCACAGCGCCTCCAGGAACGCTCGGTGGTTGAAAACCCACCACACACGGGCCTCGAGCTCAAAGATGTTGAAGAGTAAAAAGAATGAAGTGATGGCCTCATGCGCCGCCTCCAGCGTGCCGCGCACGTTGACGGGCACGTCGGGGCTCTCCGACGCGTGCACCAGCATAATGTTGTGGTGGTAGTTGCTTGTGAGGAAGAGCGTCTGCCGCACCACGCGCTTGTTGGTACGCGCGAGCGCCGTGAGGCTGTCCGTGTCCCATGACCGGAACACATCAGGAAACGACCGATACACGGCCCGGAAGTCGGCCACGAGCTTGGACTTGTGCCGCGCCGTCGTGCAGATGGGCATGTCGAGCGACCGCGGAGAGCAGATGGTTTCCTGCACGAGGTTGGCGAGTGTCCACGATCCGCGGATGTAGGCAATGTCGGTGGGGTCGCTGGCCGCGATGGCGGAACCGTCGTCGAGGAGATCTTCGACCGAGACATCTGTGTGTGTGGCCGACGGCGGGAGGGGGAGAAGAACCGTCAAGAAGGTGTCTTGTAAAAGGACAGCCTGCCAGAGCTTGCGGCGCTGCTGCTTTTCGAATATGCTGGCTTCAGGGGTTACTGATGACTGTTAGCAGGTTGGTGGGCGAACATGGCCTTCTAAAAGATGCGTACCAATGTTAGGATCACGATGAAGACCCATGGCATAGGCCTGGCGGATGAGTATGCCCGCGAAGGCCCAGCCGTCCGAGGCGTGGTTATCATTGATGAGAAAGTACGTCAGCCTGCCTCTGTTAGTGTAGCCCCTGAATCGGTCAAGAAGATGCTGCGTCACTCACAACACCATGGCCTGGATGGACCGCAGCGACGCAGCACTCAGATAAGAAAACATGCGCAAGGCCTGATTGCTGGCCGAAGCGTAAAACTCGGCCGTCTGCTTTCCATCCTTGGGCGAGGTCGATGTCACAAACTGGGTGCCCAATGCTAGCATCACAAAGATGAGTCCGATGAAGGCGGCATCCACACGGTTCTTCTCCTCTGTGCTCATACTCCAAAAGTGCTCGTAGTCGGCGTAAAATGTCTGCCTGTGCATCATGGGGTACACCGGGTCGACGCACTCAAAGTACTGCGCCAGGAGGATGTCGGCCTGAATCTTCTCTGGCAGCACCGAGATGACCTCTGGCAATCCGCCCTCGCACGTCCAGTAATTAGCAAAGGGATGCTCGGAGCCGATCCCAAAGACGTTGCTCGCGGTCGGGAGAGAGTAGGGCACGTTGGACAACAGGCCCGTCGACGAGGAGAAGGCGATGGATCCAACGGAACCGCGCGACGTGAAGCCGCGACCCTCGATGAGACCCCTGTCGGCGATGTTCGGGATGGTGTTGACGTCCGACGGCTTCTTCTTTGGCGGTTTGGTCATGCGACGGCCGTTGGTGGCCGACCTTGTCGTCTCCCTGCGTGTGTGTTAGTTGGGCCGAGTTTCAGCGCTATTGCGATTTAAACTTACTCGAGAAGGTTCGCAACGTGGGCATATTTGCATTCCGTCTGACGTTTGATGCAGGCCAGGCAATGAGGTCTACCACGGTCGCACTGTTGTCAGGTGTCAGCGACATACATGGAGCCTTCATTTCTTCCGTGTCCACGAGGCGATACGAGAGCATCCGAGTCCTCTCCCGACAACTGTGTCAGGCACAACCCGGACAGGGTCCGAGAAATCAAGGTTCCGAACGCGTGCGAGCCACGTGCGGCAAGCATGACTCTCTCGTCGCCGGTGTGTCCGTCAACTGTAAATAGCAGTTCGAAAGGGCTGATCGAGACGCGCAGTGTCCGATTCTTCAGGGTCTAGACTTCAGACCAACATCGCCGACGGACCACGGTAGACCATGGGGGCATCGCCATGCAGTGAAGGTCAGGCCAGACATTGAGATTCGGGAAGAAAGCATCGAAGAAAGCAAAATGCGTCCGTCCAACGCGAACAAGTCGCAGAGAGGTAGTATAGGGAGGTAAGAGTAACATAGTAATAGAAAGCCTTTTTTTTTTTTCGTTGTTTGAGGAGCGCTCGGGGGCCAACACAAGGGGGGGAACAGAAACAAAGGTCAATGCAGGACAACCAGCACGCAACGCACCTTGGTCTTGCGCTCGACGCACTCGTGGCAAGACAGGGTTGGTTTGTTGCGCTTCTGTTTCTTCTTTGGCGGCCCGTCAGATGGCGTCGCCTGGCCATCGGGGCTGGCCGAGTTGTCGTCGATGCTATCCTCGGTCTTGATGTTGTTGCTATAGGGGTAGCTATGGGTGGGCGGTCCTGCTTTGGACGATGTTGGCGTGCCAGACAGCGAGGTTCCATCGCGTGCCGCTGTCGTCAGCGGCGGCAGGCGGCCGTTTTCTGAGGCTGGAGAGGCATAGATTGTTGAGGCCGAGTTCGGCGTGAACGGCTGTTGCTGGTGCTGGTGCTGGTGCAAAGGGTCTCTTGGCGGTGCCATGATGGCGACAGTCAAGCAGTCGATCAATCGACCGGTGCTGCAGCTGATGACGAGAATTCCCGTTCCAGGATCCAATCCTTTGCCAACGTTGGTTCCAATTGAATCGATTCCTCGTCGCCAAATCGGTCTGCCCCAATTGTGCCGTCTGGGCACTCCGTGACCGACACCGTCTCGGTCGCGCGGCGGTTCCGGGAGACCTTGAGTTCCAAAGCCCGCGGTCCGGAAAACCACCGGGTCGGAGGATCCAATTGATGGGACGTAATGGAATAGAAGACGGGAACACAAGCCTTCGGGCCGTGTAACGACAGTGGCCGTGAACCCGTCCGCCTCCGGAAATAAGAAATGGGCGACACAGGTGCCAGTGCCTGAGCCAACGTCTAAGCCTCAGCGTCCAGATCGGAGGATCTTTTGGTCTTGGTACGCTGGAAATAAACAGGTGATTGCGAGTGAGCAGCGAGGAATTGGGGGCGCGGCGTAAGGAAAAAAGATGGGAATAAGAAGGGAGGGGGAAAAGAGGCGGGAGGGGAACAGCAGCGTAGAAACATTACCTAGGCTGACTGACTGACCGACGGATGGATTTGACGAAGACGACGACGACTGACCGAAAGAGAAATGGAAGGGAAATAGGGAAAAAAGAGGGGAACCTCCTCAGCCGCTTCAGTCCAAGTCCTTCTGTACAGAGCAAGGTACTCTGTACTCTCTGCTACTGCCACTTAACTCGCCGTCGACGAACCGGCAACGAGCTGCTTCAACTCAATCGATCCATCAATGGGGACACGCACCACAAGATATGGACCTAGAAACACAATTGATATTGGCACCCGAAGCCTAGGAAGGAAACTTCAGTCGCCGCATAGCCCAGTCAGTCAGTCGTTCGCCTCTTCGCATATCGTCGGGCCCGAGCTTGCCCCAGAGTCCAGGGCAGTCCAGGGTAGAGCTTGCGCGCCATCCCCTGGAAGATCAAGATCTCGCCATCGCTTCAAGTTCGGATATGCTGGATGGACAAGGAACACACAGAGTTGTAAAAAAGGCAGGCAGACAGGCCACCACAAACCCAGAACCCATCACACGCAGCATTGCGCTGATGTGATCCAACCACAGACCACATTCAAGAAGCCAACGCCATACCAAGTGGCGGCGTTTCTGCTGCATCATCAACCAATCTCCAGCTCAGAGATGAAGCCCCGATTCATCAATGACCGAGGCCAACTGCCGGCCGCCGGTCGACGGATGGCATAGCAGGTCCAAAGCGGCAGAGGGCCATGCTGCGCTTTAGCTCGACTGGGCTAGGCTGGGCTGTCTAAGCTAGGATCCCAGTTTGCTTGGCCCATCATCCAATGCTCCATTGGATTGTGCATACAGAGTACCGTATGCAACGCCTGTCTTGTTTCGCGAGATCGAGCAGGATCGCTCGCCGTTGGCAAGCTTTCGCGTCGTCCCTCAGCCCACGAAAACACGGGGACTATTTCCTTGTTAACTTGGCTTCTGGATTACGGGTCTTGGCAACCGTAGGACGTCCAACTTCTTCTACCATCCAGCTGCTGGTATGGTTTACACGTGCCTGACTGAATAGCTCTGACAGTGGACGAACAGAACACTACCTTGGATATGCAGACACTCAATCTATTTACGATGCTCTCCGGCAGGTCTCACAATCCGCTGGGGATCACCAACCCCGTCACTAAGCAAGAACTATGGCGGCGACCCATCAACTTGCCGGCCGGAACGCAGCGCAGCTCTCCCCCCCAAGCCAGGGAGGTGGTGGCTTTCCCACCCGCATCGACGTCACTAATGCAACCGGATTTCGTTTCCCACTTCGATCTAAACCTGGAAAGCGAATTCATTAGTAGCCGTCTCCTCTTCCCACCTCTTCCCAAGAGGCGTTTTTGCCATCCAGCAAGGACCAGAAGGCTTCCGGGGTTGCCTCTCACGGGTCTTGTACGAGCGATTTGTTGAGCATTCCGTCTCTTCTCGGCCATCAACCCGAACTGATACCTTGCCCCCGGCCGATATCGCCAGCCCACCCCTGCAGGCCCGCAACTACGCGGCCGCCTGCATGAACAGGTCGTTTGTGGACTTCAAGTATCTCACTCTAACTCTGACTTGCAACACCAAACAATCAGTGATCCGCGCCGATGGTTTAGTGGTAAAATTCTCCGTTGCCACCAAGCAGCGTCGGGGAGCCGGGGGTTCGATTCCCCCTCGGCGCATTCCTTTTGCTCTCCTACCTGTTGAATATCCATGATATCTACTAGCTTTTTGGTCTGGGGTGCTTTAAGGTTGGTTAGCTGCGATCAATCTTGTCCTAGGGGTTCTTGAACACGCAGTGGCTGCTGTGTCTGTGTTGGCATGAAAAGAAAGACGGGGTATAAGAGAAGTTGAAAGCTGGGGGGATTCATACCATGTCTCGCGAGTTCAAGTATCAGTGGAGAGAAGGGTGTTACTACAGCAGATTGAAGAGGAAAGAAAGGAAGAGACTTTTCAGTTACGTAGGTTGTTCTGATACTTTGAATGAGCCACTCGACAGCTGAAGCGAGTTCAACCTACATTGTGCCTAGGTTTCTCAAGATAGCTGCAAGCAGTCCGGATGCTATGCGTGCAGGGCCACTTGCTCTGGTTCGAGCCACCCAAACCCCCAGTGCACTTTGTAGAAAAGCTACGGGGAGAAGCTGAATTCCCATGACATTATTTGGTCTCGGCTCGACGGATGCTCAGAGATTCCCGCTGGGGTCCGGATTACATTGCTAGCACTCTCCAGCTGGGCTGTGGGTATACATGTGCCCTGTTTGCCGGAAGAATCCAGGCTCTGTGGCTCCTGATGTCTCTTACACACCACTGCACACTCTCGAAGTTCACTGGAAACTGTCAATGCACAAGAATGGGTGTAGCCGCTGCCCGCACATCCCAACAGTGCCATATGGCAATGTGATTTGTTGGCCAGCTGGGCAATTGACGCGGGAAACCAGAACCATCATATACAGCTGCCGCTGGCAGGTAGTAGGTTACTCGGGGACTGCTCTGCCCGGCCATCTTATGCCAACGACCTGACAGAAATACCTTGGGCCACGAAGCGGCGATCCGAGGTTCATTGTGCGTGGTGGGGGAACCAGCCAAGCCGTGGGATACAAAATCGTGGCCTTTGATGCAACAGAGCGAAGAATTAGGCAGTTGCGTCAAGCTTCCAAGCCTCCCGGTCTCGAAAGTCCCGGCATCTTGATGGCAACGATGGGGTGTGTGAGGAACCCGGGTGTTGGAACTTGCGAGCCGACATACGTTGCACTGCTTTCTCCATAGAGAATTAATCTGTAGTCAATTACAGGTCCCAAGCTGACATCGAATATGGAATGAAGTTGCTGCTATAAGATATGTGCTTCTCTCCCCATTTATAGGTTGCTAGCAATTTCTACCCATAAAGCCACAAGCTACCGGTGTGTTGACTCTAGTGTATGGATACGGGTCGAATTCGATATGGAATTCATCAATACGTGGACGCAAACGAGACCAAGTATTCCTTTGCTAGGGAACTGATCCCAGCATACTTGCTATCCTTCAAATAATGCTGGTAGATGTTGTCCTCAAGTGAATGAGGATGTGGCAAGGATCATGGTATACTACCAATGTTGGAGGAAGAGCATACAACCCAGGCTTTGGCACTACCACCCGACTTTTTTGAACATGCTGATACACTTATTCCGCTTCGGCTTGTGCTGGCTGCACTTATCGAAAACATGTACTACTCGTGAATGTGTAGTATCCAACGATGTGGTGGCTGAGCCAGGAAAGGGGCAAGACATCTTCAAGAGCGGTGAATATCCGGCCGACGCTCGGGTCAAGGTTCAATGGACATTCAAATAGATGGCGAGCTATAAGGCTGTCTCAGTGACAGAGGCAAGATGTCCACCTCGCTAGATGGCACAATTGCGTAATACTCGGCAAGTCCAACGAGACGACTAAGACACGTATCGAGCCCCCGAGTTCTCCTGAACGTATCGTTATAAGAAGCGTGTTTGGCTACATGTCTGCAAGATAAGTTTTGTACCTCCTTACTAGGTCATGGGAAACCTTTTTGCCTGATGATGGGCAGCTGTCAGTCATATCGGCGAGATACTTCGGTTGGACCATCTTTCATTACTCGAGACCGCATATTGGCCCCGTCAGGTACAGCCTTTCAAAGTGTCTTCCTCTTTTGGTTCTCTCGTAGGCTCTCTTCTCCATGTGCAATGCGTGCAGACTTTTGCAGGGGCCTATTGCTGCTCGGGCAGATGGGCGCCTACCTAACGATTATCCGGGCCCCGAAAAGTCAAACCAGCGGATGTTCATCTACACCGACAACCGCACGCCAGCTCATCATCAAGGATCCATTCCCCTTGCTGGCTCAAGCTCCAAAATGAAGCCTGCCTGCCTCCCTAGCTTCAACTTCCCCATCTTGGGGTTTCTCATAGTATCTTGCTCACCTTTTCCCTCGCGCGTCCAACGCGTCCCAATTCCACGTCGGCTCCCCTCCCCGTTGCCGCTCGAGGGATGCAGTGTTGGTGCATGCCGTATGGGGCCCAAAAGATGTGGACGGAAATGAAAAAAAAAATCTTGCCCGGCCCGAGAACCTCACAGTTGACCAGAAACTGCCGGTTTGACTGTGCCGGGGCCCAAAGTGTAAGGAAAGCTGGCGAGATTGCAACTGCGAGGCGGAGGTGAGAAGGCAAGCGAATCAAATGCCGTCGTGTGAGCATCCTTAAATATTGAGACGAGGTGGCTCATGCGAGTTGAAGTTTGCTCTCGACGGCCATGGAATGTGTAGATTCAGCTTAAGCTTAACCCTGTGAAGTAGATGTCGCAATCTACTTAATTACTCCGCGTTATGGAGAGAGTCCAACCAGTGGATGAGGTTTCACGCAGGCACTCATCACTTCACACATCTTTTACACAACAGTGCAATCAAACGAGAGATGCGTCCCGTAAGCTCTTAACGCCAGTTCAATTCAAACGGAATCGGCCTTGTCCGTCAATCCAAACTCCGAGTCATTAATCTCAGGTACTTCAGCTGGAATAGTGAAATCATGTCTTGCCTGCTCAGAGCTGCCCCGTATATCGCCAAAAAAAAAACAGCCTCTCCTAATTGGCTCGAGTAACGTCATGCAACTGAAGCGACGGTGATGAAGCAGACGCTATGCTATGCACATGTTTTTGTCGGTATCGTCGGTATGTTTCGACCCTTTCAAATGGCTCCCCCGTCCCCATCGATGCTTTTGGTCCCAATGCTCCTCGTCACCTTCGAGGCCGTGTCATTCATGAAATAGAAATATTTGCGTATGCTGTCGACTAGTGGGCCTGAGGAGGCGCAGCCCTCATGGCTCGCGTAGACCGGTAGTTAAGTCTGGGTGGGAGCTGGATCTCCATGTCTTCGATGCCCTCATCGTCCGCCTCCATGGGCCCGTCATCTGCCTCGAGGGGCTTGCTCATGTCCACCTCGACCGTGTTGGTCAAGGGTGTCTTGGTGTCGGCTTCAAGCTTTGCGTCAACCTCGAGCGTCCTGGGAGTGATGGGTGGGTTGCTGTCCTTGGCGGGCGTGAGATCCCGCCGCATGCTTGTAGGTCGGAGAGTCCGCACCTTGTTCGTCTCGCTCACCGCCTTCAACAAATCCGGCTCCTCTCTCTCGATGCGTTGCAGCTCCTTGGCAGCAAGCTCTTTCGTCTCTGCCAGCCGTTGCTGAATGTTGCCGACCTCTTCGGAGCAGTCGCCCACGCGCAGAAACTGGTGAGCAGCGTGCTCGCACATGCCCTGCACATATTCAAGGTTCTTGTCGAGCTCGTCGTACGCTCCGGGAGTGTTGTCGCCCATGCCGCCGGCTTGCTGACCGGCTCGTGAATACGACGATCCCCTACCCGGTGGGCCCATTCGCCGAGTGCTCATGTACCGCAGCGAGGGGAGAGCCTCCGAGACGGTTCCGTTGCCCGAGTCCGCCTTTGGGTGGCCAGAGTCGTCTTCCTTATCTGGCACCTCAACTTCCGCTAGACGTTTAATCTGAGCCACTTTGGCCGCCATCTTGGCCTTTCGCATCAGGTTTCGACTAGCCGAGACGAACTTGACCAGTTCCTCGAAGAAGGTTTGTACGAACTGGTCATAGTAGATTTCGACCATCTCCTTCTGGTTGTACTTGGACGGCTTGTCCTCGGCCGAAGCAATCGATTCAGTGCGGTGGTGCGTTCTGACCACCGCACGCGCGCGAGCTTGTGCCTTGGTAATCGCTTGTTGAGTGTTCTTCAGCAGAGCCGAGGGCGTCCCGCTGCTCGGGCTTGAGGGTTGGGCAGTCGGGTTGGCCTCATCTTGAGGGGGGGTCTTGGGTGCCGCGACAGCTTGCGGCTTGTCTACTTCGGGGGCAGTCGTCGAGTCGTTTGGCGCAGGCGCGAGACCAGTGTTGTCGTCCTTGGGCTTCAGTGACTCTGTAGACCCCTTGTTCCTTATCGACCTCGCAGAGCTTCCAATGTTGAAAGCAGCCAACTCGATCTGGCGCTGGTCGATCTGATCTCCAAGCTCGTCCAAGCGTTTCACCCAGTCGGGAATGTTATTGATGATATTGTTGAGTGCGTCCATGACGTAAGGCCCGTCCTGTTCGGGCTTTGATGCAGTCGCTGTTGAATCTTTCGAAGGCGTTTGGTCTGCTCGAGGCCAAGTCTCAAACTATGCACAATTGCTAGAGTCGATCCTCACAGGAGGTAGAGTAAGCCTGCCGCCGCAGCAGTTGCAATAGGTGGTGGGGAGTGACCGAGTGTAATATGGGGCGCCGATCGGCACTGCGCTGTCGAGATGGAGATGGTTGAGGAGAGAGGCAGAGATCAGCGTCGGCCTAACGACAGAGCATTGTACGCGAGTGAGTACAGTTAACGTCTACTTTTCGAAGCTGGACGAGTTTGGGTGAGCTGGGGGGAGGGGACGAGGACGTCGGAGTGAATACAGCGTCACGTCAAATGGGGGGAGAGTTGGATTTAACCAGCTGGCAGCAGTTCTTGTGCTGGCCGTGGCTAGCAGGGAATCAACGGCGATGAGGGGCGTCGGGAGGAGAAAAGCCGCAAATTGGGGGTGAGTATGATCGGCAGCTAGCAAGGCAGAGAAAGATCTGCGCGGGAGTGTTTCCAGGCAGACTCGAGGAGGGTGTTTTGTGGGCGGGTGGGAAAAAGGAAGCAAGATACGGATGAATGGAAGAGGTAAGGGTTGTCCAGCAGGAAACAGCTGTGTTGGCAACCTGATCCTTAGTACTTGGTAGTATGCTGTAGAGTAATATGAAGTTCAAAATATTGGTGATTTGCGCCGTGTTACGGACAGGATTGGGTGGTGTGCGGAATAGTTCATGTACCGATTCTTGCTTGTTTGGTGTCGTGGAGAGATGGGGGTCAATGGCACTAGCTGAAGCCGCTAATGCTGCGAAGGCAAAGCGAGCAGACGAGGAGGATCAAGTCAAGCCAAAGACGGGTGGCTCTGGTGCCCCAGACAGGCGACGAGACGGTCAAGTGGGCTTCGAGGCGGTTCGTCTTTCGAGGCGCGATGGAGATTTGCCTTCAACGGTGTCCCAAAGAGTAAATAGATGTGGGGATGGTGTTTTGTGATGTAAAAATATAGCCAGACCAGATATAGAGCATATATGCCGCGTGTGGAAGAGAAAAGAGGAGTGTAGCAAGATGAGAAGGACGAGAAGGGATTATGAGAGCGAAGTTGTGCAATGCGAAAGGCGGTGGGGGGTGGATAGGACAAGGCAAGCCGGGGTGAGGTATGAGGTGTGAGGTGGGATGAGAGAGGCGAGAGGCGTGCGGCGTGAGGCGGCGCGAGGTGGGATGAGAGTAAGGATTGACAAGACAAGACGAGCTAAGTACTCTGTATTCTGCATTCTGTATTCTGTACAAAACCCCAACGCCCGGTTTGTCAAGAAGAGCGGAGGAAAGCGGCACAAAAAACGGAACGTGACTTGAGGAGCGCTTGTATGGAGCGAACGAACATGTCGTTTGTTTTGGTTGCGTGGTGTTGTGCTGTGCGAGGTGCAGACGCAAGACGCAGAGCGATGCAGAGCAAATGCAGCCAGAACAAAAAGTCAGGAGGAGAAGTAGCACGGTTCCCAGGCAAGCCAGGATCCTACTGCGATGCGTACTGCGTAGGGCATCGATTGACTGTTACTTGGACGTGGTCGACATGGCAGCGAGAGAACGAGACAAGGATGGCGCGCAGTGGGCGGTGGACAGTGGAGAGGAGACAGGCGACCGACGAACAAGGACAAGGGCAGCAAGGTCAAAGGTGAAGTCTCTCGCCTCAAATCACTGGGTGAGGATGAGGAGACGAGACGAGAGGAGGAGAGAGGACACCACCACTGCTGCAACACCACAACGAAGATGAAGAAACGCCCGTGGCGTGGCGTGGGGAAGAACGTGGATACCTTCTTTTAGGTGTACGATTAGTATACCATGTACGTATACTAGCAAGGCAAGGCAGGCACTTGTAGGTAGGTAAGGCACCTAGGTAGATGCTGCGGTGCCTGTGTACCTTACCCGAGCCCCTTCCCTCCTTCCCTTCCATGTCCTTCCGCAAAAGACGGGGGAGAGGGGAAGGTTCAAGGAAGGGCAGGAGAGGGGAAGAACGCACGCAACGCGGCAAGAGAGGACATCGTACTCCGTATAAAGTACACGATTAATAGCACGAAAACAAAGACAAGCACAAGTAACTGAATACATCCAGCCAAGTTCAATGGATAAGACGCAAGTGTGAGCGAGGGAAGGTGCTCTACACGTACCAATTATTCTTTGCTCGCCTTCCTCCTTTTCTGGAGTGGAAAAAAAGGGTCGATCGGGATAGAGCGACATGAGGACGGGAAGCAGCCTCCCACTGCAGCTGTTTACTCATCCTGTCTTGACATTCAATCCCAACCACTGCAGCTTCAATCCAACTCGAAGCACCTGTTCTCACATCATCCGGTACATAGAGATGAAACCTGTGCAGCAGAGAATCGGTAGCATGACTTTACCAACAACGACGAAAAAATAGGCACGAAATGGAACAGACACACCGTAGCAGGGGTCCCCGTCAGCCCTGCACTTCACCTTCCAGAGCCTAGGTACATCGCTTGGAGCCACGGTGGCGCTGTGTCACACTTCTCCTGCGTACCTACTGCGTACCTAAGGTAGGTAGGTAGGCAAGGTATGTATCCGTAGATACGTCCCATCCATCATCGGAAGGAAAGACGGGCGCTAACGACGGATCGAAGCCACCTTCCCTTCGCTTCTGTTTCGTCGCCAAAAGATTCTGAATGCTGACACCGTCGTCACTCTACACAACTATGGCCGATGATTTCAGACGACGCTCTCAATCGATATCAGCCCGTTTCCATGTCAAGTGTCTCCGTCTCGCAATCTTTCTCCATTTTCTTGCGTACGCAAGGTCCAACCCTCGACGGGAGATACACCAAGGTACGGCCCACGGGAGTCGGCTCCAGGATGCTTGTCTTGACCGAACGCTTAGCCATTCCGAATCCTACCGGTGAGGAGCAATATCGTACTCTTCTTTTTTGGTCTCTCGTATACCAGTCCTAAAAAGAATCGTATTGGATATGGATACAGTACCGTGTGCTATCCGCTTCGGAGCGGCGAACAGTCTCAGTACTGCATTTGCGGCCGCTGCCCGAATCCACTGGAGATCTGACGCCAATTACGACCGTCTGCGCACATTTCAAATATAACGATACCCCAGACCCTGGCCGCACCAACAAAAGACAAGTTCGTTTACCATGTCGCCGAAATCTGATAATACCCACGGGAACGAACTGCCTGCTCTTCGATGTTCCACTGCCTCCGGAATACAACCACGACTTGACTCCGGACATTCACAGACAACGTTGCAGATTGCCCTCCTACCCAATACTGTCCGAGTAAATGGCACTGCGAGTCTGTCCTATATTACAGGTACAGATACATGACAGACGCAGTGAGAACAATTCTCATGGTACATCGTGCAGGCCGCGCCATGTAAAAGCCACCATCGTACCTCCGCACAATCTATCGATACGTCAATGCCATCACTTACGGCCGTTGCGTCGCTACTCTGTAGCTGCCTTGGCATGGACGCCTCAACACTGACAACGACTGCCATCCTGATCAATCATCGACGACGCCATCCAGCAACAGCCTCAAGAGAGCGCATAATTAACGCACAACAGAGACACGCTAGAATTCCACTCGAAGCCTCGGTTTGATCAGAAAACGAGCCATTATTACTTACGCTGGACCTGGGACTGCGACTTAGCAAACTCTATGTAGAGAGATGAAGTTGCAACTTTGCAGGATCACCGACGCCCTGGCCGCTCGTCGACACGGCCTGCTCTTCGGATCCAACTCCGCGTTGCGCCGCCGCCTCCGCCATCTCCGCCATGCTGTCTGAGCTTGTCCCATCTCTTAACGGCGTCAACAAAGACGGCACATCCCAGGCCTATCAGTGGTTGGCATACGATCGATGCTGGTGAACTGAAAAGCTGCTAAACCTAAAACGGACTCGCCGTTGCTCTCCTGCTGCTGGCTGGTAGGGTTTGCACTCTTTGCTACTGCAGTCGCTACCATACACAGTCACATGAATGCCACTACGCGTCGAAACCTAGGCCCGACGCGATCAGTACCTTCACTCTTGACACTATCGAATCAATTCAGGCCGGATCGGAGCACAAGGACGATCGATGCCTTGGAGATGCCAAGAACAAGGGTCGCATTGTATTGGGGGGCCGGGGCTGTCTCTGGCTCCGCTCCGAAACTCCCGCTGCACGCATACATAGTGTATTAGTGCCATCGTAGTATGTTTGCTGCAACCTTCCTCTTCGCCCTCTGCCGGCCTGCGTCGCTCGCCAGCTCCACGGCGTATTGTGAGTCCGAACACGGCGAACGGCGGCCGGCAACGAACAAGTACCAGTAATTAGCGGTCAGCGTGGATCCTCAAAGCGCTGCCTCACCAACACCCTTCCGAGTGAGCTTCTCGAACAAATCAACAAGTGGAGGGCAGGCAGGGCGAAGCATCCTTCGGCAGCGGCCCCGGTCGATCGCCGCCGTGAGCCCTTCTCCCGAGCGGAATTGAGCCAAAGGTAAAGAGGGACCAGCATCTCCAATACCTGAATTGTGCCATACTGGCAGTCAGCCATTGCCTACACAACAAAACTCACTTCGCGTTCCAGAGACATGCGGTTGAATCTCAAGACAGATCACCGTCAATGACTCCTGCCGAAACGCACAATAATACGTTTGGCCTATCAAACATCCATCTTGCAGGAAAACACACATCTTTTCCTCGGCCCCTGGCCCTGGGTGTCTGATCATGCCTCTGGCTCCCTTGACTTTGTCCCACGAATTCTCGTCAATTATCACGGCTCGTAGAGACCGTGGCAAGGCACATTGCTGTTGCGCATTGGCGTGGGTGTAGCGAAACTTCCCAGCACTATCTGCATACGTACCCTACTCGAGTCTCTGATGGGGATTCTCAGACACGAGATGGGAGACTCAAGCAGTATATCATCCTTGTGCCTCAGCATAGGTACGAGAAGGCCAAAAGATGTCTATCCACGCTCGATCCATCCGCCAGCGAGCTCAGAACTTGATCATCTCCATGTTGCTCATCTGAACTGCCAACGGTCAAGTGCCAAACCATGCGTGACACTTCCAAGCACCCGGCGACGAAACGCCGTGCGCAGCTTGCAGAGATGTTCAGCACGTCGATCGAGAACTTTGTCGTTGTCTCGTTGCAAGATAGCTCACTGACCAGCAACCACACGACCAGCTACCCCTACAAACAAGCGTCCGGTGACATGTCGATCTTACCACGCGTTCGATTTCATGACATGTCATGAGTATTACATGCTTCTTCTTCTTTTTCGACCTGCGTGCAGACGTACGCATGCATTGGAGATATACTGGGCATGCGAGCAATCGGCATCAAGAGGCGGTATCAACGCTCACACTGTTGCGCGGCTTCCGTCGCCCGAGGCAGCCAAACGATCGTGAAACTCGCAGCAAGCGCTGGGTCAACCCCCGCAGGACCCTTCAGACGTTTCTAACGTGACTTTCGACAAGGCGGCTTCCTTCAAATCCTATAACACCTTCGGCGTGATGGCGCTGGGTGTGGCTTGCGTCACTCAGGAACTCGATGTCAACCAGGCTAGCTCCCAGCCAGCGCTGCGCTGCAAATACAACTTGATGTGTTTGTGCCCCGAGCGACCGCGGGGACCGGGGCAGAGCACATATGTCAAGCCAGCCATCTCGGCTGCTGCAGCGTTCGCGGCGAAGTTCGGGCGTTCAACACGGGGTGAGCTTTACCTTCAAGTCGACGAGACCCACGATATACGGAGTCCCAAGGCCTGAGCGGTATATTCTCTCGGTCGCGTACTCAAGAAGTATGTACGAAGTACTGGTACACCGTTGAGGGACGGGGCAACGTCCGAAGTCTGTTGGAGCTTAAACCTGATCGGCACGGTGATGGTGGCGTGGGGTTTACTGCGTACTGTGGTAAATCACGCGCTTCTCTCATGTCAACTGGACACCCACTCTCGAAACGTCAACGACAGCAGCGGATGGCGACCACTCGGCGAGGATTGTGCGAGAATGCGGCCGTGAAGATTCGCGAGCAAACTCATCGCATGTCTCATACACCGCTTGTGGCCTCACGGGTCGAATTTGTCATGCAGCTCATCATTACTGCTATGACGAGTTTACATACAAGTATGTACAGGCCAGATCGTCTGCCAACAGCACCCGCTGCATACATATTTGCTGCGTACGCAGTAGTTCCGGACCAGGGTGTCCCGGAGAGACGAGGCAATGTGAGAATGACGGTGAAGCCCTCGGCCCTACAGAGGCAACGTCAGCACCCACCCACACGCGCACATACGAACAAATCCTCAAGCACACGTAGTATCCGTACATGTACGAAGTATACGAGTAGGCGACAAGAAGAAAAGCACGGTCGACGCGCATGGGAAGCAGCACTGCGACCGACGAAGTTGGATTCACGACGTTGTCACTTGCTTTGTCCGAGAGAGGCTACGACACCGCTCCGAATCGGTGCTCTCATGCGCGTGTAAGGCAACAGACTCGTCAGCCTGACGTTGAAAGCTGCCGTGTCAGCGTCGGACCACCTCCGGATTGGCTCGCGGATCTGGTGCGGAACTTCACGGCCAGCATGTACGTACGCATTGGCTGAAGTATGCGGAGGCGGGAGAAACAAGCCTCAGTAATTCTGCCGAACCTGCAATCGGCAAGTCAGCAGAAGATTCGGAATGCTTCCGGACGAGATTCTTCGTCTGCTATACGGTCCGAGAGCCAGAGGAGTACGCGTACGTGTTCGAGGTTTCCAGGACCTCCCTTGAAGGCACCGTATAAACTAGTCTAAGGTGCCTGACGAGCTGACAAGAGGACACGAGCGCAATGTCACTGCCACAGGGATAGAGGAGACTAACTACCGTGTACTCCCATTGGGCGATGGAGTGAGGTCACCACACCGAGTATACCCTCTGTGTACTAAGTACTTACCCTTCGGTAGTCGTCGAGGTGACCTCGCAACTCTGTATAGGTAGCTGCCCCTATTCCAAGCACCCGAAAGGTGGCTATCGGCCACGGGCCATGGTCCGACCTGGATCGATGCTGATGCTGCACAGTCTTTGCAGCGCCTGTGGTCAGGCGGGTCCTCGGCCGATTCTTTCTCCTATGGGACTTATTTGTACTACACAATACTACGTATTGTACGGGCACCCGTGCAGGCACCGGGTGCTGCACCAGGTGGACGAATCAACTCACCGAAGCCCCATCTACAGTACCAACGGCAACAAATCTCGTGATGTTGTCTCGGCGGCTAGGTGGACGCTGCGTGTGCTGGAGCCTCTTCATTGGGCCGACTGAAGTGCGTCCAGACTTCCGAGGGCTGGACAAATCCCACAAACCATGTTCACCTTTTGTTGTGCCAATATTGACGAATGGTCAGCTAGCAGAGTATGAACAACCGCAAGGGCAATGGGCCATTGCAGCCAGAGCCTCGATCCGATGCCAACTCTTGGTGACATGGCTACCTGAAGCTAGGGCATGCGATCCTTCTAGCTTTCATACTATATAGCACATGTTGCTGTTGGCTGGCGGTTGAAAAATCGTTTCCTGCAACACGGCCTGCAACACGTTGTCGCCTCGACCGGTCACAGCCAGAAGGGGTTGCCTGTTGTTCATGGGGGAGATGGCGAGAGATGGCATGATTGAGCCCGCCCCGTCACGTCCGAGAGGCCCGCCAAAATAATGAAAAAGAAGACGAGCCCACCGAAGCGCTCCCCTCGCGGCCCCTGCCCTCGGACTACCACAGTACCACAGCACACCAAGTACAACTTGTAAGCGCAAATGACGGCCGACGCCAAGGGCTCGCGGAAGCAGTGTCCCCAGATCCGGAGTGGAGCGCGGGTTGCTGATGAGGTTTAGGCCTTACTGCGTACATGGCTGCCATGTGGGAGGGATTGACTACATAGGCGTGGAGACGGACGCGGTGCTAGCAATCTGCGATGTGGCTGTTTTTTCCTTCTTTTTTTTTTCTCTGCGCGTGTGGGAGAAGGCCTCACCCAATGGAGAAAAGTTCGAGAGGTGATCTGGCCACGCTGTTTCTGACGCCTCCTGTATTTCTGGCTGTTGTCGGGGATGGCTGGTTGGCCTGGTTTCGACTCCACGTTGGGTAACATCGCCTCATCTGGGAGAAGATGGGGTTGCAACGCAGCGGTCGACGATGAAAAGTGAGATGTCGCCCAGCTTGACGCAGCTAGCTGAGGAGCCCAAGTCCGTACCGTACACCACTAACCACTGTCTTGTGTATACGGATGCTCGTGTACTTGTAGCCAGGGACAGGCCGGCTTTGGACACGGAGGGGGCTGGAGTTCTGTTCGGAGATGCCATGTGGCTCGTACCAGGGCCACCCATGAGCGCTTCTCTGGCGGTGTTGACCCTGTCCCTCGAAATTGCCTCGGTTCGCAGTAAGAAGCAGTTGTAAGTAAGCATGTCAACCCCATGGTCGGGGGAGGTTGTAGGGTGAATCGCTCGAGCAAATAAATACATGTGCAGAGAAGCCCCGATTGTGGTTGATAACTCGTACAAGACGAGAACTGGAGCTTCCACTTCGCCATGGTTACCCAAATGCAGCGCAGACAGAAGCCAACAACAGTCACAGTGTGCGAGAAGAGTAGTCAGGTACAAGCAGGCGACAATCTCCTGGGCTCAATGAGCAGCAAGGCCATTCTCACGGCTCTTCACGCTGCCCGCATTCGACGCAGCAATGTCCCAAGAGGGAGTCTGCCGTTGGTTGTCCGCCTACGAGCCCGCTCACTACCTAATGGTACGGAATATGGAGACTGTGAGTGAACCGCATCCTCTCTCCGGCCGATCCATCAAAACCCCCCCTTGCGTGCGCGCCAACAGACATCGGGCACAGAACGTGCGTAATATGGACGATGCATCCCCATTTGATCGACCGGTGAGGGGGTGGATGGTAAGCACGGCACGGCTCGGCCAGTTCGTTCGCTCTGGAACAGATGTCAATGCCAGCCACCCCGTTGCGTCTCCTGCGCGGACGCCGGGAGTGCTTCTTCTGCAGCCCCCGGCCCCCCTGCTGCACCGTGATGGTTACTGCCTGGATGTCCGTCATGTCGGACGTGATTGCACGATGGTGAAGTGAGAGACACGCGAGATGAATGTGAAGACGCTGGATACGGCGACCCTACGAGCAGGACTCTGTTGCTTCTGTCGACACGGCATGGCGGTAAAGCCATTGACCGCCGCCATCTTGGCCTGCATACAGCCTTGCCGCCCCCTCGACCACCAACAGTCCAACGTACATTCGCACACGCATATGAATGCTGCGTAGGTGATGGAGGAGTAACACTACGTACACACACGACGCACACTCACACACGAGCATTCAACCACGCCCCCATTAATTCCCCCCCCCCCCGCCGCAGTCGCTCACGGCCACAACTCGGTCTTCTCCCACCCGGCCTCCGCGCCGACAAACCGGTACAACCAGCGCCGGGGATCCTCGGCGTCGCTGAGGTCCGTCTGGTCCACCTCGGTCGGCACGACGGCGACGACGCGGAAGTTTTGGCGGGCGATTTCGTCGTGGAGGTCCGTGACTTTCTGGCCGAGGCGGTGGTCCTCGTCGGGCGGGCCGTCGGCGGCGCGCGGGGTGCCGGGTTCCGGGTTGCGAAAGCTGCCGCGCATGCCCGGGCTGAGGTTGCCAAAGTGGGCGGTGAGTTCGCGCTCAAAGGACCAGCTGTCGCCGTCGCCGTCGCCCTTGGAACCGGACACGACGTTGTGGCGGACCGCGTCATCGAGGTCGCGCCGGCGGGTTTCGGACTCGGAGGGCGGGACGGGTCGCATGTGGGACTGCAGGCGTTCGCGGACGGAAGCGGCAGAAGACGAGGCAATGTCCGGGCCGATGATGTAGGCGGTGCCGCGGACGCGCCATTGGACTTTGGAGGGCGTCCAGAAGCAGGCCTCGACGGGGGCGCCGCCGCCGGAGGGGCCTTTGCCGGCGGACGGGGGGGAAGCGTAGAAGTCGGCGACCTTGGACATGCGCGCGTCGGTGGTGATTGTGAGGACGTCGCTGTCGAAGACGGGCGGGTTGAGCTCGGCCGTGTTCTTGGGGTTGACGGGCAGGTTTGCCCACAGGCCGCGGAAGATGACGGTGCGCAGGCGCGGTGAGGTGCTGCTGCTGCTGCTGCTGCTGTTGGGATCCGAGGACGAAGAGTGAAGTGTCGCGAGGGTGAACTCGGGCGAGGCCATTTCCGAGACGTCTTCGAGGAAGGCTGCGCGCCAGGGCGCCGGCTTGGCTGTGGAGGTTGTCGACATTGTGCGGATGGTTGTGGGCGAGATGTGCGATGTGAGTTGGACCAGGCGCGTTGCGAAGCGGACGGCGTTCATGAGTCTCGGGTTGCTTTTGGGATGGAAAGGAGGCGTGGTTGACGAAGGAGAGGAAAGTGTTGTAAGAGTGAGGTTTGTGAGAGTGCGAGAGGTGTCATGCGTCTGGTCTATGATTCATCACTGGACCCAGTCGCGGCGTGTCGTACCACGTCAATATGAGATGTCGTACGTTGCGTCGACGACCGAAGTTGAAGTGTCGGAAACCCACAGTAGTTGTATCATCGCCTTATTCTTTTCTTTACTGCAAGGCCTATGTAGAATCGCATGAGATGCATCTTGAGGGGCTGAGCACTGACACGCAAACCCCCGCCATCATGACGTCGATGGGTTTTTTTTTAGTTGGCGAGAACCGTTTTCTCGGCAGAATGTCTGCATGAACTGCCTCGAGACAGCGAAAAAGTATAGAAAACGTTGAAGATTCGTCTGTATGCTCGTCCATTCTTTTCTCCATTCTTTTCACGGGCTAGGTAGTGGTTGAGACTGGACGGTCATGGCCCATTTACAGCATCCAATTGCAGCCGCCATCTAGGCCCGATTGCCAAGCGTAAGCGTAGATGCTGCCGTTTCCACCACAACCGAGCGACGGCTCGCTGCGATGTTTCGTGCAGTTGCGGCAGGTTGGAATTTCGGCAAGGTGGGATAAGGCAGGAAGGTGACATTGCGAGACGAAAAAGCACCAGGTCGCAGTCGCTGGACGAGCAAGAGAACAAGACCCGAGGAAACGCGCCGTAGCCGACACCAGGTACCTTTGCAATTGCACTCTAGGCAGGCATGCTGGTCCGGACTCTTTTGACGCGATAGCATCTGAGACTGTACTGCCTTGTTTCATCTGGGGATTATATACTCGGTACAGAAGAGGAAGACGAGAGACGTGGTGACGTGTCTGGGGTCCCGAGTCGGAGGGCCAAAGGTTGCATGGAACACCACCCTCGCGGTGACTACAATCCGGAGCGTTTGTGACACCGCAGAAACCCCAATTTTTTTTGGATTGGTGGCAGGGTAAGGCAAAGTAGTCCTCGAAGCCTCGAATAATGGCAACTGTGTTATTGAGGCCAAGCGCAAGGCGTACATGGAAGCAGAAGATCACATCGGAGAGACGGCTCGCTGGTCATTCTGGGAGTATCACGAAATTCAACTGCACCGTCATAGGCCGCTGCTACTTCGTGCTCGTCAAGTTCAATATCATGAATGGGCTTAGGGACACCATCGAAGGCAGCTTCAAGGCCGGGTAAAGAAGAGGGAACATCAGAGACAAGCACAAGGGTAACAATGAATGTGTGGGAAATGTTCTTATCAGAAAGCGCTGAAGTAGTCAAGAAGGCAACGAGACAGCCTCGAAAAAGGCAATGGAAGTCTAGATGGTGAAGTGGACAACCTTGATCCGTCTGAACTGGAATCTCCCAGGCCAAGGCAACAAAAGACAGATAACATGTGATGGTGAGGAAGGGTAATCGCAAACTGTGACGGACGCTGGTCATGAACAGGAAACTGACACGCCTATGCTTGAGATATCATTGTTACTTGTGATGTCTAGATGTCAACGCCGATGTCTGTCGAAGCCCATGGAGTGACTGTTGAGAAAACGGGGCCCGTATGTAGCGGCAATGTGCATGAAGCAGTGCTGCTGTGTGGTTTCTCCATTCCAATTCCTCCACGTCTAATTGAAGATAGACTGGGATAATCTGGTTTAAGAGATTGCAAATTGACAGTCGACTAACATGCATAGAGGATTGAGAGGAGGCATGGGCGCAGTGTTGCGCAATGCGTTACTCGTGACATGGAAAGTGGATGGTCGAACGTACTGCATATGAAGACCAATTAGTTAGAGATCCGGGGCACCTGCGTTATCTGTCCGTCTGTCCGTTTCATGAATATTGTTT
This sequence comes from Colletotrichum spinosum, assembly GCA_004366825.1. Classification (NCBI taxonomy): domain Eukaryota; kingdom Fungi; phylum Ascomycota; class Sordariomycetes; order Glomerellales; family Glomerellaceae; genus Colletotrichum; species Colletotrichum spinosum. Next base: position 449,412 of record QAPG01000834.1, read on the forward strand.
ACTATTGTCCAGAAAGTTGCCAAAGTGAGTGAGACGGAGGAATGATAGGCCAGTATCAACGGTTGTTCTCGGGAGTTGATCTAACAGCCCTAAAAGGAAGCAGTCACAAGGAATCAGCGATGAAAAACCATACGCGGCAATCATATTTCTCCATTTCCAAACGGGATGTAAAATCACGTTCGCTCGCAAGTGTGATGAAGTATTGGCGGAGATCGCACAGAGTACGAGGTTCGTTGGACGAGCTGCAGATATCTACTCAGTGGTGAAAGGGCCGCAGAAATGCTGCATACTTTCCAGTGAAAAGCCTCATACATCAACTTCGTCCTACAAGCTTAAGAGTGCTTACTTTTGGATTTCCTACCTCACAATCATTCAAGGATCCACGCATTTCTGTTGAGAAGCAAGGCCTCTGAAGGAAGCGATTTGAATCTAGTTTGGGCCGAGTTGCTTCGCGAAGCTGGGGCAGATGCGGCACATGCCCTCGGCGAATGACCTAAATCTACCGATACAGATGGGTATCTAGTATGGATTATAAGACCCAAGGTTACCTAGGCAGCGTGTGTGATCCTCAGACCGCAAGAGGCCTTCCCAAGCCTGAGACAGGTGATTAGGTATGGAGGTAGGCAGTCGCTCACCTGCCTCAAAATAAGGTAAGGCAAGGTGAATCAAGGTGAGGCAGAGATAGAGGAGCTCGGGCCGGCGAGGTGCTCCATACTTGTTCATGGGCTAGGAACATGTATGGTAGCAAGTACTCTGTACCGAACTTTCACCTTTCTTCTTCAGGCTAGCGGCCCTCCGACGTCCGGCCGTCTGTTTGGCCTGAGGTGCCGTGCTGGGCTGCATGGCTGTCGCAATCCAACGCCCCTCGCGACACATACGACACTCCTTCCTTACGTAGGCAGTAGAGTCTGCTCCCTCCGATCGGGGGGTAAGAGAGTCCGGTTTACGTCGCGCTGATACCTCGACTCCCTGCCTTGCCTTGCCTTGGGTGTCAACCTCACATTCCATTATCCCAGTTGCAACTCGTCGTCATTAGTAGCCATCCGTGCCAAGCAAGATAGACCCCATCTAGCAATACAACAATCGCCTTGCAGTCACTCAGTTCTGTTCGAGTCCGATTCGCGATTCGATACCACGATACCGACGCTTCAAACGACACCGGCAATGGACGAGAAGCGAGCCTACGACGCACCACCACCACCAAACATGCCTGTACCTGGGCGGGTTGTCCGGAAGAGGACCCTCTGGCCGTTGGCCTTCCTAGCAGCCTATGTGGTCTACACAGTCTGGCACCTGGCTCAGAACCCCTCGATCTCGGCAGGCGCGCGGTTGGCGCCACAGGAGGCCCCCGTCGCTGTTGAGAGCAAGCTGGTTCCTTTGGAGGCGCACATCATGAGCAAGTGTCCTGATGCCAGGGTGAGTCCCGTTTGATCGTGAACAATTATTGCAGAGGATGCTAAAAGCGCATAGGACTGTCTTAGGGATCTGGTCCTTCCGACCATGATGAAGGCCCAGGACAAGGTTAACTTCACCCTGTCTTACATTGGAACGTAAGTCATGTCACCTTCACTATGCAGATGGACAGACGACTGACGGAAATCAACGCAGCCCGACCGAGAACGACGGAATCGACTGCAAGCATGGCCCTTCCGAGTGTACGTCTGTTGCACGCCTGTTTCGACATCGTCGTCCGATCTGACAACTCATAGGCATGGGAAACATCATTGAGCTTTGCGCTGCCCACCTTTACCCCGATCCCAAGATCAACCTCGGCTTCACCATGTGCTTGACCCGGGAATACGGCGCCATCCCCGATCGTTCGCTCGTCGAGGACTGCGCCTTGGAGCATGCCATTGATATCAATGCTCTGAACGACTGCGCTACCGAGGACAACGGCGCACTCGGAATGAGCATGCTGCGCGACAGCGTGCGCCGGAGCAAGAGTGTGAGTATCCCGCCTAACCACAATCGAGTCCGAAGCCTTGCTAACAGCCGCAGGCCGGCGTCACAAAGTCGTGCACCGTCAGACTCAACGAAGAGTTCTACTGCGTCCGCGACGACGGACAGTGGAAGGAGTGCCCCCACGGCGCGGGGGTTAACGACCTTGTCATCGCTATTGAGAAGCTGTACCGCACCGAGAACCCTTGAGCGGTGCAAACACCTCTGTCCATAGTTCGCTCGCCTCACCCAGTGTATAGCTAAGAGAAACTTGTTCCATGCCCACCTCGCCGTCTCCTTTCATGACCTCGAGCGTCTCCATGATGCTGTCCAATGCAATGGCCTTGCCCACGGCCTGCGTGGCCCCCGCCTCTAGCTGCACGTGCACGATGTGGATGTGGAAATGGTAGTATGTCGGCTGGTAGTGCACGTAGAGCTTCAGCTGGTCGACCTCGACGTCGGGGTACTTTGTCACGGTGGCCGACAACAACTTGGCCTTCATGTGCTGCAACCAGGGGATGTGCTTCTTGCGCAGGTCGCGGAGGGACCAGATGTCGCGGCGCTCGACGAGGCCGAGGAGGTGCAGGGCGTCGATGGTCTTGCGGTCCCAGTTGAGGTCGGGCAGCAGGAGGAAACCCTCGTCGCCTTCCTTGCCAAGCTCGGTGCGGAAGATGACGTCCTCGACCTCGGTTCGCCCTTCGATGATGTTGAAGACCCAGTTCAGGCGGCCCTCGTCGCGCTTGCGCTGCATGTAGGGGCGCACGGCGTTGCGGTAGATTTCGGGCGACTCGGTGACGAGGCGCACGCCCTGTTTGCTGTACTTTTTGACGTGGGATTCGGTGCAGGGGTAGATGAGGTTGATTTTGAGGTCGGCGGTGGATGGGTCGGCGGCTGCGGTAGCAGTAGAGGAGGCGCCGCTGTTGGCGAGGTACCAGTGGTAGACGTCGTTTGCGCCGAGGTTCGCGATGGAGGAGAGGGTTGCAGGCGTGGAGGCGAGGTAGGAGGGGTCGGTTGGGAAGGGGGCGCGTTCGAGGATGAGGAGGGCTGGGGTAGAATCGATTGTTCCGAGGAGAGAGGTGCGGCGGCCTGCTTGGTCTTGGGAGAGTCAGGTTGTTGGGTGGAGGATGTGGAGGAAGATGGAGGAAGAGGAGGATGAGGAGGGTGTGGGAATACCTTGGTTGAGGACGCGGTCTAGCTTGAATTTGGGCACGAGAGCCTCAGCATTGGCCTTGACGTCAGCCATGGTAGCGGCTGGTTTCCGTGAGTTGATGGAAAGAGAAAGAAGCAAGTGGTGAGCTTGGCTTGCGCAGGACTTGCGATTTCTCTCAAGGTGCAATTCCTATGCTGGACGACTACTGGTGATGGTGATGATTGTGCCGAGAAAAGCTGACATTAGCCGCCGTTCGCGAACTGACAGCCCAGCGGCACCGGCTGTGTCCCGTGGTGGGGCAGCCGGCGTTCGGCGCTCGGCGTCTACGGCAGGCGAGATAGCGATAGCGATAGCGGTAGCGGTAGGTCGCTATAGCTGATGATACAGGCCGTCCGAACCTTGATGGGTAGCAAACATCATCGGCCAAAATCAACGACACTCGCTTCTTTTTCCCTGATGGGGCATCATTCTATGGCTTCGTGAGCATTCAAACTACAGTCAATGTGTCTCAGTCACCAAGTCATTCCCAGTCAAGGCTGCTCTGCACCGTCATCACGTCGTATTTTTGCTAATACCAAGCAATCTCCTACAAAGACCAAGGACTGCGTCACCCGTGATAGCATACTTGCACATTGCTTTCCTGTTTGGGCCAACGATCGTGCAGCAAAGGATCTGACCTCAAAATCAATAGGCTATTGAATCACCTATACGACCATTCGCACTCCGCGGGCACCCGTTGATTAGAAAAACGTCTTGGCCATCGAGGCATCAGCGTTGCGCCGACTCCGTTCCGGACATGCAATCTATCCGATCCATCATGCAAGCCGGTTCAACTGAACGACTGTCCTAAGATATGACGCATCGGTTATAGATCTCGGTCTCATCGTATGAGGATCACCTAGCGGAGAATGAGACGGCCGAAGACGCGCCTCGTCAGCTTCGGGCAATTTCTGTGCGGGATGTGGGCTGTAAGCAGCCACACGTTTCTCGGCCGAACTGCTCGACGGCATCTCGACCTCCCACACGCCTTGGCTGAATGAAGCATCATTATGGGTGGCTTCAGGAAAATTTCAAAAGCGGAAAGTCAGCGAATGAGAGATCCAGCCGGCTTTACATCACCTATTCCGACGGCCATCTTTTCCATCCTTTGCTCCGCCCACGGAACAACTTACGTTTGCTTTGCGGCGCTCTACATCGGACCGCTCCCGGTGAAGTACCTTGGTGCTTGGAAGAGACTTATGCGCAGCGGCAAAGATCCGCTGACTCCACTGGAAAATTGGCACCGGCCGGGATGGCATCAGCGGGAGCTTGCCCACATTCGATGGCCAGCAGGTTCGCTAATTAGGACCTTTTGGTCAACCACGTTTCTTAGGAGCGGAGGCGGCGTTTCCCAAACCACCGAGTCCTATTCGCCAGCAGCCCCGGCTCCGTTTGCTCTGTTGGTCACTCCACGTCGCTGAATGGCAGTCGTCGTGTGCCCTTCGCCAACGAGGCCAAGTGGCCTTCCAGGAATTCGAGTAGAGGCCCGGAACATCAAAGAGCGCACTGAAGGGAAACGGGGATACAAATGTGTCCGAGGAAACGAGAAGCTGCAACCTGCAAAATGCACACCGACAAAGACGCCAGCTCTCGTCGTCCGCTGTGTGGTGTCTCAGACTCAGCCACACCCTGCATAAGCTCATCGTGAGAGACGTAACAGAATTTGATCGCGAAACCAAAAGTCCCATTCCCAAAGCCAGCGCTGTACATGCCTGAGCCGTAAAGATGTGGGCTTCAACAGACTTAGCGCTTACTGCCGCTTCCAGGTTCCAGGCCACAGCCATGGCGGATACTCACTGCGGACTTTGAGGATGGCCTCTAACCTACTGCAACTATCCATCTCGCTGTTGCCTCAATACCATGCTCAACGTCCTGGGTTTTCCGCTGCCAGATTCTCCGCAGCGGGACGGAGTAGTTGTACAGCTACATACCTACGTCCTCTGTACAGCGCCATCCCCAGTATCGCTGGAGGTTTGCGTACGCGAGGAGCCATCATAGACGGCCCGCTTTATCCCACAGTCGCCGTCCTATGGCTCCCTTGGACGTTGGTAATCCATGATCCCCCTTCCCCGGCAAACCGGGTCGCCGACAGGGACCACAAGACTAACTAGTGTAATATTAAAAGCCCAACCGTGAATACCCTGTATATAGTATTAGTGCTCGAGTTCGTCAATTCACCGAAGCGAGTGACCTTGGCGGCGGTGGTCCAGCGTACCCTTTGCTAGTGATCTGACCTCTGTCCTTTGTCGGCGTTGCATCCAGTATAAGAGTCCTCTCCCTACCAGCATAGCTCCGCAGGAAAAGACAGTCCAACCGAATCTCTGTTCGATTTGCGGTGCGCCACTCACGACTTTCAACAGTAGACCGTCAACGGCAGCCATGGCGAACGAGGAGGTGCCTATTCCCGAGCCCAGGGGTATCCCTTTCCTGGGGCACATTGCAGAGTTTAACCCGGAGAACCCATTGTTGGATCTCTACCGCTTAGCGGACACTTATGGTACGGGTATAAACTCTCTGTCAGACGCTTCCAAGTATTGATGCTCCCCAGGTGAAATCTACAGGTTGCGCTTCCCCGGTGGCAAGACCATGGTCTTCGTCAACACACAGGCCCTTGTCAACGAAGTATGTGACGAGTCACGATTCATCAAGACACTAAACAATGTGCTTAATGTAAGAAACCTTCTTTCCAATCCGAGAGAAGAGAAACTGATATGCCACGTACCTGTAGCAAGTGAGAAATATCGTCCAAGACGGTCTTTTTACCGTAAGAGTCCTGCTGCCAGCATCGTCCTGACCTCCACTGATATCACCAAGGCCAGGCAAGATGAGCCAAACTGGGGCATCGCCCACAGGGTTCTCATTCCAGCTTTCGGTCCCGTCACTATCCGCGGCATGTTCGACGAGATGTACGATATCGCCACCCAAATGGTCATGAAGTGGGCGCGCCACGGCCCCTCTGTTCCCATCCTGGCCTCGGAAGATTTCACCCGCCTGACACTCGACACCATTGCCCTCTGTGCTATGGACTACCGCTTCAACTCGTACTACCGCGAGGAGCTTCACCCCTTTGTCCAGGCCATGGCCGACGCGCTCACCGAGTCAGGGAACAGATACAGACGGCCAGCATTCGCCAACTCGTACATCTTCCGGGGAACCGAGCAAAAATTCCGCGCCGATATCGAGCTGCTTCGGCAGACGGCACGCGAAGTGGTCATGGCCCGTAAAAAGCATCCGACAGAACGAAGAGACTTGCTGTCAGCCATGATGAATGGTGTTGACCCGAAGACTGGGCAGAAGATGACGGATGAGAGTATGGTCGACAACTTGATCACCTTTCTCATTGCCGGCCACGAGACGACCTCTGGCCTGTTGTCTTTTGCCTTCTACGAGATGCTCAAGAAGCCATCGGCCTACCGCAAGGCGCAGCAGGAGGTAGAAGACGTCATTAGAACCGACCCCGTAACCATTGACCACCTGTCCAAGTTGCCGTACCTGAACGGCGTGAGTACATCCCGAGATGGTTTCAAGAGAGAGACATGAGCGCTAATTCAACGTAATTACAGGTCCTGCGAGAAACCCTTCGACTGTCTGCCACCATCCCCGGTTTTGGCGTCGAAGCAATGGAAGACACGCTCATCGCAGGCAAGTACGCCGTTAAGAAGGGTGAGCCCATCGGCTGCATGCTGGGCCGATCGCATCTAGATCCTCTGGTGTATGGCGAGGACGCAAAGGAATTCAAGCCCGAACGCATGCTGGATGCCAACTTTGAGCGTCTACAAAAGGAGTTTCCCAATTCGTGGAAGCCTTTTGGAAACGGCATGAGAGCCTGTATTGGCCGTCCATTTGCGTGGCAGGAAGCATTGCTTGCAACAGCCATGCTGCTGCAAAACTTCAACTTCACGATGGACGATCCCAACTACCAGCTCAAGATCCACGAGACCCTCACGATCAAGCCAAAGGACTTTTACATGCGTGCGTCTCTGCGTCATGGACTGTCTCCGACCGAGCTGGAGCACCGTCTGTCAGGTAGAGGTTCGAACAAGACGACACTGGCATCCCGACCTGGACAGACCAACGGACACAAGACGAACGGAAACACCAACGGCCACACCGCTGGAGGCTCGGGGAAGTCCCTGAGTGTTTACTACGGATCCAACAGCGGCACCTGTGAAGCCCTGGCTCAACGTCTCGCCACCGACGCTGCAGCCCACGGATTCAACGCTACCGTCATTGCTCCGGCTGACGACGCTCGCGAGAACCTGCCCAAGGACCACCCGGCCGTCATCATCACCGCCTCATATGAGGGACAGCCACCAGATAACGCTGCGCACTTTGTGGCTTGGCTGGCGAGCCTGAAGGCCAACGAGCTCAAGGACACGGCATATGCTGTATTCGGATGCGGTCACCGGGACTGGGTCCAGACTTTCCATCGCATTCCCAAGCTGGTCGACAGTACCATGGAGAAACACGGCGCGACCCGCCTGGCCCCGATGGGCTTGACCGATGCTTCCGAGCGCGACATGTTTAGCGACTTTGAGGTCTGGGAGGACGACGTCCTTTGGCCTGCGCTCGCAGAAAAGTACGACGTGTCCGAGGACCAGGACGGCGGCGTTGCGCACTCTGGCCTTACGGTGCAGATTTCCAACCCCCGGACCTCGACCCTCCGGCAAGACGTCCAGGAAGCCGTCGTCGCCGAGGAGAGGACGCTGGTGGCTTCGGAGGAGGGCCGGAAGAAGCACATTGAAGTCCAGCTCCCGCCCAACACGACCTACCGCGCCGGCGACTACCTTGCCGTGCTTCCCCTGAATCCCCGGGCCAACGTCGACAGGGCCTTCCGCAGGTTCAAGCTGGCGTGGGACGCGTGCCTGACGATTTCCGGGAACAAGAGCACGCCGCTGCCCGTCAACCAGACCATCTCGGCCTTTGACGTTCTCAGCGCGTACGTCGAGCTCGCGCAGCCCGCCACGAGGCGGAACATTGCGTCGCTGGCGGAGGCCGCGGGCGGCGAGGAGACGAGGAACGCGCTCGAGGCGCTGTCTGGCGAGCGGTACCGCGAGGACGTCACGCAGAAGAGGGTCACCGTGCTGGATCTTCTGGAGAAGTACGCGGATATCGATCTGCCCATCGGCTCTTTTCTGGCGATGCTGCCGCCCATGCGGACGCGGCAATAGTAAGTATCCGAAACCAGCCGGTACCTAGATTGGACATCACACGCTGACACGGAAACACAGCTCCATCTCGTCCTCGCCTCTGCGCAACCCGTCCCGAGCGACGCTGACCTACAGCCTCCTCGACGAGCCATCGCTCTCCGGCACGGGCCGCCACGTCGGCGTGGCGACGAGCTACCTCTCGGCCCTGACGAGGGGCGACAAGCTCCACGTGGCGGTGCGCCCGTCCCACGCGGCGTTCCACTTGCCCATCGAGCCGGAGAGGACGCCGCTCGTCCTCGTGGCGGCGGGGTCCGGGATCGCGCCGTTTAGGGGTTTCGTGCAGGAGCGCGCGGCCATGATCGCCGCGGGACGAAGCCTTGCGCCGGCCCTTTTGTTTTTCGGGTGCAGGAGACCCGGGGCGGACGACCTGTACAGGGCCGAGTTTGAAAGGTGGGAGGAGATGGGGGCGGTGGTCGTGAAGAGGGCGTACTCGAGGGACGAGGGGCGGAGCGAGGGGTGCAGGTATGTGCAGCACAGGTTGTATCACGACCGAGAGGAGGTGGCGGGTGTCTGGGCGCGGGGGGCCAAGCTGTATGTCTGCGGGACGAGGAGCGTCGGCAAGGCTGTTGAGGAGGTTTGCGTGAGGATTCTCATGGAGGCGGCGAAGGAGGGGAGAGGGCAGGACGAGTTGAAGGATATGGACTATGAGGGGGCGAAGAAGTGGTTCGAGGGGGTGAGGAACGAGAGGTATGCCACTGATGTGTTTGATTAAAGACTGGAGATGGTTATGGAACTACTCGATGAGGCATATCAGAGATGAATCTGAGGTTAAGATGGTTGTCGTTTCACGACTTCACGTCGTGTGGTGGGTTGTATTGCCTAGGAGCTGGTGCAGTTGGCTGTGTTTTGATGAAACAAGCCATGCTACTACCGACTCGCAGCATGATCGAGGCGGTTCCCACAAGACGATGCGTGTTTTTGCCTCAACTATCACGCTAATGTTGATGTCTGTATGCTTGGTCTTCGTCTTTACAGAACACCGAGATTACTCTGATGGAGACCAAGTCTACGAGCAAGTCGCTCTGAAATTGGAGGCTCAGCTCAACATGGCCAGGTCGGTAGGTACGCCGCAGGCCACATTCATGTCTCTTGACAGCAGTTGATGGATCTGATGATGAATCAGATGGCAGCTTTCAGTACATGAGCCGGCTCTTGTCTAGCCTCATCCAGCTGCTCCAAGGTCTGGAATACGGTATTAATGCCGCACTGATTATAGTCACCCCTGGTGGCATCTACATACGTGAACAACTTGTCTCGGCTCGCTGACCGGAGTTTCTACGTCACATACCTTAGGTAGGTACTGGATGATGTCTGTGTGAATTAGTAGCCATCTTCTGCCGGGCTTAAAATCTTCGAAGCCAGCTGATGTCTTCGGTACAGTGTTATACTGCCTGATATACTTGGCGCGCAAGAACCATGGCTGGTGGTGACGGCAGAAGCCCTCAAGGCATCAAGATGAAGGCTTGCTGCGAAACCTGTCAAACGAGCCCAGATAATCTCCTATACGGAGTGCTTCTGACTGATTTGACGTGATTGGATTGCTTAGCTCGTGAGTACATGATCGTAGGCGTTCAAGGAGTCAAGCAACCAGCATGTTCAGGGAATACATGTCCCTAGACAGTGGTCTGAAGGGCAGGTTCGACGATGCCATCGTGAATGCAAGTTGATTGATGCCAACGCGCCCGTGTACACAGGTACCTTGGGCAGTCTGCTACAGTGGGTGTCAAAAGTCCACAGTGGACGTTAGGGGAGCAGCTCCTCTGTAGCGCCTTCCCAAGTACGCTGTAGCACTGATCCTTAGTAAGCGAGCTTCCGACGGCAGGGACCGAATTCCCGTCGCTCTTCCCGTCCAGATCTTGCCTTCCTTCCTCGTCCATGCTCATATCGACGACGACCTCATGAACCATTTTGTGCAAAGAATCAAACATTTCCGTCGTCATCGCCCAGGGCAGAGACATTCAATCAAACAGAAACCGGCACAGGCTATCTTCTCCAAAATCCCACGTTCCCGTCGATGGGTTCTTGTCCATGGCCCGCGCAACGAGATGCCCCTGCTCGTCGACAAAGGCAGACCGGTGCTGCAACCGCCACCACTGCTCTTCAACTGTACCCTCCCTGGCGTTGGAGACCTCAAGCATCTGATTTCGAACCGTGATGGCATAGAATATCCGACTGTCCCAGAGCCCATCCCGTCGGGGATACTGGCGCAGCAGTTGGATCGCATCGTTGCGGACTGAGGGGTCGCGACATCGCAGCCCGGCCATGAACAGCGGCCACGTGGGACCCATGTCCATGGTGAACATCTCCAGAGTTTGAAACGACCGTTGCTGATATTGTAGGAGACCGTCGCATAGCTCGACAATCTCACGATACGTGGGCGTTAGCGCTACCACCGCGTCGTAGCTGGAGCTCAGCGGCGAGCAGACGCAGCCGTACATGGCCAGGTAGTGCGTCCGGAGGTGTGCCGCCTGCGCGAAAGACTTCTCGTCTGAGTGCCTGTTCTTTTGCGCCGCAATCCAGAGGGACTCGAAGCCACGGTGCCACCGCTCGAGGGCGTCTTTGAAGCCTTGCCACTGCTCCGACGTGGCTGGTTTGACGCCGGCTCTGGCTTTCTCGATGTCGACGAGGTGCTTCTGGACACGCTCGTTGCACTCGGACAAAAAGTCCTCGCCCAGGCCTTTGTGGGTGAACATGAAGACGATGTTGGACGAGTGCGTCACGTAGTGCTGGGTCACGTCGAACCAGCGACGAGCCTCGTGGAGATCCTGGAACGTCGGTGGCATCTTGTGGATGGTGCACTGCTTACCGGTTCCTCCTTCGCAGCACCATGCCCGGGTGGGCTGCTGCTGTGCGTCGTCATCGTCGAATTCGCTTTTGACCAGTCTGCCCGACGCGTACGGCTCGCGTTTGCGGAGCACGCCGCAGGACCAAGACTGCTGGATGAGACGCTGGAAAACGTGGAGGATATCCGTCTCGACGGCGGGAGAGCCGATGGCGTTCTGGCCTTGGAATTCTTCTTGCTCGGATCTGCTAAGGAGCTCGTCCATCATCTGCTGTCCGCTGTTGATGTGCGAAAAGGCAGCTTTCCTGTCGCCGTGCAAGACTTCGAAGCAGACGAACAACAGGCAGCACACGATGGCGCCTCGCAGACTACCAATGTCCAAGTTTGCTCCTCGAATCTCCCTGATGGCTCGACCATAGTATGTCATGGCGTTGGTATAATGTGGACCGTTGGCGCCCATGATGGCCGGGTTCGTCGGCTTGAGGCTGTTCTTGATGGCCTGGGAGATGCCGGCGATGGCCATGATGGCGTATCTGACCGACGTGTTCTGTCGACTGAGTTGAGGGATGGTTTCGTTCCACAGCCTTTCGTCGAAGAAGCCCCCGCCCATCCGATTCCGATACTTCAACCAGTGATCGAAGTAGTATCGCTCGTTCTCGTCCTTGAAAAATGCCATCGTCGGCTCAAGCAACACGGAAAGACCGCCGCTTTTGTTGAGACTCGGTCGAGGTAGCACTCTTGGTTCCATCGGTGGTCGTCTCTTCTTCACCATGGCCTTGTTGGCTGTCCACTTGATACCCGCATCGGCTTCGGGGCTGGGTGTCGACGTCGAGGATCCCGACGACGACCCGGGAGAGGTTTCGTATCCCTCACACGATCCGCTGCACTTGATACATCGGAGGCACGATGGCTTCGTTTCGTCGCACTTGACATGTCGGCGTCTGCACGGAGATGAGAAATTATCGCTTGTTACTCGGACGAGGACCCGACTTACTTGCCTGTGGCTGGTCAGCTTATATTCAAGAGGCACGCTTCCGAGATAAGGGGAGGACGACTCACATGTAATACACCCGGTCCGGACTTTGGGAACGCTTGCTCGAGTGGCTCGTGGTCGTCTTTGCAGAGCAAAGGTGAGTATTTGGGGACCGTTCTTTGCGACTCTGCTCCAGTCAGCCGCCTGTTTGCCACCAGCCAGCCGATGCGCCGTCATGCACGTCTGGGAGGGGTGGGGGCCTACTTGGGGGCTGTCTTGTTTCCAGCCTGCTCGTTTCGCGCAATATTTGGTGTTTTCGACATGAAGAAGTTGATCTGGCTCTCGCCGTAGTTGCAAACTGTTGACGACATTTCCGTTCTCGACATCAGAAAGAGACAAGAGGAAGATGGCCAAAGAGATGTCAAGGTCCAAGACTCTGGGGTCAAGAGCGAGCACTCGTCTTTAAGACGGACGACCATGTCGCGAAGATGGGATCTCTAGCGCGCGTCTTGGGGCCGAAATCTGCCTCACGAATCCGTGCGGCCGGGGCAGGGTGTGAGTGCGCAGCTCTGGCACGACGGTACTTCATCCACCCTTCTTCAGATCGACAATTCCCAGCGGGCGAGGATTCCTAAACCAGAGACACGCCCGTCTGGTTTCCCGATAACGGGCGCTTAGATTGGCTACCGCTGGCGTATCCTGCTGTGCCAGGGACCCAGGACCCCAGGACCCCAGGGAGAGAGAGTGTGAGAGCAGCCGAATAACTGGCACACGGGACGGGGCCGGGAAGCCGTTGAGGTGAGCCAGACAGCCTTACCCAGCCCTACACACCATCTCGACCACTAGGGGCTGACAAGACGAGTGGACGTGGTTATGACGCTGCTGGCAAACTCGGGCCTGGACAGTCGACTCGAATCGAGACGAGTTGAGTCGAGTCGAGTCGAGTCAGACTCAAACACGCCCAACAACACTTACTACACGTTGACCGCCATGTCTCACCCGTGATTCAACAGTCTCGTTCAAGGAGCCAGTACGTCGACTCTGGATGCCTTTGACTCGTTCTGGAACCACTCTCAGCCCTAAAGTCGGACCCCATTTTCCCGCTCCTGCATGGGTATGCAGGAGTTCGATGCAAGAGCACAGCCATCCCAAAAAGCCCTCGACTTGGACTTGGCCCTTATTACTACTGCACATAGACGGACCTTTGCGGCTAGGTGCATTTACACACGCCGACGTACGTTGACGTCGCACAAGCTTGCTGCCCCGGCTCTCCTTGGCTTTTGCTCCATGCTTGGAAGACAGGCGGTCGCAGTAGAGTCCGACGGCTTGCCAAGCGCGATACCTACGTGTGTACGGAGTAATATGCGCTCAACTTCGGAGGTCGACAGTCATAGGCAGTAACACTTGACCACTGGCAGATTGGTTGCCTTGTTCGGTCTACGGCCGAAGGCAGTACGCAAACATTAGGATGGGAAATCACCTCCTACCTCGCTTATGCCTCGTCGTCTCTCTGCAGAGGCGGCAATGTGGCACGGCACTCTGGTCCATTCCCTAATCACCTCGGGTCTGGGCTGCAACCAAAAGGCCTTCGATGGGAACACTCCCAGACGTCAAAGGCTGCGAGCGAGCACCCTTGCCCGTTGCTTCGGTGAGACTGACGCCATTGGCAGACCATCACGATGGAGCAGACGGTGGACAGATCCTGCTGATACATTATGTTGGCCATCACATGGCTTACCAACATTATTCATCATCAAAGGCCAACGTAGCACGGCAGTTCTATTTCTGCCACGGTCCTCCAAATGAGGGATTGCCCGCCTTTTCGCTGATCCACCCGAGATCCCTGGCCCGCACAACAGCGGCAGCACAAGTACATCCGCCTCGATAACGGTCCAACGGCGGGCATTTCGCCGTTATCCGATCAATCTGAGATCGTGAACAGTCGAGATTAAAGGTTCATCAGGGCCCCGCCTCCGTGGAATAAACATGTCTTGACTCCAGCTCGATCGACTGGAGTCCGAAGCAAAACCCCCGGCCGTGGGACACGATCTGTCGTACACAACTCCAATGGGGCCGTCGGGTTGCAAAACCGAAAACCTCAGCAGGGGTTCAGTCTGGCTTGCTGGCCGCGCCGTGAAATGAGTGCTGCCGAACGGAAGGGCCGAGATCTCTGCAGCATGAGCCAAACCGCTTTCAGCAAGACGCTCCCTTGATCAATGTTGTGCTGACGCCAAGCATGGAACCGAGAGTCTCAATGCGCCGCCTGCATACATGGACGACGCTACACGACGTACACGGTATCATGGATATCTACTGCGTATCGTCAACATGTCTGCCATGCGGAGTAGTCTGATGCAGTTTACTGCGTAGTGCCGACACGCAGCGGTCAAGAAGTCATGTGCCCAGGATGGCCATGTCCGCTGCGCGTCATGATCTATCGACCAGAGCCTCTGTTGCAACCGCAGTATGAGAATTAGGCTGCTCTCTGGTGCTGAAGCGCAGAATCGCCTGTCACCACCTTGTCTTTGGTGTCTTGACGCACCTACAGGGTCGTACACGACGCTCGAAGACGGTCGGTTTTGCGGCCCCCAACGCAGCTTATTCGTCGGTTTTTGCATCTTCCCCCCTGTCGTCCTCGACCCGTGCGACAACCCTGGCTGTGTGTGAAGTGTCTCGCAGCGGCGACTCCGATACATGCCAGTAGGCGCTTTACACTGCCTCTCGATTTCGCGATGGCGGGTGCTTATTCTGATGGTCACACCTCACCTGACCACCACTACCGCTACCAATGCCCCAATCTTCCCCAGTGGATCGTTTCCGTATCGTTTAGATAGAGCGATAAGGCGCTGGCGGGGTAGCGAGTAGACATGGGGGGGCTTTGTAAGTCCGAGGCGGCCTACAGGGAAAACGCTGGGGGTGTTGCGTTGGAGGCTGGGTGGCATTGCGGATGGAGGTTTGACGTCAGAGGAAGATGGAACATGTCACTGGATGTGATACAGGATGCGGCAGTCTCGCTGTGCTTTGAACGATCGGGAGATGGTATGGAGACGAGGGTAGATGTGCTCTGCTCTTGCTGCCTGGCTGCTGGGGCATCGGATAGATCTATTGGTTCGCTGGTGAGACGGGCTCTAGTCTGTCCGTGTCCTTGAGGCTGGAGTTGCATCAGGTACACTGTGGCATTTACTTGGGCTGTGAAGACAGATTGATCGATATGGAGTTGGTGAGTTTCCAGCAGCTACCTTGCATGTAGTTGAGGCTACAGGTGGGATGCTGGCTTTCCGGGGATAGTCGACATCGAGATGACGACCAATTCAGAGCTGTTTTTGGTCGAGTCTGTCTAATGGCACCTGTCTGGAGCTGAACATGGTCACGAGTGGTGAAGTCAAGACCGCTCATCCAGCCTGGAGATGACCATCATCATCACTGGGTCGGTGATGGCCTCCGAGCGAAGGCCTTCAGTACTTGAACAGAATCTCACCATCATTGGCGATGAAGGGACGACTACTCGCGGCCGCAACGATCAAGTCGGCCCCAGAAGTGAGCCACAGGATCCTTCAAGATGAACAGATTCACGCTCTTTTGGCGTTTGATTACGAAGAAGCTATGTACTCTTGCAACATGCAAGAACCGCCTCTCGGGCAGTTCCGCCCCGCAACTTGGAGGGCTGTATGTACAATCCGCCTGGGTATCTATGCTATGAGAACCATTGGGCAACGCGCTCGCGAAAGTTTGTGGGCTTGGGTTTCTCGGGAACCCACTCGGACTCGGGGAGACGGCCAGACCACAGGTCGATCTCGTGGGCGCGGACGAACTACTCGGGTCAGCAATGGAAACGGAAAGCACATGAAAGGACGGCAGGCGGGAGGGAACAAACCTTTGTGCGGTGGACGAGTTTCCAAGCAATGATGGGGACGATGAAGATGGGGATGCCAATGTAGGACGAGATGAAGTCGGCGGTGGACCAGTTGCCGTCGAGGAAGACGGAGAAACCGGCGACGAGGGTGATGATGGTGGAGCCGACGAAGCCGTACCAGGCGGCAAAGGGCTGGAGGGGGGCCTTCCAGGGGAGGCTGTCGCGGCTGACGCCCTGGACCTTCATGGCGCGGTGGAAGCGGATGTAGCAGAAGCAGAGGGTGGCCCAGGCGATGAGGCCGGCGACGGTGCTCAGGCTGAGGAGCCAGTTGAAGGCGTCGGCGGCACCGCCGGATCCGAGACCTGGGACGACGTCAGCTTTTGTGGTGTGTGTGAATGGCCGGAAGGCGTCTGAAGCCTCGAGGGCGTCGGTCGGCGGCTCTTGACTTACTCAGGTAGGCCAGGGGCCCAAAGAGCCAGGCGGTGATGACGGCGACGTAGGGCACGCCCTGCTTGTTGGTGCGGCCAAAGAACTGCGGCAGCTGCCTGTCCGTGGTCATGGCGACGATCATGCGCGACCCGACCCAGCAGTACGAGTTGCCGGCGGACCAGGCGGACACGAGGATGCAGGCGTTGACGATGGACGGGAGGATGTTGATGCCGGCCTGGCGGATGGCGATGACCCAGGGCGAGCTGTTTGCGTTGCCGGAGCCGGAGACGAGGCCGGCCTCGCGCGGGTCGACGATGAGGCTGATGAGCAGGGCGCCGAGGACGTAGAAGAAGCCGATGCGGACGGTGACGCGGCGGGCGGCGTTGGGGATGGACTTGTGGGGGTTGATGGACTCGGCCGAGGCGATGACGACGGTCTCGATGCCGATGAAGGAGAAGGAGGCGTTGACGAAGGCGGCGAGGAAGCCCAGGAAGTGGCCGGTGGAGCCGGCGATGCCGTTGTACTCGACCCAGGCGCCGGGGTTGTTCCAGTAGCGGAAGCCGATGGCCTCGTGGTTGGGGGCGCCGCCGGCGGTGATGACGATGGAGGCGAAGACGAGGCCGACGAAGCAGAGGACCTTTACGGTGCCGCCGGCGACCTCGGTCTCGCCGTACCACCGCACGTTGACGAGGTTGCAGGCGAGGATGAGGACGAGGGCGACGGTGATGACGACGGCCGGGGTGACGTCGGTCCAGTAGGAGACGAGGATGGCGGCGGCCGAGGCCTCGGAGGCGATGGCGATGGTGTAGCAGTAGCCGTACGAGATGGCGAGGGAGAAGCCGACGGCCGGGTCGATGAAGCGCGTGGCCCAGTGGGGGAACGAGCCGGCGGTCGGGATCTGGTTGTGTGCGCGTCAGCCACTTGTTCTGCTCGTGTATCAGGGGCAATGGGAGGACTCACGAGCGTCGCCAGTTCTCCGATGCTCTGCATGACACCCCACAGCACGGAGCCGACGATGATGTAGGCGAGCAGCAAGCCGGCCGGACCGGCCTTGGCGTAGGCGGAGCCCGTTCCGATGAAGAGCCCCGTGCCGATGCCGCTGCAGAAGCCGATCATGGTGACCTGGTAGTCCCTCAGGCGGCGCTGGGTGCGGCCGTGGCCGCCGACGTTGAGCTGGGGTTCCAGGATGGCGGCCTTGTCGTCGTGGTGGTGGTGGTGCTGGCCGGACTTTTCGACATCGTGGGCGCCGTCGTGGGCCGGCCCGATGGAGTGGGCTTGCCTGTCCGAGTCGTAGGCTGTCATGGCTGTCTGCTGTTGTCCGAGTCGACGATGCTTCAGGACGAAAGGGCCAAGGCTTGACGATGCGGAAACCTCGAGGAAAAGCTGGCCAGCCAAGGGGGATAATGGGAGCCTGCGGGATGAAATACTCTCTCCACCCCACGTTCAGAGTCACAGAGCTATGTATTAGCTTCTGATTTCATCTACCGCAAAGCTCTCTCTTTTTTTTTTTCCAATGGTCAAGGCGAGACCGGAGGTTGCGCGATGGCATCATCGCCTTAGTCGTGGGGTGTTCCTGGCCCGAGTGGGTCTAGTTTGTCCCTTTTTCTGGGGTTTACATCGCATACTGTGTAGTACGCACAGAAGAGGGAGACGACGATGATGATGTGTGTCCTTCTTCACCGAGACTGGTCGTGGAGGAGAGTTCGGTCTGGAGGTGGAACTCTTCTTGGCATCTGACGAGACCATCGTTCGTCTTCTTTAGAGGTTCGTGAAGGCTGTTTTCCCTATTTACCCGACTTGCCAGCATGACCAGAGAAGAGTCAAAAATTCTCACAATCTCACAATGGGCTGGCCGGCCTCCGACTTCGCAGCAAAAAGTTGGAAATGATGGACCACATGCGGATTTCAGCTACGTAAAAAGAAATCCTCTTTTTTTCCGCGAGCTGTGGCGGTGGGTCCGGGGTGGGAAGCTCGTGAGTCGTTCGAGTCGGGATCGATGGTCTTGTTTGCCTAGTCTATCCGTGGATATAGTATCCGTACTCCGTATCCGTACACAATACGGAGTACTGACGTGAAGATGGGATTTGCTGCTCGGAATCGGGCCATTCTGCTCCACAGAGACACATGATTCATGTCATCTCAGTGGTTCGTACACTGGCGCCAGCCGGGATTAGGGCCCAGAGCGTCGAGGCATGAGTCGTTCATGAGAGAGCTCCGGGCGAGACTTTTGCTTCTAGAACGAATAGGAGCAGGGGGACGCGAAGTATTACCGCGAGCTAATGGCCTGGGAAACCAATGCTAGCAAAGTCGAAGCCGCGCGAACAAGAGTCGACGACGGGGGTCTCGTTGCGTAGGGGTCCCGACACCCCACGTGCTCATGCGGTCTGGCCAAGACGGGATCGAGTTTACTGATCATCCGTATGGATATATTCGGTACAAGTAGATTACGACTGCTGATGCCATGGGACACGCATGTTCGATGCGTTGCTGTGCGGTCATCGTCATCGCCATTGTGGATGCCGAGTGACGCCAGACCCAAGGAACCTGTTTACAGCCGGACCTTTGCGACTACACAGTACAAGTGTTTGCATGTTTCCGAGCCTACCGACTGCTAATTACCATACAACACTGACGATGACGAGCTTGGCCACCACGCCCCGGCAGACGAGCGAGGGTGGCGTTACGCCAGCACCACGTCGCACCGATGGCCGCGGGGCGCAATCATGAAAAAGTTCTCCATCTCCATGACATCGTCCGTCATGTCCGGCGCCGACCGGAGACCCCTGCACCGCCGGAAGAGCACCGCCGCCGCGAGCCGGAGTTCCATGCGCGCGAGCTCGATGCCGAGACAGATCCGGGACCCGGCCCCGAACGGCGAGAAGAGGAGCTTCTGGACGGGGGTGAGGGCGTGCGGGTCGAGGAAGCGGGTTTCGTCGAACCTGGACAATGTTTAGTTAGTTGGCAGTAGTTCGAGTGAAGCCTGTGAGGGCCTTCTCACCGATACGGATCGGGCCAGACTTGCGGATCGCGATGGAGCGTGTACGCCTGCGTCTCGACACCCACGCCGCCGGGGATGAAGTACCCACCGAGCGTGGCTCCCTTGGGCGGAACGACGCGTCCCAGATGCCCAGGCACGGCGCCGTACAACCGCAGCGTCTCGTCGATGACGGCGTTCAGCAGGGGCAGCTTCTCCAGCACCGCGTCGTCGAACCCGGGCCCCAAGGCGGCGACTTCTTCCTCCACGCGCACCCGCAGCTCGGGCCGCTGGACGACGGCCCAGATGAGATACGTCAACGTCACCGAGGTGGTGTCGCTGCCGCCGACGATCATGCTCTTGGCCTCGGCCTCGACGACGGGTTCCGTCAGCCACGTCTTGTCGCCCGCGTCGCTGGCCTCGAGGACGCCGCTGAAGAGGCTGCGCGCGGCGGTGCCGGTGCCGGTGCCGGTGCCGTGCCGGCGGAGCTTCGAGACGGCGCGTCGCCCGTAGGACTTGAGCACGGCCTGCGCGTCGGGCGCGGAGCGGAAGGGGAGGCGGGCGAGGAGGTGGTGGAGGAGCGGCAGTTCGTAGCGGATGGTGTTTTGGACGGATACGAGTTCCAGCATTTTGATGTAGTCGTTTTTCTGCCCTCGGTTAGGTAGATGTCTTGATAGGTTCACGAGAAGTGTACAAAGGATGGGGGAGCGTGGCATACCTCGCCGACTTGGAGCATGTTGAACGACTCCCCAAAGGCGAGATGGGCGATGACGTCCGTCGCGAGCATCGTGGACCACTTGTACACGTCGGCGCGCCCGGTGCGGCGGAGATCCCGTTCGATCTGGTCCACGGCCCGCTCGGCCTTTTCCCGCACGTCGCGTTCCCATTCCCTGCGGAGGGACTGCTTCGCAAACACCCGGGCGAAGAGCTTCCGCCGCTCGGCGTGCTTCCTGGGGTCCAGCAGGGAGAAGACGGGCGACTCGCTGCCGTCGTACAGCGTCGACAGGTCGTACCACGGGCTCTTGAGGAACCCGCCGCCGATGCGGTGGATCGCGGCGAAGGAGTCCGGGTCGGAGAGGGCGACCTCGGTGGGGGAGATGCGGACGACCGGGCCGTAGCGGGAGTGGAGGTCGTGGACGAAGAAGATGCGACGACCGGCGAGGACGTGGTACTTTAGGGGATAGCGCGTGAAGAGGGTGTAGAACGGGCCCGGGACGTGACGGAGAGGAGAGGTTGAGGTTTTGCGGAGGAGCTGGGATGTCAGGTCGATGGTGTAGGAGGACGAGGAGGCTCGACTTACGTAGAGAAGTGCGATGGTTAGGAGGGCGATGGACGTGTAGGTCAACGTGGTGGTTGTGAGGACCTGTCTCAAGCTTGGCACGATCATGATGCTGTTGTTCTATGATGTTTCTTGGTTACCTAGAATCTACGACCGAGCAGACTGAATGAAGAGCAAGATGTCTGGCGTGGTCTGAACGAACCCAAGACCGACCAAGACCTGGGTCAAACAACGACCATATAGGCAACGGACTGACAGTCCCGGCTCCCACCTTGGCAGACAACACACAGCACATTGAGGCTGACGCTGGGCGGCAAGTCTGCCGCCGGCCTCAAGCATTCGATGGGGGGGGAGTTCCCCGGAACGAGAGTTGGTAGTCGGGACTCGGCTTTCCCGTGGATTGGTAGTCTTCGAATCGTCTGATGATAAGCTTCGCGTACATCACCCGTAAACCAGGAAAAGAGAGCGTTGGCCTCTCTCTCGTAGCGGACTTGTGTGTCGCCCGAGAGTCTAACCAAGACTAAGGTAGTCGGAGCAGGATGCTGTTTCTCTGCCGAACGGGTACTGTAAGGCGATCGTGGCGAGTTCGTGATTGGGCCGTACGCCGCATTTTGTAGAGTTTCGCAGACTCTTGGGGAGCACTACCATGGCGGGTGTTTGAGCTTGATGTAAAGACTGCGTCATCGGCTGGGTTCCGAAAGCGAAAGCTGAGTTTACTCGCCATCTTTTCCTGACTGGAGTGAGTCAAAGTTGACTTTATCCCGGAGCCGGACATCAGGGGGAATACTCTCCGGTGTTTATGTCTTCATCTAGCAGTCGACGAACGAGATATATTTCTTGAAATGACTGAACTCGATAGAAGTTACTAGTCACGTACCTCTCATCATTCAATCAGCTTCGGAACGCAATCAGTGCCGAATGCCGTTTCAGAGCGGTTGAAATGCAATGTATTCTATCAGAGAAATGTTTCAGCGTGGTACTTGATATAACCTCTTCGCAGTGCCATCATCGAGAGAGCCCGTTCTGTTCTCCAGGACAAACACCACAAAGTGATCCCGTGCCTCTAAAAGTCACCAAACACCACAAGATACCGAATGGAATCAGTGACTGCCCGAGACACCTTCCTCAATGTCACGATCGACAATCTCAGGCTCCGTGTCGCCGTCGTTGAGGGGAGTATACTCGGTCGTAGACGAGGAAAAGTATCCAGCCTTGGCCACGCTGCGGCAGTGGGGACAGTCGCAGCTCCGCTTGATGACGACGTGGAAAAGCTGAGGCAGCGCGATGCTGAAGTGGATGCCACTGACCACGACGCGCATCAGTATACCGCCCTCTCACAAGTAGGGTACGCGGGGGGGGGGGGGGGTTTTG